>JAJEKV010000263.1:0-474345 GCA_021234155.1 Isoetes taiwanensis
GAACTTGAAGGGTTGATTTGGAGCATCGGTTTATTAGCCATAAGCCATTATTGTCTTTGTCTTGTCAGTTTATCTTTGATGAAGATGCTACTTATCGGATGCTATTATCTTGGTCTATCAGATGAAGAGGTTCCCTCCCTTGTTTGGTCATATAGCTGTAAACATGCTCATCACTTGGGCTCATGTGTTTACTTGCTTAGAACTAACCCTTCTTTAAATGTCTTAAAGGTCGTGCCACGGGAATTCCATGTAAGAGGTATTAGGTTCCAAGCTTATCGATTTTGAGACCACCATTCCATTGCAATTTGTGATGTGCATAAAAACTGTGAAGAGGACAAAAAAAAATTTCGCCATTGTCAAACTCAATTCCGATTTAGGCCATTCAAGCTTTTTAAGTTCGGCTGAATTAGAGTTCTAGGCCGACAAGTAATGGGAACGCTTACTCCACTCCAAAGGCGGTAATTTGCAAGGTGTTATAGTTCTAGGCATAACACCGAGGTAGATTTCCACCTTTACTTATCCTAATCTTCTTAGTTCTAGTTAAAATGTATGTCAAAAATTTTAACTTCTTTTCTTATAATATTATGTATATAATTTTCTTTTGCTAACTCCACGATGTCATTTCTCTGGATTTGAACATATGCATTTGTATTATGGCTAAAGCTTTGTATTATGGCTTCGGCCATTGGATAACAAAGACTCCGGCAAAGATATTCTCCGTGACAATCTACAACGCCCAAACCGTAGTCTTTGTAGATCAAACGCCCCTCTTGACCTGACTTTCAGGGGGCAATATTGCGTAGACCATTGCATAAAAAGATTTTCGCCTAATATAGTATAGTATGAAAACAACATAACCAATCATCAGATGGCAACACCCATGAGCCAAGAGCATGAAGAACACCACGTAATGACACATTATGACAAGAGCCCGAAAATCGAACCCCGTGTAATTTCAGCTCATATTTACCTGTCATGTCACGGATTCAACCATGTATAGGTTTTCATTGAACATGCCATTAACTACCATTCCAAGCTCCAAATTGTCAATGGCATGCATTCATGATCCTATGTGTGGTTTTCTTCGCTCCTCGGAAGCCAACAAACACGATTTGTTAGTGAGATTGTGGGAATTGAACCCTAACGCGAATGCTAATGCTCATCGAGGAGATCCCAAAGCAGGGGGTCTCCCTTATGCCCAGGGGCTAAAGCCCACCGCAAGCCCGCAGAAGGTGCAGTAAGGAATGCAATGAACAAAGTATGAGCAAGACATAGCATCAAGCAATGTAATATCACATATTCACAGTTTTAACCGTAATACATGAACATCAAGAGAGGCAAGACCATTAAGTAACCTTACTTAAGGAATTGGTAATCCTTTTAAAGGATGATGTGGCCTCATTGGGTAAAATCCCAAAAGGAGGCAATGAAGCTATGCCATCGATCCGATCCGCCGTGATCTGATCTCGACCAAGAGGGCACAATTCGATTTCGGCCCCGAGGCTTCAAGAGGGACCCCACGCTTGCGATGATGAAGTATTTAAGAATCCAAGATTGTAGAGCCAAAGCAGGATTTTCGCAGTATACCTATAGAGGATCTCTACCATTGAGCCCTTTGGCATCAATTGAGTCGTGGACTGGATAGAACATGGCATGAGCTGGAATGGAAGACATGGCATGAGTTGGAACCAAGACATGGCATCAAAGAAGTCATGGGCATAGAACGAGGTACTTCAACCGCTTTTGGCCTTCGGCAGCCTCCTCATAGAGGACATGATGAACAAAGCAAAACACACGAAACGAAGAAGAAAAAGAAGGCCAGATGCAAATCGCCCACTCTAGCGGCTGACCCAACGCTGATATACCATGTATTAATTTCAAGAAAATGGCCCAGCTTGTGCTCCCCGACACCGCACTCAGACAACGGGCCATGCAAAGGTGATGAAGCCAATCGACATCCGATGCGTACCCGCTTCCATGCCCCAACCAATCCAGATCTGAAACCCCTTGTGCCATATATTCAATGAGTTTCAAAGCATCCCGTGATGCCAAAGATTCATCAACATACATATTTCCATACCTATCACCTACACTAACCTTAGACAATCATATGTAACAAAAATACCATTTCTCATCGGAGCCATGTTATTGTTTTAATCACTTTGGTATTGCACCTTGGCCTCCCTACACCAATTCTTGCCATTCCTAATCCCTCTTCCATGTCCTTTTCATTTTCTCTTTATGGCATGTATGTAAATGCACATTTCTTTTTTTTTTTTCTATTTTCTTTATTGCTTTTTATTTCTATTTTCTCTTGTAGCTTCTCTTTCTTTATGATGGATTTATGTCACACGCTTTATGAAGATCGGCGGGTAGCTAGCACTATGGGAGTTATGACGCTGTCTCCAACGCTTTTTGGGTTGTACATTGATAGCTTGAGACGGATACAAAGACCATGGGGAGCCGGTGTAATTATTCCGATGCGACTCTGGGCCGCTTACTATATGATGATGTAGCTTTGCTAGCCCACACGGCCAGCAAGATGCAGCAAGATTTGGATGCCTCGCGGGTTCTTCATGGGGCAACGGAATGACAAGGAACTTGCACAAAACTAAGCTTTCGCGATCCGTCCTCTAAACAACCCTATCCCGAGTTATATTATTGTGAAGTGGAGATGAAAGTGAGCTTCAAGTATCTGGGAATTGATTTCACTACTAACATGCCGTGGATGATGTGTGTGGAGAGGAGAGCCAGTGCGTGTCGAAGGCTTTATATGCAAAGCAAAACGCCGCGGTATGCTTTCCTGATAGATCTCTCAGGATCGGGCGAGGAGAGCACACCTCGCTTAGAGCTTTGGTTCTAGCCTAAGCTGCCATATATGGGTGGAGGTTAAATTCAAAGCGCTAGCAAAATAGCATGGGATAGGTTGAAAGGGTGCAGAAAGCTTTTGGACATATAGCTTGGGAGGAAGGACAACCGGTATCGCATCGAGATTTGTTGTATGAGACGGGTTCCTCGGGCCTTAAAGATTCGCTATGCGCAGTATCTTACTTGTTTCATAAGGTGGATGGGATGATGAGCACGCTTGCCCCCGGCTGTGTCAGTGGTTGTTAACGAGGGCCCCCTGTACGGCTGGAAGAGGGTATGTACCCAGCACCTAAGGGATGGTTTCAGAGGTGGGTTCATGGATTACCACCGTATGGTGGCAATCAAGGCATTCCATGCTAGACGTAAGAATGGACTGATGCGGGCTGCGCCATGTACCCTGGGATGCCTTCTACTCTCGCAAAGCCCAAGACAGAGCACTATCACGCCCGGGATTAATCCCGGCCTTGAGCATGGACCCACCCAGACTTGAAAGCACATATCTCGCTGAAGAAACCAGAGCTATCAATACCATAAGGACTGCCCCTCATTACCTCAGAATTGAAACAGGTCACTGGGGTTGAATGAAGGTACCTGGATCCCCTGTGGAGGAAAAGGATATGTCAAAGTTGTGAGATGCACATGATAGAGGATGAGCACCATGCCCTCCGCCGATGCTCAAAGATATGCCCATGTCCGAAAGTAAGCAAAGGTACACCGATCTTAGAGATGCCTCCGACACACCGCTACATCGCCATTTGCATCACCTATGGTAGCGCTTACCGGGAGCTTACATCCTGGGCAGACGGGCCGACTTGCTCTCTGGGGCATGGTATTTGAGAGCCTACTCGCTAGGGTTTTTCCTCCCAAGTGGGGGGGTTTTTTCATCCCTAGAGTAGGTTCCACTGCATAGCTTGCTATTGTTTGTTTTTGGTGTTGGGGTTTTTTGGCTTTTTGCTCTGTTTCTCCCATTTTCAAACTGCCTCATAGGCCTTTGGCCTCGTGTGGACGTTAAAATAAACTTCCTTCCTTCCTTCCTTCCTTTCTATATGTTTCTCTCTCGCATCTTTCGCTATTTTCTTTTTTCTTTTGCACTAATTCCTTAGTTTGGGAGAGATGCATGCTTATGCACGTACAATACATTGTTTTTCAACTCTTCTTTCTACTTCTAATATCATATCTATCTACTTGCCTATTCTCTCAATATACTCTTTTCCTATCTTCTATCTCCCCCTCTTATATTTGTTTTTCTCCATTCTGCCAAGTTTGAGAAGTTTCCCATGCAAAGCTTTTACTCCCATTTTGCCAATTGGGAAGTATCTACCACCGTGGAGGACCCTACTCACACTTACTACTAATTTCAAAATATCACCCATGGAGAACTTACTCTCACATATTCTTCATTCTTGCCTATGTTACATCTATTTTTTATTCCTGCTTATGTTACTCTTGTATGTTAAGGAACTTATCTATGTTACTTAACATCCATTGGTCAACCCATAAGGAGTTTACTCACACCAAACACAAAATTCTAAAGTATCACGGAGTCAACATCCATTGGTCAACCCATGAGGAGAGGAGCTTGCTTGCACCCACGGCTCTCACATAATACCAATCCATAGTATAACCTCTTTATGTTCAAGGAATCCATGCATCTTAGTCAACATCTCTATTGGAGAACCTATGAGGAGACTACTCACACTTAATACCAATTTTAAATGCAACCTCTTATCATCTATTGGTCAACCCATGAGGAGTTTACTTGCACTTATTATCAATTCCAAAATATCACCCAAGTGTCCATCCGATACAACTTGAAGTATTTTCATTCCTTCCACAGAACTCGCCTTCCATAGACAATGAACAAAGACATCCGGTGCTAACAACGCATATTTAATTAAAAATATGTTTGTTGAACAGTCCAATGCAATTTGAGACAATGTCACAAACTTGCATTCAAGCCCCCTCAAATGGAACAATATGAGAGCCGGAAGCAAAGGTAAACAAACATCTAACTCTACCACAGATTTACAATAGTGCGATGGTCGCTGGGTAACTAAGGAAAATACCCCAATGAAGGATGCTACACACCATCGAACTGTTCCTCATAGGGTGTTCATTAGCTTGCCGACATCAAGGATTCAATAGCAGAACCTGCCTATCATTCTTTTGTGTAATTTCCCAAATTAGTATGAATTAAAACGAATTTTAGGGCCTTCCTATAAAAAATCTTTTTGTAAAATCGCGTACTGCCTTGTGCCATGCAAAATCCCATCCCTCGCCATGGCCACGCAACTCCGCCTTTCTTTTTACCCCATCCGAAATATCCCAACCTCTCTTCTGCCACACCGCTTTAACTCGCTATCAAGAATAGAAGCTTTGCTTCCATAATAAATAAAATTTAAAAAAAAAAACATTAGAAAGCTTAAACCCAAACTTGCCATCATCTATATATGTTTTTGGCATGTTAATACTTGCCAAAGCCATACTGAATCTTACGTAAGTCCTACCTCTTTCTTCAATTGCAAAAGTTAAACCCATCATAATAAAGTTTTTTCGTAAGTCTACGCTTTATGGGCATCCTCCCTAGTAATTAAGATTGCAATAAATGCTTTCTTACTTCAAAAAACACCTATCGCCTGCTGAAATTTAGAATGAGTTTAAACCGCCGGGCCCTGGACATGACTTGTCGAGAGCTTTCAAAAGACTTGGGGGGGTTTCTTTGGAGTGGAACATTAGGCCATTATGCTCAAAGAACCTTAGAGAATCAAGAGAATCTCATAGATTATGAAGCAAACTTAGATTTTTTTTTTTTTCGAGGAGAACCTTTTAGAGATCTCTATGGGTCTTCACAAATTGTGAGAGAATCTATTGGAACCTACTGAATTGATAGAATCTAAGAAAAATTTTCAGAGATTCGACATTGTCTAAGCTTTACACCAACTCATGTAAACGCTTCAAAAGAGTGATCATATTGCACAAGAAATTTAGTGAATATCGATGGTATTTAAGAAAATCTTGATGGAATCTTGGGATTCACTCTGAACCTCAAGAATTTTTGATATTCTTTGGGAATTTTAATAGAAGCTTGAGAATTAACAAGTAACTAGGTATGCTTCTAGAAAATATTAAAAGAATTTTAAAGAATCTAACTAAATCGTGAAGAAAATCTCCAATGTTGGGGCCAAAATGGCACCAAAACAAAATACACAAATGTATGTTGAAATCTCATGTGTTGAGGATGTCTTTTGGCACAAAGGCCAAATAGATATAGTTCAAAACTAGTAAATGAGTCGGTGAAAGAGAATGGGCCGCTGATAAATTTCTTTGTATAATGAAATTTGATGTTTTCTAAGTTACTTGAAGGCTTTTCTGAAATCCATTCCTCCAATCAAACTATTTGAGAACTAGGTTTTACACATGGGTTAAAATGTTGTACAATTTAGATAAATGCCATTGAGGTCTCTCCGCGCCACATGCGATGCCATAGTTTAACTACGTTTTAGGAATGTTACCAAAAGAATTTGAGACGATAACAATTGCATTCTCCTATTTTATGCAACATTTCCAAGGTTACATTCTCTTTGTTTTTGGTTTTTCAATCAAGGTGCATGTGCCTCTACTTGGTCGTGGAATTTTGGTCTTTGTGTTTTCATTGTTGTTCTCGCTTTTTTTGTTGTTGCTTTTATGGCTATGAGGAAGACGCCGTAACAGCTAACATGGAAGCCGATATTGATGAGATCTCTGGCTTCTAAGGCAAGAAAAAAAAAAGAAAAAGCCAAGTTGTTTCAGCTTTGCGGATGGAAAAATGATTAGTTGTCAATGTCAGTTGTTGATGAAGATGCCTAAGACAAGAAAAAAAAGGAAAAGCCAAGTTTTTTTTTTTTTTTTGAAGAACTTAGACACTTTTATTAAAAAGAATGGCAATGATACAAGAGGAGTAGTGAGGAAAAAGAATGCCCCAAGGGACAAAGACACTTCAAGACTCCATACTAAAAACTAGAGCGTAAACTTCCAATCGCTTCTAGTAATCACCGCACAACTCCCCATTCACATTTACAATGTGCAATTTTTTTTTTTTTTTTTTTCTCGAGTATTCTCCATGAAGAGGTGTTCTTCCAGTAACATTGCTTTTTACGCCCCTCCAGAACCGGTGGTGGCTTTTTTTAGTTTTGAAGTTGTGTGGACGCCCCGCTAAACATACTGCGATCCACCGCATGCACTGCAGAAATCCCCCATCCGCTCAACAAATCCGACGGGTTCTTCGTCCTACCCCCACTCCGGAGATGACCCTTAGTGCGGGAGGGGAAACAAGGTGTCTTATGCCGCCTTCCCCTAAGGGCTTCTATAACAATGTCGAAGCCATAACACGCCGTAATCTAGCATCAAACGTATAAAATTTCTCACCAAGGGTAGTGTATCACACATATACCAATAATTAAGATGATAAAGCACAAATGGAAACATGAGAGCTCCTACCCCGCCTGCACTCATAAGGAGGGATGACCGACCGCTAGGCCTCAAGATAGAACAGACCGAAAGTCATGGCGATGGCTTAGGGGTCGCATAGAACAATAGCTAGGGTTGACTACTCCATCCGCCTCTCCCGTGCATACTTTGGTGATAAATCGCTCGACAGACTCTAGCCTTCCCGGGACACGCATCCCAGATGGTATCACCCATCGGGACTACTCCAGGCTGCATCTCCCCTGGTCAGATGAGGCAGGAAGGGTTGCATCTCCCCTTCCCGAGATCTAGAGGTGCGGGCACTAGGGAGAATCGTGGCGACACACCATTCTGGGTCTACACTGAATCCCCTGTAAAACGAGCCAAGTCGACACTTGCAGCCTTTCTCGAGGGCGGGCACACCATTGCCGGGTGAGGTGCCGGACCCATGCTCGCCCACCCGAAGTGACCGACCATAAGCCTAGCCCACTATGGGATCCCCAAGCCCCCACTGGCAGGATCCTCCCTCCACTCCCTCTAGCCCGGATTGTATGGTGCTGAGTCATATCATAGCCTCTATAGCCCCGGTGGGCTCCCTATGCACACGGTCAGCAGAACTAATAGGAACTAAGGATCTACTCTAGGAGCATACTACATATGGCTCTAGGTCTCTACCCCCTTCCCAATACAAGAGAGCAACATGATCAACCATCATCACATAATCATCACATCATGAGAATAAATCATACAACTAACTAATGGTTAGGGTTCCTTGATTAGGTTCAAGATGTTGAATATGGATTCAGGGGATGGCTCTACTCTAGATGTTAAGATACTCAGCACATCCGAATGCTAATTCCAGATGAGATCCCGAAGCTCTCCCTCCGTGATCCGCGGTGGTGCCTCCATGGTCTCCGGACTCACGAGATGCCGCCCTACTCCAAGAACGAAGTCTACCCTTTGGCCGGGCTGTCACCGACCTCACCATGCCACAAGAACGATGTTCAAACGGGGTTTCAACGAGTAGGTGAGTCTCTGGGTGCTAGGCCGGAAAGAGGTCTAGGGTTAGGGTTTATGCTCATATGTTAGGTCCACCTAGGATGCCAATGGCACCAACGGGTGAGTCCCGTGGTGGCAAAGTCCAATAGGTTAAGGCCACGGGATAATGGCTTAACCTATGGTTGGCTAAGTTATGAGAATAACTTAGCCATGCCCCCTAGTGCCACAACCTATGGTATACAAGGCTATGAAGATAGACTTGTATAGTGACGGATCCAGAATATATGTGATTTAGCGACGATATTCCCCGGACCGTCTACATTCTCCCCCTTAGGACAATGTCAGGCCCTCAAGATTGCGCTTAAGGTGACGATCCTACCTTATGCCCGCAAAAACATCAACATGTCATAACCTTTAATTTAGTTTAGCAATCAAGTTTTATTAGTTAAAGGTCAAAATTTAGGCTATATTTGTACTTATACAAAATTATATAGCCTTAACACAAGTATTTTTATAATAATTCAAAATACTATTATAAGAGTTATTAGGTTCATAATCCAAATTATGGCTCCCCCCTATCTTCTCAGAACGCCGCCTCGTTGAAGTCCTCCTTCTACTTGCCCAAGTAAAAGGAGCACATTACGCTAGTTTAGTTAATAACCCAGGTTTTAGGGGACCACCCCTTTACCTCCTTGAGCCTAACCACCGCTCAAGGTTGTCCTAATACCTTGCCCAAGATCATGGCCCCGGATTTGAGCTTTAGGGATCATTTAAGATGCTTCCATCATTGCCCATGATCGTAGTGCTACCTTGTACACCCATCCCCCTAATCGAAGTACACCCTAGCGCATCATGCCCCGAGGGGTTTCGCCAGGGAACGCCTCACGATCCCATCATCGCAGCATGATCACTTTAACCTTCACCATGACCCTCCTACGGGCCAAAAGGTGTGCACTTCCATCATCGTGGCATAGAGATCATCCGATCGATGTCCCATCATCGCCCACCATGCCTCATTCCTCACTCACATGACCCTAATGGTCATGCGACCTCTTGGTGCATGTGGCCCAGAGAATGCCCCTAAAGGCATGCATCCCATCATCGCCCACACGATCAAGGTTACCGCACATGCACCCTAGTAACTAGGAATGCATGTGCCAGCTTAAGGCTAACTAACAACATACTAGCTAACCACCGGCAAGTCGGGTCCACCAAGCCTGAGACCACTCCCCATCAAACTCCCTTCATAAACTCGGGTATTGCTTCTCCAAGTCTTGCTTCAATACCCATGTCGATCTTCCACGGGTAAGTGCTTCCACTTAACCAAATACCGGAGGAACTGAGACCTCCTAGTCTTCTTGAATGACTTATCAAGAAGCAATTGTGCACTATTTCTACTTGCTCCTCCGCCATTTCCAAATAAGGTTGGAGTATCCAAAACCTCCTCAGGTTAGGATTGTGCCTTTAATAAACTTACGTGGAAGACCTTGTGAACCTTGAGATGGGCCGGAAGATCCAACTTGTAGGCTTGAGAGCCCACTCTCTCCAAAATCTTGAACGGACCAGCCCACCTAGGGGCTTCTTTCAGCCCCAATCCGCAGCGGCTTGGCTTGCTTCAATTTTGATCTTCAATCAAACGCTATCACTACCTTTGAACTCTCTCTTACGGTCCTCGTGTTTGTCGGGCTACACTCTTCTCGGCCACTTCTTGCACGCCAATAAGTAACCCCTTACTTTTCTACTAGCCGCCGATATCCCCCTAACATCTGGCGGGACTTTCTACCTTGGACACAGGATTGCGTGTGTCCGGGTTAAGCACCGTACCCGTAATTTACCATGAAAGGAGACATCCGAGATGACTCGCCAATAATCGCTAGGATATTCCACCAAGTGGATGTACTCATCCCACTTGAACCGCTTGTTCCACACATAACCTCAAGCATATCTTCAATGATCAGGTTCGGCCCTTTCCGCCCGCCATCTATTTGGGATGATATGCCGCGGCTCATGGAGAGCTTCGTCAATGGTGCTAAAGAGATCCCGCCAAAAGGCACTCATAAACTTAGAATCTCTATCGATATTATCTCCCAGGGCATGCCATGGAGTCCCAAAAATCTCCCTTACAAATAACTCTGGCAGATCTAATGCGTGTCATTAGGTCTTGCAAGGCACAAAATGTGCCATCTTTAGATAACTTATCTACGCACAACCATCAATGCGCCCCTGCTCCTCAAGAGTTCTAGGAGACATGTGATGAAACCATGCTTATGACCTCCCACTTTGCATTTGGCACCCTAACGGCTCTAAAGCACTGAACTGGGTTGCTCAGCTTTGGTCACGGCCGGGACATAACCCGGCAATAATATATGCAGCTATCCGCTTTTCATTCTCGGCCGTAAGTAGTTACTTAATCTTTGAAATAGGTCTTCATGAAGCCATGCAAGCCCGGTCATAGTGTGTGGAAGAATTAACTTCCTTACTCCCCGATGATTCGGCACACACAACTTATGCTTCAGGATACAACAGTTGCCTTCCTTCTTATAATGCTTGAAGGCTTCCCCTTCTTTGTCCGTTTCGCTTCCTTTGGAAAGACTTTCCCATACCTCCTTGAAGTCCACATCGCTGGCAAGGACTTCAATCTTCTTGCCAAACTCACTCGAAAAGAGTGGAAATCGCATTACAATGCATCCTTGTCCAAAATGGTCTCCGAGAGGGCATCTGCTACAACATTTAACCGTGCTTATATACAATATGTGTAAATCATACCTCATGAATTCCATCCACCCTCCTTGCCTTAAGTTGAGGAGTGGCTGGTGAAGAGATACCGAAGGCTCGTGATCGCATCCAATCAAACGTTCTCCGCCAGATAATGCCTTTCTCCATATCCTCACGTTCTGACAATGGCTAGCAGCCCGGACATGGGTTGGTGCTGTCGGGCTGGGCCGCTCATCTTCTTCGGAAGGGCGACTACCCTTCCCTTCTTGCATCAAGATGCCTCCTGTTATCTTTGCTTGTATCCCTAAGCTACCAACTTATTTTATGGTCCCGAGAACAAGCACTAGTGCCGCTTGTTAAGGCCTCCTTTAAGTTTCTCAAAAGAAGCTTGGACTTTCTAGCCAATGGCTGGTCCAACTTTAATCTTGTTGGCCTTAGTGAGGTCCCGGATGTGAGGGGACGCCCTTATTTAGCAAAAAGTCCTTGACTTAACTTTTCTGTAATATCCCGCCAATCCGAGAAAGCTTCTTTACCGCCATTCCTTGAGCTGGCCAATCAACTATTGCCTCAATCTTAGATGGATCTCGGTGGAGATTCCCTCGGATGATACTACATGCCCCAAATACTCCACTCTACTGTTGCAAAGTGGCACTTAGAGAGAGCTTCCCATACAACCGATGACGCCTCAACTTCTCCAACACTTTCCCCGAGATGTCGACAATGCTCCTCAAGGGACTTGCTCAGATTAGGATGTCGCCGAAGAAGACGATAACAAACTCATCCAAGAAGTTTCTCAAGATGTCGCTCATGAGGCGATAAACGTAGTGGAGGCGCTCGATAATCCAAAGGGCATTATCAGAACTCAAAATGACCATACCGCTGCTTAAAGCAGTCTTATGGATATCCTCTTCTTTTTTCTTATCGATGGTATCCTCGATCTCAAATCAATTTTAGAGAATACCTTTGCTCCTTGTAGCTGATCCATAGGTCATCATACTTGGCAATGCATACTTATTCTTTATCGCCCCGCTTATTGAGTCATGGCGATAGTCTATGCACATTCTTAAGCTCCCATCTTTCTTCTTCACAAAGAGTATAGGTGCCCCAAAGGAGACACACTTGCTCTTATAAATCCAAGCTCGAGCAATTCCCGAAGCCGCTTGAGCTCAATCAATTCAGGGTGCTCATTCTATATGGTGCCTTACCTTGGTAGGCTTTTCAGATCCTGAGCCAATGTGATCTCACATTCCACACCTCTATAAGGTGGGTACTGCCGGATTTCATCAGGAAATACATCCTTGAACTCTGAAATAAGCCTTGCTATTTGCTTGGGCAACTGATTCCCTTTGGGTCCACTTCCTCTTGCTTGCCCGGCTCAAGCGATTCCATCCTCAAGATGTAGTCCACCTTATTCTTTTTCTATAGTCTTCCTTAGTTGCTTCAAAGAAATACACTGCATAGGAGAATCTAGCTTCTTACCTTTCACTATCAATTTGTGCCATTCCTGTGCCGCCATGGTGACTTCATTCGCGCTCAAGAATCAATGATGGCTTTGGTGGTTTCAAAAATTCCATCCCTACTATTCGGATCATATCTTCCGATATCCATGACTTCCGCTCCCATCACCCACTTAGCCCCACTAAGGTCTATATCAAAGGTGATCCTCCTCCCTTAGTGTCTTATAATGGCCGCTTGCCATCGCTCGGCCTTGGCTTGGACTTCAATACCTTGTTCTTCATTAGAGCGACCAATCTAGGAGATGCAAATTATGAGAGCTACCTCGTATCTATGAGGGACTACATATGGATTACTATCTATCATCCCATCGCCATAATGATCATTGATTCTCTATATCACTGTCTCAATGTTTGCACATATATGGCACTCACCATCTATGAAGTCTGGGCCTCCCCAGTAGTAGGTCTCATTAAAACATTGGGAGTCCCAATCCAAAGGATTACTTAAAGTTTTGTTGCATGATGAATGGGCAATCATGTGTTGATTATACAGGCCGAAGCACACGAAACATAACTTTTTCTCAATGCATTCATGTCTCTTTTCCTTCCTTCCGACCGTATCGGGAGACGCTAAAAGCCCCACGATGCATTACGTGGCTTACGGTCCCCAAAAGCTTTGTTCGACCCCTTACCTTCACTGCTAACTCCACGATGGTGTAGCTTCTGATTGCTTACCCTGATATTGCCCCACGATCTTGCTTTGAACTCTTACCCCCTGAAGGTTGTTGTTTTTCTGCTGTGGAGTTCTTCGGTGCCTCTTCCAAACTTATAGCTTTATCTTGGCCTACCAGAATCGTGACTTGGGTTGATTGCTCTAACAAGCCTCTTGATATTCTTTGTTCAACCCCTCAATGTAAAGTATCCGGCTTGCCTCTCACGAGACTCCGGGAACATGCAGCTTTGAGCCTCATAAATTCTTGGTATACTTAGCCAGCGATAAGCTACCCTGATTCAACCTGTAAAAGCTACTGAATCTGTCTACTAGTATGAGACCTTGGCACATAGTGCTTGCGGAAAGCCTTCTTTGAAGGTCTTAAACCTGCAATTGTTCCTCTTGACTTTATTGGACTTAGCATATCCCTTCCACGGATCCTTGCTTGGGTCCAATAAGGTTAGGTATGCAACTTTCCCTATGTCCTTGTCTTTCATCAAGTATGAGTTGCCAAATTCTTCCATTTCATCAAGCCATGCTTGACCTCCATGCCTGATCTGTCTTTCCACGAGGCGTAGGAGCTTCCTTGTCTTCCATACATTGCTCATAGCACTATCCACCTTTTTCGATAGTCATACATCTTTCTTGCTCTTTTCCTTGCTTTAGGTGTGCGGTATTTGTCGAGACGGTATCCTCCTCTTGGAAGAGCTATCGATGATTTTGGAGCTAGATGATGATGGACTCTGGTTCTCCTCTTCCTTCTCCTATCAGCGTTCCCAGTTTGCCCTCCCCTTCTGGAGGGACTTCGTCACCACCGGAGAAAACAAGGTGGAGGTGGAGGACCATCTTCACTGTGCATTCATGAGAGGTGTCGCCCGGTTGATGAGATGTTGCATTTGGTTCCTCATTGCACCAACCTTGCGTTGGCGCCTCGGTGACATATCACGCTCAAAATCTTCTTGTTCTCTCGCCAAACAAGTTCCTTGGTACCCAATTGCGTGGTGGGTGCTGGTCTTGAGATCACGACTTGAGTTCCTTCTTTGCAAGGATTGATCATCAATACATTTTATTTGGGTTAGATGTTGATCAATTTTACTTGCAATTGAATTATCTTTAGTTATAAAGAAATCATACAAAGCCTTACATTGACAAAAGCGGTTAATAGTCATTAATACATAAGGATTACATGATAAAGGTAGATATATCTTAGCATAATGGGTACCACGAAACATTTAGCACAAAACTTAAGAAAATTTCACAATTATTAGGTGGCCTCGGCTTTGAAGAAGTTCTTGACATCCACGAATCAGGAGGCCTTTTTGGGGAGTTGCGCCAAAAGATGTTCCTCGTCGATCTTCCTTCAAGTGCTCGGGCCATCTCGGGTTCGGAAGTTCGGTCTTTTCTTTGCTACCCTTTGAAAGTGTTGCGTCCCTAAGGTGCCCTCAAAGTCGAGGCAATGGACCTTGACGCCTGTTGAAAAGAATGATGTGATCGGCATGGGCGTATATCTTAGTGCTGCGGCTTAGAAAGTGCTATGAGAAGTGCCGCAGTTCTTCCCCCTTGGGCTGAACTCCTTGTGGAAGACTATCATTTGCCATTGGTGAGGGCTGGAAGATAGTAGCGAAGTGTGGAGTGCCCCTTCCCTCGCCTCGCGATCCGGTGCCCTTCCTGCGAGGCTGCTTCACCGTAGGCATCCGCGCCATCGGTCTTCATGATCCCTCCACATCTTTGGTTGCATTGTCCAAGTTGATCTTCTTTGGACCCTTCCCCTCATGCTCACGGCTCGAGGCTGGTGCCGAGGCTTGGGCCCTTCACTGGGTTTGTAGAGTGTGCTCTGTGTCTGCTGGAACTCCTCCTCTGAGATGATAGGTTCCCTTTGTCGATGAATCTCCCTTGCTCTGTGATAAGGCTGCTATGTCCGACATTGTCTCCCGGCATAAGAGTGTCTCTCATGGCTCCTTGGAATCTCCTGGTATGAGTAGTCGATGAGGAGTCTGTGCTCTTCCAGGTGTGCTATCATGCCCAGAGCTCGTCGATTCGAAGACCACTGTTCTGACGGTGGGACAAGTTGAGGATGTCATTCGCAAAAATGTACTCCTAAAAGATCGACTATCGGTGACAAAAGGCGTGATGTTGGTGGGTGGTGGGCTGTTCTCACGTCGTCGTCATGCCTCAGCGCGCATACCTCTGCATTCTTGTTGCCTCCCTGCTCTCCCATTCTGGGTTCTGCTCCCCTAAGCTTTCGTAGTCTTCATGGATCTGCCAGAGATGGTGCCGGCGGCGTCGTGCCATAGTATTGACCGTGGCGGAGGACTCTATATTCAGGATTTTGATCTTGGGGCCCTACGGTATCAAGTGGCGCTAAGTCTAAGGGGCTGAGCGGAGGGTTCCCCTACTTTGTTGATTGACTTATAGTGCATGAAGGGGCAAGGGCATGCAGCTGAAAGGTACCTATGCCTATTATATGCGGGTCATGTAATCGGGCATGGTCCTAGTCCTATCCCATAGCTGCTTCTTGCCTTTGGATCACGCCAACTCTCGACCTAAGGCTTGGGTAAGTGTCTCAAGAGAAACCCAATTCCCTCCCTAGGAAGCGGTCTAACTTCCCAAAGGCCGGGACTGCTGGTCATATTGGCACATAATGTCCGTGTAGTAGGGTGTTCTAGTCAAGGTTGCATGAAGATCAAACAAGTGATCAAACGAGAGGAAGGCTTGATCTAAGGAAGGCTGATGGATATGGCTTGCAACATTGTACCATCTCTAAAGTTCTTTGGGCGCCATTGGCGAGGCAAGGGTGTGAAAATGGCTTGCAAGGATCATTGGAGGTTGAGAGAAAATCGCCTAAGGGCTGGGGCTTGATTACGTAGAAGGAAAAATGGCAAATGGGACCTATTTTTATAGACTATGGGTGACCTCGGGGTTCGTGCAAAAGGTGCCTACCTAAGGCGACCTTGGTTCTATGGCTCTGGGTGTCCAAATGAACTACCATGAAGTGCAAACCTAAAGCAAAACAAAGCAAGAAACACTACATGGCAATTTATTTGATCAAATTTGGCTGATTTGGGTCAAAAATGGCGACCGGGTGAATCCACGGATGGCCTCAGCGTCATGGGCCTTGACAGCGTTGGTTGTGATCTCACCGGTTGGCCTGTTTTGGGCCAATTTTTGAATCATTTTGGGAATTTAAAAGATGCTAATATGGCTAATTGGGTCGATTCTAAGCTAACTAGCAACTTATTTTGAGCAAAGCCCGACATCTAAAAGCATGATTTTTGGGCCCGATCGGGTGAATCCGCTGGAAAGCAGCGCCAGCGTCGGCGGGCCTTGGAGAGCCAGTAGTCTCACCCGGTTGGCCCAATTTTTAGCATTTTTGATGATTTTTGCCAAAATTTTTGTTGTAGTCATGATTTCTAGGGTGTTTCTAGACATGCTATGAAGAATTCTACCACAATTGGGTTCTATTTCCTATATTTCAAGCATACAACATTTTTTTTTTTTTTTACAGGAGGGAAAGTAACTTTTATATTAATAAAACACAATTACATGGGTTTCTCTTTTCTAACAAAATTTACAAAATTTGAGGCCTAAGGCCTCTCTCACTTGAATCCTCCGTGCTAAGTGAATATCCTTGGGCATAAGGGTAACTCTCTTAGCATGGATAGTAGAAGGTTCCCTTCCTCGAAGAGCTGGACCAGCTGCGCCCGGAAGCCTCTTGCGGGGCCGGGTCATTAGAGGGGTAACCCTATAATCGGTCGGGGCGCTGCAACACCTCTCTAAGGAGGATGCTCGAAGGATGCCTTCCTTATCAGGGAGATCGTGCACATCTGAAAGTCTTAGAATCTCCCTAAACACGGGCGTATGCACATTTCGGCCCGTGGTGAACCCTCTTGGGTTTTCCGGCCTAGGTGGGGGTGGCTTGGGCTGGTTCTTCTTGACTGCCGCCCTCCCACAGCTATTCTTGGACCTCTGGCGGCAATACCACTCATTGTACCTCGTCCAGCAGCGAAGGTACTCTCCTTATGCCACCATCTTCCGGCAAACTTCGCGGTCTGTTGGGCCTTGAATGCCTCCCCTACCTTTTGCTTCTTCACCTCCTTAGGTGGTTCCGGCCCCTGGGGTAGGGTGGCCTCGTCGGGGTCCTGCTTTGCCCCTCCTCCTCCTCTTCCTCCACTTGTGGCTCCTCCTCCGTAGGGGGCTCTTCAATGCGGGTCCCCCGAGGCCCGTCGTTCCTTCTCGCCCGTCGCCTTTCTTGCTCCCTCGGCTCCCTTTCCGCTCCAGCTTCTTTCTGCTGGCCCTCTCCTCTGGCCACTCATGACTTTTTCCTTCCCCTTCTTTTTGGGCCTTTGAGGGGCCCGCTTCTTGATGCGGTGGTGGTGCTGCTCCTCCACATTCTTAACTTTGTTCCTCCACCTCGGTATCGAGGCCCCAAAGTGGCGCGACTCGTCCGTTCTTTGTGTTCCTGCTGACGAGGGGCTGCTGCTAAGGGCTGCTCTCGGCATCGTGAAAGCTCCAGTCATTCGCTGGCTGGCTTTTGAGGCGATTCCTCGCCTCCGGGGCTTCGGTAAGGTGCTCGGGAACTTTCTTCCGCGTCTTGCGACCAGCTGCTACGTGCCGCCATAGAGGGTGGGGCGCTCGCCAAACTTCTAGCTGTTTGTTTGGTCGCGTGCCATATCTTGTGGTTCGAGGAAATGGGTGACGTAAAGGGTGAGCAAAGAGGTGAAGGTGAAGGGTTGGAGAGAGAATGAGGTGTCGGATATTTAAAAAGGAGGGTCCCTAGGAATATTCTCCTACTATAATTACCCCTATTTATTAGCCCCCTTATTAATTACACCATATTTAGTAATTATTTAACTATTAATGTATAAATTAAACCTATATTAATTAATATTATACCTTAAATTTTCGAATTTTCTAATGGTTTGAAGTGCTAATTATGAATTTGCTGTTTTTATTTTTCACACGGGTCTCCGATTGGCATGATTCTTCGACCCATTTTAGGTGAAACTTGATGCAGATGCACAATTTTCACTCCAAATTTACTAGAAGATGAGTTTGACTCACTCAACTTTCGTCTAACACTTAACCTAAGTCCTGACCCACTACCTGGGAAAATTTTTTCCCCATTTTCGCTGTGTTTGATGGTGGAAATGTTTATTTCACACCCCTATAGGCCTGTTAGACTACTTTATGGTTATGGTTAGTGCTAGTTCTTGGTCAACCAAGAACATCGCTCTGATACCATTGTGACGCTCCCTGCTAAACATACGGCATCCAGCCGTACACCCGGCAGGAAATCCCCCATCCGGCTCAACAACCTTGCGGACCCCTTCGTCCTACCCCGCACTCAGGGGTGACCCTTAGTGCGGGGAGGGAACACGGTAAGGTGTCTTATGCGCCCTTCCCTATGGGCTCCCTATAACGGCGGGCGTAACACGTGAAAACCAGCATCAAACGTATACAAATACTACCTCGAAGGGTAGTGTATCACACATATACCAATACTGAAGATGATAAGCACAACCGTGAAACATGAGAGCTCCTACCCGCCTGGACTCATAAGGAGGATGGTGACCGGCCAGGCCTCAAAGATAGAAATCGCACCGAGTCATGGCGATGGCAGGGCGGCATAGAACAATAGCTAGGGTTGACCACTCCATCCGCCCCTCTGTGCATACTGCCCGGATGGGCTAAATCCGGGGCTCACAGGGACTCTAGCCTTGGGATCACGCAATCCCATGGTATCACCCATCGGGACTACTCAGTTGCATCTCCCCTGGTCCAGATGAGGGAAGAAGGGTTGCATCTCCCCCTTCCGAGGGATCTAGAGGTGCCGTGGGTGGCTAGAGAATCGTGGCGACACACGATTCGTGCTGCCCGAACCCCCAAAGCGAGAGCCAAGCCGACACTTGCGGCTCTCGAGAGGATGGCGACACCATTGCCCCGGGAGGTAATGGGACCCATGCTCTCGCCCCACACGGTGACCGACCATAAGCCCTAGCCCACTATGGGATCCCGAAGCCCCCACTCGGCGGGGGATCCTCCCTCCACTTTCCCTCTAGCCCCCGTTGTATGGTCTGAGTCATATCATAGCCTCTATAGCCCTGGTGGGCTCCTATGCACAGGCCGCAACTAATAGGAACTAAGGGATCTACTCTAGGAGCATACTACATATGGCTCTAGGTCTCTACCCCCCTTCCCAATACAAGAGGAGCAAACATGATCAACCATCATCACATAATCATCACATCATGAGAATAATCATAAGAAGAACATCTTAACCTAATCATACAACTAACTAATGGTTAGGGTTCCTTGATTAGGGTTCAAGATGTTGAATATGGATTCTAGGATGGCTCTACTCTAGATACAAGATACTAGCACATCCGGAATGCTAATTCCGGATGAGCTATCAACTACTATCCTACATACCGCTCTGAAGCTCTCCCTCCAGATCCGTGTGCCTCCATGGTCTCCGGACTCACGAGATGCCAGCTCCTACTCCAGAGCGAGTCTACCCCTGGCTGGGGCCTTTGCGGTCTATGCCACGACAAGCGATGTTCAAAGCGGGGTTTCAAGCAGTAGGTGAGTCTCTCGGGTGCTAGAGGGGAAAGAGGTCTAGGGTTAGGGTTTATGCCTATATAAGTTAGGTCCACCTAGGATGCCACGTGGCACTGTCCGGGTGAGTCCTCGCGTGGCGGTGCCCCCAGGTTAAGGCCACGTGGATAATGGCAACCTATGGTTGGCTAAGTTATGAGAATAACTTAGCCATGCCCCCTAGTGCCACAACCTATGGTATACAAGGCTGAAGATAGACTTGTATAGTGGCGGATCCGGGGAATATACGTATTTATGACGTGATATTCCCCGACCGTCACAAGTTGTGCCTTGGGCCTTGCTTTTACGGATGCGAGGTAGTACCTACACGCGTCACCTTTTCTCAAGGTATACCGCGGGCCTGGGAGCATGTCGCGAGTGCTTTTCCAGGTAGACTATGCATTAGTATTTCATCACACTTCTCCTTTTACGTGGGTTCCTGCCTCCGACATACTTGCCTTTGGTTGCCCGGCTTGACGCTTTCGGACCCTTGAGCCGATTGGACTCGGGCTGCGATCTCCACCTTAGAGGATTGGTATTGGCATGGCCAACGCTCCTTGGGAGTTTTTTCGTGCCCGCTTAAGAGCGGTGATCGAGCTATCGGAAGCAAAGTGGCCTCCTGATCCCTGCATATTCTGTTCTCCTCCGGGGGGAGGGGTGGCCTTTTCAGATTTGAAAGGTTCATTCAGGGGTCGATGAGTCATGTTTTGTTTGTTCTTGTTACAGAATATTGGTTATTCATGATACTTTACCTCCTTCCGATAAGGATAAGTGGGCACTTTGAAGCTTCTGGGGTTCTTGTTGGCTTCCGTCTCGGACATGGACTTGGAACTCTCTCCCCCAGAAGGTTAGGGTTCTCTTGTGGCAAGTGGTGCACATTGCATCGGGGGGTAAATTGTCTAGTCTTGTGCCCACATTTGCAAAGCTGCGTGGGATTGGGTCGAGCATTGTTCGGATCGGGATGTGTAGCGAGAAGATACTTCTTCATGTGTTTCCAGCTTCATGGTCCGCTCCTAAGAAGCGAGCTTTCCTCAAAAAAAAGGGCCTTAGAGGAAACTTAGGATTTTTTGAAGCGAGACTAACACCTTAGAATCACGAAGCCAAATCTAGGATTGCCAAACCCCCATCCTCTCGAGGGCGGAGGCACTTCCACCCGAGGCTACTTTAACCACTGCTCCTTGCGGTCCCTCCCCAAAACAAGTTTGGGACAATTACGTCCAATTCACGAACCTTGCATTACAGAGCTAACATGCAGATCTTTGTGTATGCATTGGGTGCTACAAAGCGGCTTAGCTTCTGATAATCACGCACGCCATCGACAACTTACTACCCTTCCACCAATTCAGGGTGCTTACCTCGTAGTCCCCTGCAAAATCTCATCGAACCACGGCCATAGAGATATCACCCCAAAAGGAATGCCCGTAAGTGCGGTACATGCATTCACTGGGGTACCTTCAAAGGAAGAGAAATAAACAAGGTGGAGGCGCGTCTCCAAAAATTGAGAGAACACTTTTCCCAATTAAGAAGACAACGAAGCCAGAAAATGTATCCAGCAAACCCTTAACATTACGCCAAATTACTTTCTTACGCACAAACAAGAGGAAAGTGTCATCACATAGCCCGATTGCAAATCTGGTATTTGCCGATTGCATCAGAAGACCCTCTACCACTCCCTCATCTGCGGTCAAGAGCAATTGTGATAATGCCTCGCCACCATGGTAAACAAAAATGAGGCCGGAGGGGCAGCCCCGGCGGACTCTCTCTTCCCATCTAAAAGAACGGGGAGGGCTCCCCCGGCACACAACCTTAGTCGCGGGCCGCGTGTGAAGCTTCATAACTGCTTTTCGTGAAAACGTGGACCACAAACCCAAAGCGGAAAGCATACTAGACAAAACTCCCGGCGCGCCATATGCCTTCGCAGTAAATCGAGCTTAAAGATAAACAACTCCGACACTGTTTTCCTAGCCCAATACAAGCCCTCATAGCGGCCCAACATTAGTTAAGATGTTTCTTCCGGGATAAACCGGTTGAACCTTGTTAATAGAGGAAGCTAGAACGGTGTAAGCTTTTTACGCCAAAGCTTTTGCAATAATCTTTATACAGGAGGAGAGCAAAGAAATAGGCCTCCAATCATTGATCGTGGATGGTGTTTTACCTTAGGGATCGGGGAAATGCAGGTGGTGTTAAGAATTTTATCCATTTCATGAGAGCCAGACAAGTCAAGATAGACACGATACACCGACTCTCCAGCCCATTCCCAATAAGTCGAAGAATTCCACAGGCACCCCATCCAGCCCAGGACACTTATCCTTAGCCATGCACATACATGCACCCTCTAAATCTTCCTTGAGAGTTCCTGTTCTAAACTATCACTGATGATGCAAGATAGATGGCTTAGCGGCCACCAAAAACCGGATCCCGCATTTCTTGCTTTCGTATGGAAACGGCTGCTTAGCAAAGAACATTGAATAATGGCCGTGCACATACCTCGGAGATCAGCGGGATCCTCCAATTTCCCAACCATCGACAAATTAAGGGATGCCATTGATGTTGCATTTGCCCGCTTTGCTGCCCTAAAAAAAGAAAGAGCTCGTGTCTCCTTGTTTCAGCCAAGTAAGTCCAGACTTCACCCGAGCTTCCTTAACTTTGCTCTAGAGATATGATCTGCTGCAGTATGGCATTCTCCCGGATGCCATCAGAAGGTTGTGCCCGAATCTGCTCCAACTCTCTATAGAGTAAGTGGAGTTCCTGTCGCTCCTGCTGAACTCGCTGCCTACCAAAAGCCTTAGCAAAACGTTTAACCCTAGCCAATCGCCACCATGCCTGCCATTCCACTTTCGGAGAGGAGAAGGTATTGTGAGCCACAAGTCCCGAACAATGAGACGTAAAAAGACTTCATCAGGTCAAGAAGCGGGTATTCGCATCAAAATCTTGATGCTCGAAGCTTTGGGGGTAGAAGTATTCTAGCTACACAACAATTGAGGATAATGATCTGAAATGGAGGTGGAAAGAATGTTGCTCCTATGCAGAGAGGGTACTTCATCCAAGCTGCGAGGGGAGGCATAACATCTATCATGCCTCGCATAGGCCCGCCCACCCCGGTCTGCCTATTGCACCATGTGAAAGACAAATCTCCTTCCACCTCTACCATAGCCTAATCACGCAACAATCTAGACCATTGGTCCCTCTCAAAACCCTTCGCACAATCTGCACGGGGCGGAGAGCGATCCGTACTGCTCTACCATATTAAAGTCTCCTAGTAGCAACCAGGCTACTTGCAAACCACCAAGATTCTGTGACGTTCCACGTATTTATACTTGTTATCGTATGCGTATTTACTCTGGTACACCTATAAATATCTTGACCGTCACCCGATAAAAATGCGCCACCATGGGGTATTGTAACCTAGGGGGTTGACTTAAAAGGGATTAAATTAGCTATGCTAATTTAATCATTAAAGATAATAACCTATAATCTAGGGATTAATATTAAATGGGATAATTAGGCCAATAAATGCTTTGGGAAGGCGCCACCTGGCCTAATTCGATTGGCCAACATGGGGACTTCCAAATTGGGCTGTCAACCTGATCCCTATAGCTAATTGACTCCCAAAATTAGGCCCAAGAAGGCGGCGGGGGCGCCAAACCACAAACCCTGGGCCACCAGACCAAGTACTTTATACCTGTGTAGCTGAAGCTGAACCACCAAGGCCTAGGAGATGGAAGCACCAATGGGTAATGGATCCAGCCAGAATTCAGGTGGGTGGCTAATATAGTTGTGGATTCTAGGGCAGCGCCCCTGTTGGGCACGGGTTGTGTTTGCTTCTCTGTTATCTCATTGTTTTACTTGTAGGACTAACCCTTGATTGTAAAGGTGAGTTCTCCTTATTTCTGATACTGATTATGTGTGTTAAGGATGGATTGATAGTTCTTTGCATGGTATTGCTTACAAAATGGGGGGTTACGAGGGTAGAGACCTCACGAGCCCTGTATTGTAGTATGCTCCTAGATAGACCCTGTAGCATCCCACTAGTTGCGGCTTTGTGCACAAGAACCCCGGGTCATAGATGCTATGGGTAATGGCTTAGCACCGGACAAGGAACCATGGTGGTGAAGTGGAGGTGGGGTCTTGCACGAACATAAAAAGGCTCCTGGGACTCCTATAGCGAGCTAGACCTGATGGCCAGGTCACGTAGAGGGCGGGTATGGGTGACACTCCACAGGTGGGAAGGTGTGACCGTATGGGGCACCTTGCACTTTGAGTAGATTTAGAGGCGAGTAAAGAGAAGTGCGGATGCGGGGGGCGATGCGGCACGTATTCTCTAGCTCGCCCATGGAGCCTTGTGATTACGGAAGGGGCGCTTCCACGACACGCCTCATCGGAGGGGCTTCATGAACCCTGGGGTAGGCTCAGCGGGGTGATGCCTCGAAACTGCGTCTCGGGAAGGCTATAGCGGCGCCATAGCGTGAATTGACCCATCCGCAAAGTGTGCACGGGGGGGCGGATGGAGTGGACAACCCTAGCCAATGTTCTATGCCGATAGCGCCATGTCAAGATTAAATGCTCGCTGATCTCTTGAGGCCTAGCCGTCGGTCGATCCTCTGCGGAGTCGAACGGGGTAGAACCATGGGTTTGGGGGTGTTTTTCTTAGGTTTAGATGCATATTCTTTGCGTTGGTATTTGGATGGATATGCCACCCTTCGTGGTGGTTATTTATATGTGATTTATCTTATGTGTGCTAACCCTTGTATTCAGCTTCGCGTGACGTAGGAGCCCCATTGGCGTGGGCGAATGACCCCCGTGTCCTTCTTTCGGGCATCATTATTATAGATGGCCGAAATAGGCGGAGGAGCCCCTGCTCATGGCGAGTTGGTTGCCATGGGAGGAAAGAATCCCGTATGTATAGCCTTCGTCAGAAGGGCGTATATGTTGGGGGCGTCCGCAGTGGTATCGAGCATGGTTTTGGGAAGCCAAACTATTACAGCTGGCCACATACCTTTCGATAGATCGTTAGCTAGAGAGTGAGGATTTTGGAGTAGTATGAGTTTTGGGTGGTGTAATGGATGCGTCATGCTTGCTTTAGCGTGGTCTAATTGTAATTAGAAGGGGTGTACGGTACCCAACCCTAACCCTAAGTGGCGGGCAGGGGTACCAGGGTGTCGGTGGCGCCCGAGTAGAAACCTCGGCGGGGTAGGGGTGCCCGCCACCTAAAAAAAAAAAAAAAAACCTAACCCTAAGTGGCGGGCAGGGGGTGCAGGGGCCTTGGGTGGCTTTGCCTTGGACACGTCGAGGTGGGGTGCCCCACACCTCAAAAGCGCCCGCCACTTTTTCATAAAAGTTTTTAGGGTTAAAAAGTTTAAAAGTGACTTTTTCTTTCACTTTTCTTAAACACCTAACGCCCTTTTGAGCTCGCCCTAGCGCCATAGCCAGCGGAACTAGAAGCTTCCCTCGCCATAGCCAAACCTCGCCCCTTACCTTTCTCCCCAAAGCGCTGCCCGGCGCCCACCTATTCGACATGGAGGAAGTCAAGCGGTGTGTACAAAGCGCAAGCCAGTTATTCTCAAACCCCATAGAGTTTTTAATGTTTGAGGCTGTTGCCACGGCAAAACCCATCGCCCGAAGCGGAGGCAAAAAGCGAGGAGATCTTGGAATATCTTGCTAAGCGTTTCTATGAAGGTCGAGGAATACCATACCCACTCTTACGCTATAATGGCGTTTTTTGTAATTAAGCTCAGCGCTATCAAGAGCACGCACCATAGTTGAACAAGAAGATGGTGTCGCAGTATGCGGTTCTTCCGTAGGGTGAGGATGAACAAAGCGAGGCGAGGCCTCTGAATCTGAGGCCCAAAAGCAGCTTGCAAATGGCGCGAGAAGCGGACCTACAGTGGCTTGCATCGATGACCCCGGCAAGGTTTTGCGTACCCAGGAAGCGGCATGTGCCTTTTGATGGGGAGCCTATACTCTTCCATCGTTCTCATATGAAAGGAGACCAATCATTATCCTTTGGGAAGCGGGATCACCCTCCTACTTCTGCGGATCATTTCCAGGGGCTGTTGAGCGAGACATGCAAGCTAATCCCCCGTTACTTCATAGAGCTTACAAGAAGAGC
The DNA here is from genome assembly GCA_021234155.1 of Isoetes taiwanensis. Classification (NCBI taxonomy): domain Eukaryota; kingdom Viridiplantae; phylum Streptophyta; class Lycopodiopsida; order Isoetales; family Isoetaceae; genus Isoetes; species Isoetes taiwanensis. The sequence continues at coordinate 25,898 of JAJEKV010000263.1, forward strand.
GGAAATCAGAATAGCCAAAAGAAGCAAAAGGAGGAGCAAGCCACACTCGGAGCAAAGCGAAGGCAACACCGGTTGGCGGAGGAGGCTGCCAAGCCGTGAGGATACTATCCATCGGCGGCGGGTAGAACAAGAGCAAAATCTGAAAAAGGATGCGAGGATGGCGAGAGCAGAGAGCAAGAGAGGCAACGAAGCCGTGATGGAGCGGCCGAGGAAGGAAGAGGAAGAAAGGCATCGGCAAGAGCCACCACTGCGGAAGTCCGGTATTCCTCGCCCGAAGACAAAAAAGACACCCCACAGATCTGGTGCTCGATTATAAGGACCAGCTTAGAGCTCGGGGAGAATCGCAAAGGCTGCGAGGGATAACCGGCGGGATAATATCATCCGTAAAGCCGGCATCATCCCGAACGGAGGGAAGACTCTACCGGTGCACCCCAACCTAGGAGGAGGCATCGTTACAAGCCTGGTACCGTGGCGCCTTCGAGAGATAAAGAAGTACGAAATCCAGCGAAGTTTACATTCACGAAAACTTCCTTTTCAGCGTCTGGTCAGAAATTGCCAAAATTTAAGGCGGACCTTCGTTTTCAAACTCATGCCATTCTAGCACTTCAGAGGCGGCGAGGCTTACTTGGTGGCCCTCTTTGGCGATGCAAACCTATGTGCCATCCATGCCAAGCGGTAACCATCATGACAAAAGACCCCTCACGGTTAGCACGCGCCCGGATCCAGGTGGGGGAGCGGCCATAATTATGTACATCACAATTTTTTGTATCTATGTAAAATCGATATATATATTAATATAAATTCTGTTTTTTGACTTCTTATTTGGAATTGTGAATTTTCCTGAAAAAAAAAAAAAAAAAAAATACTAATAAAAAAATAATAATAATAGCGGAAAAAAAAAAAGAGATGATGGTCGGGCGCCTCGAACGCCGTGCCCAGCAAGTTAAATACTCAGATTCATTTTTAGGGTTCCATCATTTCTTACTCCTGTTTCCTTCTTCCTCCCATCTTCCACCTGCAGTGATGGACTACGCTGGCCGCCTAGCATGGTACATGGGAGGCGAGCAATGGGATCCCCAGGTTCCTTACCCTCTCTTGGATCCTATCTTTGCGAGTTGATCGACCTCATCGACAATATCTTGCGCCACCACGACTATCGCGACCTTTGTAGAGTTCTATGATCGGGAAATATTGCACGGCGGAATTCTTTGGGGAACCGCCCAACCTTATCTTCCGCAGAGATATTGTGGAGCATATGTTGGGAGATGATGCATACGACTATGACATCCTCAAAGGGCATCATCGGGCGTGCTAAGCGCGCTCCCATTATCGATTGTGGCTCTAATGGGCTATACTTTGAAGCCCGGTTGCCCTTGCTCTTATTATGGACGGGTATGTAGATGAATGCGACACCGCTTTAGAGCAAGCTAAGGCCCCACTTCCTCCAGATTCAGAGGAGGGCGGCGGATAAACTTTGCTGATTTCGTACGATGGAAGGAGTTAGCTAAAGAGAGGCCTTTGCCTCGTAGTAAGGGCCAAGCACTTGTGGGATTGAGTTCACTTGCTACCATTAAGGTTGGGGATCAGGATTACTTGCTGCTGAGCGACATTCAATGGGCCTATCAGCATATCGCAAATAAGGGTAAGCAGAGGACCGCTCACCTTCTTTATGAGCTGGCCGAATATTGTCAGGGTCAGCATGATTTCATTGATTACTCTCGCCCTAATTATGCGCCAGAGATACATCAGCTGCTCAACTATCAACCTCTTGATGTTGAGCCTATCAGCACCCTCTTGTCCTTGCGCCAGTTAATGATTCAGAGTACCCCATCTTCAGTTCCTGAATCGGCTTTCCAGGCTACGGGGCCACACGTGCCCAACATCAACGACGTCGTCGTCAAGCTGGAGGACGACCCAACCATGGAGGATTTATGTGATGAAGTCGGTATGCTTTCGGGGAAGAAGGATTTTTTGCCATGGAGGAGGAGCTGCCCGAGAACTTGGAGTCGAGTTGGCCTCTTCAACCCATCCGATGGTTCAGGGGTTGAAATGCCATATTACTCGATTCTTCCTGTCGGCTTTCTGGCGACGGGTTCTCTTCTTTGCTAAGGCAATTGCCCCCTGAAGCGGCTGTATGGTCATTGAGGGCACTTTCCACCCGCCGTAGGCCCACAAGAAATTAGCTCTAACCTTGAGCAGGTTATCTGGTGAACCGGGATCTAGCCATTGCGGTGTTTGATCAAGAGATTGGTTCTTGGATGAACATAAGTCTGTTGGTTTGCGGCGCCATTGGCTACCAATGTCCCTCCAGAGATAGCTTCATCAGCTGCCTCATCGGTTAATCTAGCGTGCTACTCTTGCGGCATCGACCGGACCACGAGTTTGACACCCAAGCACAAGATCTTTGAAGGGTGACCTCTTAGTTCTAGGTTTCATGGGATCATCATTATGAAATTTTGTTAAATTTTGATTGGCATTACCTCTAGTGGGCCAACACCAAAATCTATGTCTTGTTTCTTTTTATATATATTGGGGATATCTCCTTATGTTTCTTGCCTTTGTTGAAAACCATTGAATTGTCTTAGCTCTTTCATGATTAATTCTCTTCCTTAAAGTTGGAGTAGAAGGAAATTGTTCAATGTATACATATTTATTCCTGTCATCTTGCGGAAGAAACACTTGAGATGCGAGGGCGGGATCACCGGCGATAAGAATGGGCGACCGGGGCCTCGAACAAGATTATGGCGAGGAGATATGGAGAATACCCGGAGCGAGAGGGTGTCGATGAGGTGGATGAACCCGAGGAGCCGCCAAGAGCCTTATGATCGACAAGGGTATGGAGGTAGTTAATATCCTCCGAAACTGGCGCCGCCGACGACCTAAAAGCAGAGACCCGCCGCACATGGGACTATTGGGTATGTCGGGCCACGAAGCTTTCGAGGATTCCAACGACCACTTATGGCGAGATATTCTATGCATTGAGGAGGCTTTTTAACCTTCTCATTATCATTACATGGGATTATCGACTGTGATCGTCCAAGCACGGGCGCGTTACAAGCTCATTAGGTACATGCGTGAAAGTGTTCGCTATTCTATTATGTACCCTTTCGCGAACCCTAGGCGGGACCTCCTTAGTTTTTGTGTTGCTAATGTTTGTGTGGCTAGAAGTAAACCATGTATGCAAAAAAAAAAAAAAAAAAATCTACGTGTGTACTATATAAATTTTTGGTGATAACTACTTTTCGAGTGAACTTTTGTCTACTATAGCGGTGTTTGGACTTTTAATCGAAAGCTTTTTCTCTTGTCTTTTCGATACTACACAAATGATCTTGTTGTGGGACTTGATGTTGTGCTCTTCTTGTGAGACTGATGTAACTTCTGCTTATATCTTGTTATGCTCAATATAGGCGGTGCATAGCGCCGCTGGCGGAGACACCCTCGAATGCCGGTAGGTTAACTCTGGCGAGGAACTCCTGGCGATGAAAAGGCAACTAGTTGAGTTGCAAACTTATGTCTTTGAACACCAACCCACCGCAACATGTTCACGAGGATGGACGGGGTTACCTCGTCATCCGCCAAACCCACCACCAGCAGCCTTACGTACACGAATCCGGTCACGCACCCCGTACCGGCGGCACCGTTCCAAAGCGTCATCGTGCTTCCTCTAGGGGCGGTGCCACATCATCTCGGTCACCAACCCGAGTCCCCGAGTCGTCTATGTCATCCGATGACCGTGCACATCGTCGAGACAAAGTACCGAAAGGCGGTGGATCTGACCATAACCGGCATCACGGAAGAATAGGAAATTGGCCCAATTTGATGGGAAATCTAGGGGGCTGAATCGAGTCTGGCTCGGCGAGATGAAGGAATTTGGAAAATCCTATGGGATGACCGAAAGGATCTGGGAAAAGTTGCCACCACAAACCTACGGGGAGCTGCCCGTATTTGGTGGAAGGGCTATGCTAGAAACCAAGCATTTGGATAGGAGCGGATGCAACTTGAGAAAGTTTGCCAAAGCCTTTAAGTAGCATTATGTGCCTCGTGCGCACAAATGCCAACAGATCGAGACCTTCTATAGGCTAGGCGAGGAAGGGAATGTCGGTACAAACCTACGATGAGTTCATGCTTTGAGGTTATATGTACCGGGTATGAATGAGAAGAGAGGCGGTGGAGGGCTACATTGAAGGGTTGGCCCCTCCATTAAGCGAATGGTTAAGGCCATAGACCCCAAGTCGATTCTGCGGAGGCTGAGGCTAAGGCATTGAGCCTTGAAGAGGATACACCGCGAAGCCAGTACCAACGTCCGGCATCGTACTCCCAGCCCCGCCCGTATACCCCTTACAAGGGCCGTTCACCCAGTCCGGGACCCTCTCAACAAAACACTTTCGGGGCCGCCCGCGAAAAAGAGTCACCTTCGGCGCGATAGTGAGAATAATGTCGGCAAGGAAGTTGAACCTTTTCAGTCTATTCCTAAAGAGGCTCGAGAACAGCTCCGTAGAGATAAGGCATGCTCTGGTGTATCGACCGGCCACTTTATCGCGAAGCTTGTCCTTATGTCCGCTTGAGGCCTAAGCTGGCCATGGCCGGCCTTGATTGGGATGACCTTGAGTCCACACCACCAATGTCGGGCCGAAGCTCCCGAAGTACATTCGCGGTGCGTCTCATATTCTTGCAGCCATTGAAACTGGCAATGCTGAAAACCAGCCTTCTGTTATTTCTACCATAGGCCAAGTAGGCAGTAAGCCTTTCATAATTTTGATGGATACGGGTAGTACACATAATTTTGCTTCTCCTAGAATGGCCGGTATTGCGGCTTGAAGCGTTGAGGTCCCGACCAAAGCCGATTCGCTAGCCGGTGGCAAGGTCAGGCACACACACATGGCGCCCGCATTAACTTTAAAATCTGCGGTTGCCGGGTGCACGGTTGCATTGGGTGCCGAGCTAATGGACATTGGCAAATATGATCTCATTGTCGGGATGGAGTTTTGGCGGTTGCAAAGGCCAATATAGGGCTGAAAGCGGGAGGTTACCTTCAAGCAGCTTAAGCTTGCGACTCGGCGTAACTATAAAAGGTGAACCATTCAACCCTATTATCCGGTCTATGTCCCTCAAGCGGTTAGATAAAGCTATACGCCAAGGATAAGCTCCTTTGCATCATTAGACTTGCCTCTATTGAGTGGGATGTTAAGCGAAGCGGATAATTGACACCTTTGGGAAGGGATTGCTAACCTTCTCAGAATATAGTGATCTTTTTCCGGATGAGATTGAGCTTCCTCCTTTTGGAGGGTCGAATGTGAGATCGCTCTAGAACCGGTACTAAGCCTACTAGTAAGGCCCGTGCCGTATGAGTCCCCGAGTTGGCGAGCTTAAGAAGCAACCGGGAGCTCCTAAACCTAGGTTTCATTAGGCCTAGTGTTTAGCCTTTTGGTGCCCCTATCCTTTTGTTAAGAAAAGGATGGCTCCTTAAGGATGTGTATTGATTATAGGCAGCTCAATAAGCATACCATCAAGAATCGATATGCTTTGCCTAGAGGCGAGGATGATCTAATGGACCCAGTTGCAAGGGGCCAAATATTTCTCAAAAGATTGATTCGCTCGGCTACCATCGGATAAGAATAAAGGAGGAGGACATCCATAAATCTGCTTTTCGCCGCGAGATATGGGCATTATGAGTTTACCGTTATGCCTTTTGGGTTAACTAATGCTCTGCAACTTTCATGCGGTTGATGAATGATATCTTCCGCCAATACTTAGATGACTTTGTTGTTATTTTCTTTGGCGACATCCTCATCTATAGTAAAACTTTGAAGGAGCATGAACAACATCTTAGGTTGGCCCTACAAAAGCTTCGAGGCGTCATCAGCTTTTGCCAAGTTCTCCAAGTGCAAGTTTGCCACTCCCAAGGTGGATTACGGGACATATTATTTCAGCAGAGGGAATTGCTACGGATCCATAAAGATAGAAGCGATAAGAGATTGGCCTATTAGGGTAATGTCTCGGAGGTCGAAGTTTCTTGGGACTAGCGAGGATATTATCGGAAATTTGTTAAGGATTTTGCAACGATTGCCGCACCTCTTCTTGATCTCACAAAAACACGTGAAGGTGAAGGATTGGATGGAACATTGGGAAGCAAAAAGTCCGGTCGGGTTTTGAAGCTTAAGGATGCTTTAACGTCTACACCGGTCCTCACATTGCCTAATCACGAAAAGGATAAGCTAGTGGCAACCGATGCTAGTAAGATTGCTACTGGGGTGGAGTCCTAATGCGGGGAAGGGAGAGTTATTGCATATGATTCAAAGAAGATGAGCGACCGCGGAACGGCGATACCCTACCCATGACCGGGGAATTGTTGGCGGTTGTCCTCTGCGTATTTGGAGACACTACCTTCTTGGTAGAAGATTTGATTAGATACGGATCATCGAGTCTGGTTATTTAACCACCCAGTAGAATCTTAACCTCCGTCGAGAGGAGATGGATGGAATTTTTGGAAGAATATGATTTTGAGATTATCTATAAGCACAGGAAGCACAATGTAGATTCGCGGATGCGTTGTCCGCCATCCTTTAGTAACCGGACCCATTGTAATGCAATTTCCACACTCACTAGTGAGTTTGGGAAACAAATAGAGCGGACCTTGGCCACGGATCCCGAAGTTACGTGATGTTTGGGGAGCTTGAGTAAGGAAGCCCGTGCTGCAGATAAAGAGCGGGAAACTTTTCGTTCATATAAGAAAGAAGGCCACTTGCTATATTACAAGGATAAGTTATGTGTACCTCGGACTTAGGACTGCGTAAGTTAATCCTCCATGACACACATAACAGCCCTATAGCTGGACATGCAGGATTTATGAAGACCTATTTTAAAATCCGTTCTAGCTACTTTTGGCCTTCGATGAAGAAGGATATTGCTAGGTACATCAAAAGCGATTGTCGGTATGTCGGCGGAGACCAAGGCGAGAACAATTAAGGACTCGGGAGAATTGCAACCTTTGGATGTGCCCAACGCTAAGTGGGAAGTGATAACCATGGATTTCATTGTGGGCCTTCCACGTACTCTTCGTGGGTATGATGCGCTAATGGTAGTGGTCGACAAATTGTCGAAAATGGCTCATTTCTTGCCATGTCATTACCCACGGACACCGCCTTTGATCTTTGCTCGCTTTTTGCAAAGGAGATCTTGGTTACGCGGAATGCCACGGGTAATTGTATCGGCGGGGATCCCAAATTTGTAAGTGCATTTTGGAAGGATTTCTTCGCCACCATACAGACCAAGCTTGCTATGAGTACCGCATATCATCCTCAGACAGATGGTCGACCAGAGCGTACCAATCGTATCATAGAGGATATGCTGCGAAGTTATGTGTGGAGTAAGCAATCCCAATGGGCTGACTACATTTATCTAGTAGAATTTGCCTATAACGATTATGAAACGGGGAGTCTTCGAATGTCTCCTTTCATGATAAATTATGGTTATCAATGCCTTACTCGACGACACGGCACAACCAGGTGTCGAAAGTGGAGGTTTCTCAACAACTCCTCCGGAGATGCAAGTTTTGGTCGGCCAGTGCGTGCTTACTTGCTAGCGACGGTCGTCAAAAAGTGTGTAGCGGATAAACCGGGACCCCACGAAGTCTTCGGTGGGTGAATCGGTTTGGCTTAAGATTAAGGTAAAACAAGCCAAGCTTAAGATTGGTAATTGCAAGAAGTTGGCACCCGGATGGGCTGGACCGTTCAAAATCTTGAGCGCATTGGGGAGCAAGCATATCGCTGGACTTGCCACCCGGCTTAAAGATCCACAAGGTTTTTCATGTGAGTCTTCTTAGCAAAGATATCCCCGATCCGAGGAGGTTTTGGAAACCCCAACTCTCACGGAAATGAGGAGGAGCAGCTAGAGATAGTACACGAAACTCTTCTTGATCGAGCTTATAAGCGGAGACGGGAGGACTCAAATGCTACAATACTTGGTCAAGTGGAAACACTTGCCGGTGGAGGATGCTGCGTGGGTGATGCAAACAGATCTTGAGAAGCATTATCCGGATTTCATGCGAATCTCAAGGCTATCACCATCAGCGATGCTATCAACCCCGCTCCGTGATAAGCTTGAAGACTAGATTCGCGTAGAGAACCGGTAGGGGTAGATGCATCGTAGTTAACAACGATTAGATGATGGGATCACCTTAAATTCGGAAAGCGTGAATACGAGGGTTAGCACACAAGCATAAATCACATATAAATAACCACCACGAAGGGTGGCATATCCATCAAATACCAGCGGCAAAGAATATGCATCTAAACCTAAGAAAACACCCCAAACCCATGGTTCTACCCCGTTCGGACTCGGTGAGGATCGACCGACGGCTAGGCCTCAAGAGATCGCGAGCGGAATCTTGACATGGCGTTGGCGGCATAGAACATTGGCTAGGGTTGTCCACTCCATCCGCCCCTCTGTGCACACTTTGCGGATGGGTCAATTCCACGCTATGGCGTCGCTATAGCCTTCCAGGAGACGCAGGGCTCGAGGCATCACCCCTTGAGCCTACTCGGGGTTCATGAAGCCCGGTCCGGATGAGGCAGGGGGGAAGCGGCCCCTTCGAGAATCACCGGTGGCTCCATGGTAGAGCTAGAGAATACGCCGCATCAGCGACCCGCATCCGTGCAGAGCTTACTAAGCCCTAAATCTACTCAAAGTGCAAAGGTGCCCCATCACGGGTCACACCTTCCCACCAGGGAGTGTCGGACCCATACCCGCCCTCTACGTGGCCGCTATCGGGTCTAGCTTCGCTATAGGAGTCCCAGAGCCTTTTATGTTAGGTGCAAGACCCCACCTCCACTTCACCTTTGTGTTCCTTGTGCGGTGCTAAGCCGATTACCATAGCATCTATGACCCGGTGGGTTCTTGTGTATTGACATGTGCGGGCGGTGGCAGCTCATTGACTTGCCCATGTATAGAGGGGTTCTTGATGACCCAACTTTTGGGATTCGCTTGTTTTACGTGTCTTATTTTCGTCCTCTATGATGTTTTAACAAAAAAATCGCGCCGGTCCTTGAACTTCTTCGATGATCACGTTTGTAAAATGCACCATGGTCGCGACACTTTGTTATTTTCAACTTCAATGTATTCTTGTTTTCTTAAGTATATTCTTCCTAATTCGGTTTTTTTTTAAGTAAGCGTCTCGATTAATTAACCACAATCTCGAGGGACGACATTATTTTTAAGGAGGGGAGAATGTGGCGTTCCGCGTATTTATCTGGTATAAAAATGCTTATTTATACCACGGTACACCTATAAATATCTTGACCGTCACCCGATAAAGAAATACGCCACCATGGGGTATTGTAACCTAGGGGTTGACTTAAAGGGATTAAATTAGCTATGCTAATTTAATCATTAAAGATAATAACCTATAATCTAGGGATTAATATTAAATGGGATAATTAGGCCAATAAATGCTTTGGGAAGCCACCGCCTAATTCGATTGGCCAACATGGGGACTTCAAATTACCGGGTCAACCCGATCCCTATAGCTAATTGACTCCCAAAATTCGGCCCAAGAAGGGCGAGGGTGGCCAAACCATCCCCACTGCGCCACCGGACCAAGTACTTTATACGTGTAGGAATTTGAACCACCAAGGCCTAGGAGATGGAAGCACCAATGGGTAATGGATCGGCCGAGAATTGGTGGGTGGCTAATATAGTTGTGGATTCTAGGGGCCTGTTGGGGCACCGGGTTGTGTTTGCTTCTCTGTTATCTCATTGTTTTACTTGTAGGACTAACCCTTGATTGTAAAGGTGAGTTCTCCTTATTTCCTGATCTTGATTATGTGTGTTAAGGATGGATTGATAGTTCTTTGCATGGTATTGCTTCCGAAATGGGGGTTACGGGGGTAGAGACCTGCGAGCCCTGTATTGTAGTATGCTCCTAGATAGACCCACAGCATCCCACTAGTTGCGGCTGTGCACAAGAACCCACCGGGTCATAGATGCTATATGCGGGCTTAGCACCGGACAAGGAACACGGTGGTGAAGTGGAGGTGGGGTCTTGCACGAACATAAAAGGCTCACGGGACTCCTATAGCGAGCTAGGCGATAGCCGGTCCCGTAGAGGGGGCGGGTATGGGTCCCGACACTGGTGGGAAGGTGTGACCCGTATGGGGCACCTTGCACTTTGAGTAGATTTAGGGCGCAGTAAGGCCGCAAGTGCGGATGCGGGGTGGCCGATGCGCACGTATTCTCTAGCTTCGCCCATGGAGCCCTTTGTGATTACGGAAGGGGACGCTTCCCCGACCTGCCTCATCGGCCAGGGGCTTCATGAACCTGGGAGTAGGCTCAGCCGTGGTGATGCCTCGAGCCTGCGTCTCCGGGAAGGCTATAGCGACGCCATAGCGTGAATTGACCCCATCGCAAAGGGTATTGCCTGAGGGGGGGCGGATGGAGTGGACAACCCTAGCCAATGTTCTATGCCCGCCAACGCCATGTCAAGATTCGTCTGCTGATCTCTTGAGGCCTAGCGATCGGTCGATCCTCTTTGGAGTGGAACGGGGGTAGAACCATGGGTTTGGGGTGTTTTCTTAGGTTTAGATGCATATTCTTTGCCGTTGGTATTTGGATGGATATGCCACCCCTTCGTGGTGGTTATTTATATGTGATTTATCTTTGTGTGCTAACCCTCGTATTCACGCTTCCATGACGTAGGAGACCCCATTGAAGGCGTGGGCGAATGACCCTTTCCGTGTCCTTCTTTCGGGCATCGTATTATAGATGGCCCGGGCCAGGCGGAGGCCCCTGCTCATGGCAGTGGTCGCCATGGGAGGGAAAGTCCCCGTATGTATATCGTCCAGGGTCGTGATATGTTGGGGCGTCACAGATTCCTTATCTTGTTTCTTATTGTGGCCCAGAGCACCTCTCTGAGATGGCTGGTTTGAGGCATAGACATTCACAATTCCCCATTCCTGTCCTCCCTCAAGCCACTTAATAATTGCCCAACAACCATACTTATCGTGATGCGTAGCATTAACATTCATTTTCCAAGCAATAAGAGTACCCCCACTAGACCGCCCGAGGAAGAGGTAATGGATGCAAAATGTCTTCCAACCATATCCATCAATTGTGTCATATCTCCCCTGTGGCACTTATGCTCTTGAATACAAACAATATCAGGATGAAGCTGACGAAGCACCAAAGAAACTTAGCCCTCTTACTCTTTGGAGGACCGCACCCCCTCACATTCAAGCGAGAATTGTCCTATTCATCCCACAACAGTCTTGTTCCTCCTCTCATGAGGGAAACTTAAACGGGCTTTCTAGAGCCAATGGGGTGACCTCCGAGATGCAGTCTACCTCATCAGCCCAACTCTCCAACCAAGAGATCTGGTGAACAACTTGCCTGGCTTCTTGCATCCCTTCAGTTGAGAATGGCCCTCCAGATGGGGCTCTAACACTACCACCTCCAACATTACGACCATCCCTACCATTCTCAGAACCAACACTTCCATGCCTACCAACATCATCACTATCCAAGGCTCGGACATCAGTGCTAGTACCCTCAAGAGGTTGGTCATCCCCGCCACCGCTACCCCCTCCGAGCGGGCCTCCACTATGGCCACCCCCATTATTGCCTCTACCTAGGGTTCGAACACTACCACCCCAAGCATTGCCATTAATGGGACGATCCGCGATTACTTCCGGTGGGGTTCGGACACTATCATCCCCGACTTTGCCATATGGAACTCCACCTGTGATATCTGAAACACTGACACCTCCAACACCTGGGCCTTGGTCACAATTGCCTCCTCCAACAACAAGACCATCTGGGATTCGGCCTCCAATCGGGGCTCGATCACTACCACCCCCATGACCACTCGCACGAACACCTCTAGCTGGGGTTCGATCACTACCACCCCCATGACCACTCACAAGAACACCTCTAGCTGGGGTTCGAGCACTACCACCCCCATGAGGATCATCACTATCAACCCTACCAGGAAGAACGATGGAAGGGAACATGCGCTGAATCTCAGGACCATTCAGAAGCTGCAGTCGGAAATGAAAATGCCAAGAACCACTACGGACAGGTATAGAAGTGGGCAGAGGCTGCATAGCAGGCAACACAACACATATCCTAGGTGTCTGAACAATAGAATGAGCTAAGTGAACCCCAAGACCATTCGCCATAGAAACCAAGAACTCAGGAACCAACATATCTGGAGGCAAATCCATGATTTGAAACCAACATGGGATTTTTACAGCTGTCAAAGAGCTCGTGGACATAGCTGGAGTATAGAACTGATACAGGACATATGCCTCACCTAAGGCATCAACTCCTCGACTAACTAACTGTCGCACCAAGGACTTAGCCTCGAACATAATGAGGAAAAAATTATTAGGCAAGAATTTCAAAGACTGGTACCTGGGCAAACCAATCCGCCTCAAATGTCCAGAGAGCCATGTGCTAAACCAGCGTGTCCAAAACTATCCCGATTGAAGTACCCTAGTCTTGCCAAAGGAGACCAAATTCTCTATAGTCTGAACATGTCGAGCATGGTCTATATCTTTCCAAGGATCTGCTGGAAGCACTGCTCGTAAGTCAACTGCATAATGATCATCCACAAACTTCATAGCCTCTTCCACCCGAGCACTCCTATGGTCAGGCACCTTACGCTTAATCCAGTCTGAAAAGCACGGGCCAGGTGAGGCAGACTCTTGTGTCATTTGTCCTCCAAGCTGGACATGCAGTGTTGGCAGTTTTAGCAGCCTGAGAGGTGTCTAACCTCACTCTAGGTGAGTCTGAAGGTGCCCTCTGAGCCGCTACACCTACATCACCTTCCTTGGCAACCTCCTCTCTAGGCACGGGTGAAGAGGGGTTTACAGATCCTGTTTCAAGTGGTGGCATGCTTGAAGGAATATGGGTTGGAGTTACCGGCACACAATTCTCTGAATTCTCTGAACTGAATTGAAAGGAAGAGCAATTGACATACCTATCTGTTGAGGGTGACTCTAAAAGAGCCTGCATATCCCTCAACAATTGCCTTTGGGGTTCAATATCCATAGCATTAATTGCTTCTTTCTCACCTCCTATTAAATTGAATGCCTCTCCTTGTGAACCAAGATTTGCAGTTGGTAAATCCTCAAGTGATTCTGACATGCTTGCCTCCTGTGATCTGGAAGGAGACTGCACATCTGTCTCCAGCTCAACCGTAGCCAATCCCTTTTCCTTAGGACTCTTCCTTCTCGCCATCTCACGCGGTTTCAACCCCAAACCGGGAATCTCAGCAGACCCAAGAGCCTTAGTCTGAGAAATCTGTCTGGTAGGAGCCATGCTGGCCGAATTAATCCGGTGCAAATCCGGCCTAGCTACAGACCTGAAAACCTAACAAGCTATACACCGTTGGAAAGCTCTCTGAATCACTTTCCAAGGCACCAAGAATCGCCTGATTCTGACACCGGATGCTCCAGATACAATCGAAAATGCGAAGCGCCATCTCTACATGGCGCTTAGGGCTGAAGGAAAAGCCAAGTTGCTTTAGCTTGGTGATGGGAAATAGATAGACGTCAATGTAAATTCACTACCTCTACACTATTATTCAAATCTCAATTGGCACAAAGTCCTCGATTGCCAAGAAGAAATAGGAAGCTGATTTCAATAGTGCATTATGGTTCTTGAAAGGTCATGTTTCTAGAAGGTATATGTATTATATGTAATGTTTCTCCTCAACATATTTTTTGTGGTGTTCCGGTTCGTAAATATGTTCTTCATCCTAATGATTTCTTTAAATTGGATGCTGCTTCAAATGGTAATTAGTAATATGTAGTTAGTGCGTCTAAACATCTCGCCTTTGTAGCTAGTAAATAGAGCTCAATGTGTAGTGCCCTATGACTTGCTGCCTTTGAGGTCTACAGATTTAGTAGGTAGGGTAACAAAGGATGCTTTACACAAGATGTAGTAATTGAAGATACATATTTTTTAACCCAATCACTAAGTGATTTGGATTTTAAAATATTTATCTTCAATTACTACATCTTGTGTGTTTGCTGCTATTGATATGGTGGTACATGTAATAACAAGGCCATTACCAGAGCTTCAAGCAAGAGAGACTCCACTTGATTTTCAATTGCTACCAATATATGTGTTTTATCAAGTTGATGTGCACAAGGATACTCTTGACGCTTCTGGGTGTAACATTGTGAAGATGATTACAGTTACAAAAGACGTGCATCGATAATTTAGTGTCATTTAGTATGGAATGCTGCTATATTGGTCATTTATAAGGATTCGCGGAAGTTTAGGTATTGGTTGATAGGTCCCTTATGAAGAATGATTTTTATGTTTATCGAATTAAAAAATGCTAAATAAAAACATATTTCTAAGTTTGTTGATGCTGTTGTAGTAAATCAGTTGGTAACATGTAGTGAATTCTATGTGGAGTTATTACATTTTGTATTAGCTTTATTTTCTAGTTTCGTCTAGATATGGTTAATGCCTAAAAGATGGTTTTCTGGTTCTCCATTTCAGAGCTCCTTATAGTAGGCACTCTTTGGCACGATTTATTTGGTAGTACTAAGATATGTATTTTTCTTCCTTTTTTCGTGCTCTTCTTGAGTCTGTTATGATTCAAGGTGCTTCTATATTTGAGGAATAAATATCTATTCAATTTGAACTTGAGATTCCTGTTGTGGCCGAGGGTTTATAACAGAAATGCGACTGTTCTTTACTAAGTTTTGTACCACATCATGGAAAGGTGGATCATGAGGTTATTTCTTACTCAACGATGGAACACAGAGGAGGCTCACCTTTGGAACGATGGAATAGAAGAGAAGCTTTCGTCCGAAGTCTTTAAAACTCAATAGACACATCTTTTAGGAGTGCTAACATGATAATGATGAATTGTATTGAATTGACTTTTATCCTCCACAGACACTAGAAGGTTTATGGGAGCGAACATAAGAAAGAGACAACAATCCAAGTACTGTTTAAGATTAAAAAACCTTCACCCGAGGGGTTTTCGAGGGAAAACTCTTATCAATAATAAACATCTGTACATTTGTACATATCTATGTGTTGATGCATGACCTATTTCATGTCACTTATAGATAACCTCTAGGATATAGGATGATAATGCTATTAGTGCCGGTGTCTGCAAAGCGCACATATGGTGGCTGATAGGTGCAACCAAGTCAATATATCATGCTCTGATAGTCACAAACACTGGGCAAATCTGAAGAGAGTGGCAACATTGACATACCATGTCTTCATGATCCTCATGGGTGCACCATTGCGAATGGACATTGTTCTATGTCTCTTCATGGGCAAATGTAATAATAGGAATTGTTGTGGACCATGAGAAGGCGTGAGATTTGGCTTTTGTAGTATGTTGTCTTGACCATTTCCAAAGCACTGACATCCCAAAGCTTACTAAAAGAAGCAAGTATTGAGGTACTGCTTTAGGCGAATGTGATCTTTATTTTTCTGCACCCGTATACATCCATGTTACTTGACATTCTATCTAGAGAAGGAACATGCACATTCTCCTTTCAACAAGCTTTGAGATGCTATAGACATTTAACCTATGTGTAGGTGGAAAGTTGGATTTCTCCCACTATCTTCTAGCAATAGAATATATGCCATTGGATTGGTTTCAGAACTATGAATTTGACTCCGAAGGCGGAGTAAGGAGGACTTTCTAGACATGTTCCAAATCTTCCCTAGTGACAACCCCCATACTTCCATTCCATATGAAAGAACTGGTTCCACCAAAACCCTAAATGAGTGTGCTGATGGAACCAATCATAAAGCCCCGCTTTGTGGCAATTGTTCTGCATGCCATAGAGAGCTTTCCAACCTAATGTCTCTCGTTGTTGTTGGATATCTGTGCCTTAATATGTGGTGGTAGTGAACTCCACTCTACGGTATTCATATGTTTGCACCACTTCTACATTTTGACCTTGATAAGTGGAGCGATATTGTCCATCTTATTTGGAAGATGATATTAGAAGTATCTTGGTCTTTGCCAAGTTGACTCGCATTCCAGTACCCTGACAAAAAGTGCTCAGTGCATCTAGATGATGCATACTTACTGGAATGTGAGCTAATAGGTGTACATCATCAGCATATATCAGCTACGCAAGCCGGACCCCTCACTCTCCATGCTGACAAGCCAATCCTTCAACTGATCAATATACACCCCAAATGGCTTGGGAGATAGTGAACATCCCTGGTGCACTCTCAAATTACAATTGATAGGGTGGCGTGATGGAGGCATTCGAGCTATGACTATTTCATACAGCTTGTAAACTGCATTTTACATTTCCTCTAGGAGTCCTACTTGTGATACTCTCAGAGCTTCTTTCTAGCCACACTGTTGAAAGCCTTTGCAAAGTCTATGAAACAACGGTATAGATCCTGTCGTTTATTTTTTGTTGTCCTCTAATAGGTTGTCTAGCATATGACACAGAGTGCGCAATGTAAAAATGTGGTCAATAGTGAAATGCATAAGCTTAAAAGACGCTTCTCCAATTATGAGCATCCCTTATTTCTCTACCCATGATGTCAATTTTTGTTCAATAACTTTGACGAGCAGTTTTGCCAACAAAGGACTGACCATGATTGTCAAGTTATTGGCATGACAGTGATGATCCCATGCTTTGTATATTCTATTCTACGGATGGTCTACAGCAATGGAAAGCCTTCATGGAGGGCCATATTGATCAAACTAGTCAGGAGTCTCGAGGGATTCACCTTTATCACATGAGCATATGCCATCTGCGTGCTTAAGGTGAGAAGAAACACCCCTATATATATACGCAAAAGAGTTGGAAAAGCACCCCTTCCATGGAGAAAATACACTAGAATGTCGGTAAGAAGGGGATTTAAACCCCTAGTATACGTATGAAAACATCGAGAAAAAATCCCCTTCCAGACACTCACTACGTTTATATGGGTCTTCTGTAAGAATCCCCCGAGTCAAGAGTGGGATAATCTGGGGTCCAACTAACTTGAACCATAGTTCATCTGCATTCCATCTAGATCTACCGCTTTGCCATTTGCAAGGCAGCAAGTCCTGGGTGACATCTGCCTCCGTTATAGTCAATGAAGGACCTATTTGTGTGGGCACAATATAATGCTCTAAAGAGATGTTGCCAAGAGGCTTCACATGCTTGTGTAACACTCTCCTCTAAAATCTTATGCGGCGCAGTCAAGAAGGTAAAACATTGTCAGTTGATGTTCTACAGATGGTGCATGTTTGCTTTGATGCAAGCTATGTATTGCCTGTTGCTTGTAATCATAGAGCAGGATCACTTACCGATCTGAGTTATCGTTTAAAATCTTTGCAGTCATCATCAAACCATTAGTTTTGAGGGATGTTGGAGCAATTACTGATACTTCTAGTTCAACGTGAAATTGTTACCCATAATGGTTTTCACTATAGCACATAATCAAAGGAGGCATACTAAAACTTATCTGATAGGAGGCATACTAAAACTTATTTGACACTCATTCATCTTCTCCTTCTGGTGGTCGTAGAGTTTTCCACAGCTATCGAATCCTTTTCAAACCTGTGAAATAGAGGTTGTTTAACATGTTGTATCAAAACTATAAATAAGTAGGTCCCTTTTTATGATATCCAAGAGAAAAAGGCCGTGGGCGAAATTAAGAATTGTTTGGGGTCAAGGCCGGATCGCTCGAGGGACGATCTCTGTGAGATCCGCGGAAGTCCGGCGAGGGGCAAATCTGTGACACTCTTGTCACGTGGGATTTTTGCTAACAGAGGAAAAAGAACAAGAAAAACTTCGGATAAAACACAATGGCAATACACAATGAAACACACAAGACACTTGTGGAGAACATCGGCAATCCATTGATCAAAACAAGTGTACAATGAAGGCTCAAAAAGAGCGCCACAACAAGGCGACCAGCATGTGCCGCTGTAGTGACACAAAAAGAACACTCGAACCCTTTTGAAGGAGCAAAAATGCTACAATATATAGGAACCTGGGTGGGCCTCACGGCCCAATCTGATCCTCATCATGACAACGCGTGCTCCACTACTTGGGCACTCGAACGAGCCTGAGCCGCCCTGACGTGCTATCAGACTAAAGTAGTGGCCGTGGGTCCTACCTTTGGGTCTTCGCTTCTTGGAGGAGCTTTGACCTGCCCGTGGCTCTTTGTGGATCCCTCTTCTTGGACAGTGGCGGTGGGGCCCTAAAGCCCCTCATGCGACAAGTATAGACTGTGGTGTCCGCCGGGGCCAGGGGGCTAACTCCCCCTACCAAACTACACTTATTGGCTAGAAAAAGGGGCATGAATTCCGGGTGGGAATCCTCGTTCTTCTTTCGATCTTGAATATAGAGATGGGGAGGCTCGTTCTCATCAGATTCATCGAAAGTGTTGTTCGCCTCTTTTCCAGATTTGCTTGAGTCCCGGATGCCAAACATTGTTTGCTCCTATGAGAAAGCCTTGAGAAATCATGTTCTCAGCGTGGCTCCAGTGTTTGGGTTCCGTGATGAATGTGCGTGATAGTTAGTGAGTTAAAGCAATAGTGTGATTGATGAAATGAACTCCACGATCACTAACTAATTCTAAGGACATCCAAATCGCGTGATGATGTTCTTGTAGAGAACCTTAGTCGTACTAGCAGCCCGTGTTGTCGAGGTAGAGCACACGCTTCAGCCCATTTGGTTGCATAGTCCGTGAAGACTAGAAATGTAGCGTGCCCTAGTGTTGCTTGCAGGTGGGTCCATGGGACCAACAAAATCCATACCCCATTTGGCAAAGGGGAGAGGCGTGGCATATTACGAGCGGCAGTCCGCCACGGGCCGTGGGTCTACCAAGCCTCTGACAAACATCACACGCTCGCGTGTGTATTTTGTGAGCATCTTTGAAAAGCGTGGGCGAGAATACCCGGCAAGGAGGAGTTTCCTTTGTAGTTGTCTCCGCTGAAATGACCACCGCCAAGTCCTTCATTGGGCTTGTTTGACTAGGATCCGGGGGCTTCGTGAGAGGAAGAACACATCGTCGGAGCACATTGTCTTTGCCACATTTATAGAGATGGCCAAAGAACCATCGATAATCTCGTGACAGCGGAAGGAATTGTTGTTTATGCGTAAGTTGTCTTTCCGAGAGAGCTGGGGTCACTTGATGAGTGCTACCGCGGAGGAGAAAGCGTTGATAGTCGTGGTACCAATGAGGCGGCGGTGACTGTGAACAGTTGAGCATCCAGGAAGGGGCATCGTGAACTCCTTCCGGGGATCATCCGTGTGTAGCATCGCGGAAAGATAGTCGGGGGACCGTGGGTGAGGCCATGCCAGAATAATTTCAAAAGGGGCAAACTCTTGCAATATCAATATCCATCGAACGAATTCGCCCGTGGGGTTTGGCTTATTGATTAAATATAGAAGAGCTTGATGATCCACATAAAAGCCGAATTTGACTACCAAGAAGATAGTGTCGAAAAGTTGTATACACAAAAGATAAGGCCAAGGGCTTCCCTTTCGCGGGTCGACAGTTGCGCCGCCAGGATTGGAGTTTTACGCTGGCGATCCCGATGGGCTTATCGATTTGGTGCATACTCTTGAGCTGTGAACAGCCCAACGCAAAGCCCTGAAACATCAACATGGACATGAAATGGTTTGTCCCATTGAGGTGGTACTAGCGAGGGGGCTTCGCGGAGCTTGACTTTGAGTTCTTTAAAAGCTTGATTTGCATGGGATGTCCAAGTCCATGTGTATGGATTTCCAGTCGGCCAGGAATTGGATCGGCAGTCGGTGCCAATTCTGGAATAAAGGTGGCATAGAAGTTGACTTTGCCAAGAAAGGAACGTGTGTCCTTGATATTCGCAGTGGATATGCTCGATGACACGCCTGATTTTGGTTGGGTCCGGTTGTAATGCCGCGGTCGACTCCCCGACATGTCCTAGAAGTACACCCGAGGTGACACGGTTGTGCACTTTTCCCGGATTGAGGCTAATTCAGATTCATCACGGCGTTGAAAAACTAGTTCAAGTTTTACCAAATGGTCCATAACGTGGGTGTAAGTGGAGAAGTCATCCACAAAGACTTGCGTAAAGGGATGAACTTGCATGTACTCTTGAAAACAAAGAAGCATAATGCGTTGAAATGTGGATGGTGAGTTTGACAATCCAAAAAAGGAGCGACTTTGTAAGCAAAGGTACCCCATGGAGTAGTGAAGGTAGTCTTTAGTTGATCTTCTTCTCGAATGGATATTTGATTATAACAGGAGAAGCCGTCCATGAAGGAGTACATCGTGGGCTGCTACATCTTCCAACACTTGATCCGTGGAAGGGGAGAGGAAATGATCCCGGTCCCGTGGCTTGATTGAGTTTTCTATAATCCACACAAACGAATTTTTCCATTATGTTTGAGGGCAATAACAATAGGACTTACCCATTCTGAATGTTTGACCTCGTAAGATAAGTCCAGGCGTCCAAAAGCTTGTCAATTTTGGGCTTTAACCTTTTCACGGTAGTTTGGGTTAAGCGGTCATATCGTTGCTAGATGGGTCCTAGCATCCGGCTTGGTGGGAATCGAGAGTTGTCCCAATTCTTTCTTGATACCTCGGAGGTCTTTGTAGCTCCAAGCAAAGATGTGCTTGAAACGTTTGAATAGCACAATGGCTTGCTCCCCTGAATGCCGGCGTGAGGTCGCTGCGTCAATCGGATTGGTTGATTTGTTCCAATATCAATTATGTCTACTGCAGAGTTTGAATGTGTGGAATGACTTTGATCATCCCGAATAAAGGTGGGGTCGGGCTCACGTGAGTAGGACAGGATGTTCATGTTGACCAATTTTGAAAAATAGTGGCGTGCCACTAGGAGTTTAGTGTGGTGTCTTCTTGAGCAGGGGGAGGAGCTGGGGCACCGATCTCCTCATGTGGAACCAATGTGACATTGTTACAAGGTGTCAAATAGGGGTCAACCAAGTTGCTATGCCTTTATCAATATCCATGTCTTCCCATGGTTGATTGTATACAGGTAAGCCGTGAGTGGCAAACCCTTGGTTTGTATGGCCCGATAGGTGTTGCAAACTTGTTTGAGTCAATCACGATTCATTGGCGTGATCTCTGAAATGATCCGGCCCGTGGTCAGGATCCATCGTGGTGATGAGCTTGCCATCAGCGTGATAACAAGTTGATGATCGGGCCCCAAGAGTGAATGCTTTTAGCTTGTCTCAAAAGGGTCGATCCCTACTAACATTTCATAATCTCCTGGATCTTCTCTACGCTCTCCAAACAATCAGATTCCATGGTAAATTGTAGATCTCCAATATTGACCGGTATTGGTTGTGTAACTCCTTGTGGTCGCGTGATATGGCCATTACAAGCTTGATGTCATAAGGTGAAATTATGGAGCTCCCTTATGCCCAATTGTCGTCCGAGATTATACGTAATAAAGATTGACCGCTACCGCCACCATCGACTGAACATGGTGAACACCTTTGGCCCACGCGGTGCATGCACCGTGGGTGTTGATAATGGCGACCGTGCATTACCGGCGTAATCGTGAGGTTTGTAAAATGTGCTCGTAGTGCTTTGGACATAGTTGTAGGATAGGATAGTCAAGGTGAGGAATTTTGATTTTTAGCAAGTTCTTGTTGAAGTTCGGGAGGGATTGCGTGTAGTTGTGGTGGATCCGTGGGTTGTTGTTGCTCATTGAATAGATGTCGCTACATTGTTGAGGAGGTCGACTTCAGCAAATGCAATGTGGAGTGGTGTTGCTGCGTATGTCGTGGCATTCGTGGTCGCGTGGCTCCCGATCGTGTGGTAGCATTGACGGACTTGAGTGCCTTTACCTTACGCACGTTCATGAGTTGAAGCGAGACTTTTGCGAAGTTTAGGTTGAACATGAGGAAGTAGTTGATCCAGTTGGGTGCAAAATGAACAGATTTGGTTGATGGCTCGGTGGTGCGAGAATCGGCTGCAAAACTTGGTGCCCGGGGTGCTTATGGCGTGGGGAATGAGGAGAACCTCAATCCGGTTGGAGGATTCAAGGTGGGTGTTGATTGCATGGTAAATTTCTTCTTGGAGTTGATCATCCAATTGTTTTTGAGTTGTTTCTTTGTTGGTGGTTGTTGTTGTGGTGGCCGTGGTGGCCGTTTGAGATAATCGGGGGCCTTGCCTTCCCGTGGCTTCCCATACTTGAAAAGGTGTAAGGCCGACTGGCCATTGGTTTGATTGGTGCCGGGAATTTGTATTTGAACTTGAGGAAGTTGAGGACAACGCAGACCGGGATGCCCCCATTAGTCCACATTGAAACATTGGGACTTGCTTGGATCAAAAAGTGGAACGAGGAGGTCCACGTTGTGTTTGCCGTTATTCTTTGGGGTTGTTGTTGTTTCGTGGCTGTGCCCGTATCGCGGGTTGAGTTTGGCGTGGGTACCTTCCTCGCACTTGGTGAACAAGACGATGTCGTCTGGATTTGGTCGTGGATTTGTACATTCTTGATGGTGTGGTTACGCATGTTGCGGCGTTTGCAATGGATCATGCTATCCACGAGTTACACTCATTCGCCCGGATGTCCCGAATAATTGGCAAATAGTACACCAAATGTTATTTCTTGGGGAACTGGGGCCGTGGGAGGTGAGGTGGCGTGGGTGTAGCCGAGGGAAATGGGAGTATCGGGCTTGATCACCGCGTGAGGAAACATGAGCAGTGATTGACTAATTCAATGGCTTCTTGTAATGTCTTGGGGCTAAATACTCGATCATAAATCGGATGAGAGGGTAAGCCTTGAAGAAACCACACTAGAATTTGGCTTTGGGTTGGAAATTCCTTCAACTTGTTGACTAAGATCTGCAGTCGGCCCGCAAAGTCTCGAGCAGATTCTCCGGGTTACGCTTTTGAGTGTGTTGAGGTCGTTCGGCGGTTGTTGATCATCCGCAAGGGTGCCGTGAATGGGAAAGAAAAGAGGTCTTCATGTGTATCCAATCTTGTTTCCAAAGTGGCTTTTGTTTGCCATCAGCCATTAGGTAGGGTGCTCCACAGCAGGTCGTCGAAAAGATGTGGAATTTTAGTTTTTGGATCGGAGTGACCATTGAGATCTGCAAGTGACTCAAATTCATCCATGTGAGCCTCGAGCACTCACGGTCTATGTGTTTACCTTTATCATTTCCAAAGAGTGGATATGGGAGTTTTAAAGCATGTGTAGGAGTCGTAGCATGAATGGGTGTTTGCATTTGTGGAAAAGAAAAAGATGAGGTGTTGGTTTCTTTGATAGGTACTAAACCGGCATAGGTTGTGTGAGATTAGTAAAAAGAGGTAAAAGCGGTTGTAGTGGGAACAAAAGGTTGTGACAGGCATGAGCGGTGTGGGGAGCGATTAAGGAAACAGGCGGTAGGGGAATTGACAAAGGTGGAAGCGGTGGTACCGGTTCCTAAAGAAAGATTACCAATAGAGAAAACATTTTGCGGATGTTCAGAGAAAATTGCGGTGGTTCCAGCCGGATCTTGAGTTGGGGATTCGGTGGAGTAAATTCAAAGGGCGTGTTTGCGGCCTCTACATGATGTGGCGAAGCGGGGAACGGAACAATGGCGACCTTCCACGGGGAGGCCTGCCCGAAAGTTGTCGTGGTGTAGGTGGAATGATTTGCGCCGCATTACACGGAGAAGAGACAATCGAACCGTGAGTGTATGTGGACATATTATGGAGGAGGCGCCGCGCAGATTCATGGCGGCTGGCGTCTTGACTCCATCCGGTGTTGAATATCGTCGGGAGTAAAGAAGGGATTGAACATGGTATCAATACGACTTTTCCCGTGAGCCCAAGCAACGGCCGATGTTTGTTTGGGGTCGGGCTCGGGGATCGCTTGAGGGGACGGATCTCTGTGAGATCCGTGAAGTCCCGGCGGGGCAAATCCTGAGACACTCTTGTCACCTTGGGATTTTTGCTATGAGAGGAAAGAACAAGAAAACTTCCGGATAAAGCGGCAATGGCAATACACAATGAAACACACAAGACACTTGTGGAGAACACGGCAATCCATTGATCAAAACAAGTGTACAATGAAGGCTCAAAAAAGAGCTGACAACAAAGCACCAATGATGCTCTGTGAGTGACACAAAGAACACTCGAACCCTTTTTGAAGGAGCAAAAATGCTACAATATATAGGAACACCTGGTGGCCCTCACGGGCCTGAATCGATCCTCATCATGACAACGCGCGTGCTCCACTACTTGGGCACTCGAGCAGGGAATCTGAGCCGTCAGCGGTCGTGCTAACAGACAAGTAGTGGCCGCAGAGTGGGTCCTACCTTTGGGTCTTGCTTCTTGGAGGAGCTTTGACCCGCAAGTGGGCTTCTTTGTGGATCCCTCTTCTTGGACCGCGTGGGCGGTGGGGGCCTCGCCCTCATGCACGGCAAGTATAGACACCTGTATGCGCGGGGCCTGGGGCTAACAAGAATATTATAATTTCAAGAGCAAATGAATTGAGCTAGTACACTCACTTATTCTTTAAGTCTGCTAAGAAGAAGCGATGATAAGTTTTATTAATTTTCTTCTCTTGTTAGACGGCTTAGAGACTTCTTATCTTGTTCAACTTAGACAACACCTTCAAGATTTATTTTCTCTCATTTGCTAGACATGTCAGCTACCTTTTCAAGAGGATATGTGTTGGTTAAGTTGCATCCTATTGTGTCGATATAGCAATACAAACTTCCGAAGATAAATAATCATTGCCAGTGAATTGAGTTCTATAACTGCTCTCCAAGAGAAAGGCAATTCAAGAATGTAGAGACTGGATGGACATCTTTGTCGAATTTTAAGGTTCAAAGGTCAGACAAAATCCTTAAATAGGTTGTATCTCCCTTATTCCTCAGCGTAAAACGCCTAGCAAAATTTCACATTGGCTATTTATATTGCTAAGCAGCATTTGGTTTTTTTTGTAGGGTTTGGCACGATTTATAAATATTCTAAATAAAGAAATAAGGTAATGAGGCTATGACTTAAGAAGCACTTTTGATGTATATAGCTTCAAAAAGATGTCTATCATATTAAAATTCAAAAGTTAAGACATGAAACAATAGTATAGTAACTACATCATGGATGATGTAGCTTAAACAGACGTATAGTACACATTAAGATAGTTCCATGCCATACTGGATGTACAGTTGTACGGCGTATGGTACAAGTGCTTTACAATATGGTACAAATAATTTACCTAAATTTGATGACATCTTAGAAGTATGATACGTAATTTATGTACGTTACATGTATGGTACATACTGTACCTATATTTAAGCAACAAAATTTTAAAGTACCGATTTTTTTCTTTATTTATTTAGGTACGCCGTTTTTTGTCTTGTGCATTATGAGGTACTATACATAAAGTATATTGTACCAATATGATACAGGAAGTATGATACTACACTGATCATGGGTGGTTCATTTGAGATGCAATGTTTAAAATAAAGACACTGCACGATTTTATTCGATGTTGAGACATGACTTTTTTGAAGCTTGTTCTTCATTGAAGCAAATTTATCTTTCAAGTACATCTACAATGTCATTTGGCAATGTATTCTTCTGGAGGGTCGCCCTTCATTTCCTCTTCAAAGTTACCACCATATCAATTTCACTCCTTATTATTTCCTTTACCTCTTCTGCAACCTAATGTCCATAATACTTGTAATGAGGGATTAGCATTGTTGAGGATGGCAACCTTTGTGGATAGTTGGTCTTAACAAGCAAGTTGAATCGCTGATTTATAGCGAGGGACTATTCTACCTTCTCATTGATAAATTTTTGTTGGCAATCCTTGCCCTTAGAATTACAAGGTCTGTACCTTCTAGTCTACTAAATATTTAGGTCCATGAGGGGACCCTCAATAGATCAACTGCCTCTCCAAATGTACCTTGTAGCTCAGCCAAGTCATCTTCATTATAAGGTGGATTTTGTAAAGTCTAGCTCATTTTGGACCCAAAGGCATGTTTCTTCTACCATTTCTCCTTGTATCTTTGTGGATCAAGAAGTTCCTCTAGAGACTCAAAGACAATGGGCAATGCTTTTTGCAAACACTTACTAGACTCGAGGGAACCATTTTATGTCTGATGGAAGTGTCTTATGTCCTAGACAAACTGCAGCACATGAAAAGAAACAACACAAGAAGAAATCTAGTACAACAATAGATACTAGTTTTTCAACAATATAATACGCAGTTGCTGAGTGGAATTGGCCATGTGTTGATGTGGCCCAAAATCCTTTGCTTCTTTGAACCTGCCATATGCAACCATCATCTTACAAATGAAAAACAATTTGTTAGCAGCATAAACAAGTTAATCATCTATCTGAATCGAGGGAATCAAAATTGTGTGACCAGCCCTATTTTCCTACTCTCGCATAATTGGTTGGCCACCCCATTTGTCTACAAAAAATGAAGTATAGTTAGCTATAAAAGAAGATAAATATACTTGCATTTGTCCAACTTTTTTGCATCCTTATCTTTCTGCAAATGCTAGAGAAAAGGTCTAGCAAAATGGCCACTTGAGACTTGATGCGCCCCTTGGCACTTAAACCACCACGATCATGTACAATCTCCATACTAATCTCATTTCTTTCATTGCTCCCAGATTTGAAAAGCTTTTCTGGAAATATAAGCACCATGATCATGTACAATTGCTAAGCTATCAAGTTGGCCAGTTGGCTAAAGAATTTCTTGAAAGAGTTGAACAACACTTTACGTTGTGGATCACATGGCAGTGGCTATTATTTAGGAGGAATAACTTGCAAATACGCCCATCCAATAGCTTTTGATGCCCAAAGTCCATGTATGAATATGCACCCAAACCAAAGGGGGATTTTAGGGTGAACATGCCTGGTTCAGGCATGAAATTGACTTCGGTATGTACATCTCAGGCCAACCAAAACTATCTATACATTTTTCTTCATTGCATTGATCATTTTGATCTAATTTTTGGGGTTAAATTGAACATTAATAATGTAGCATTCTATGGGATTCTTCGGAGTCAAGTCTTGACATTGAGAGGGAATCAAAATTATTCCCCCGCGACCATGCGATCACTTTTCTTGGGCACCCTCTTGCCATCAATTTCTCCAATAAAGATGTGTGGACTCCTATCGTGAATAGAATTAGAAATGCATGCCAATCAGTCTTTAGCTAGAAGAAGTCTAATGGCCAACTCTATTCTTGCTAGCACTCACACATAGTTTTCCTTAGTCTTGATTGCAAACAAAGTCACATATAAAGTTATTGGAAAATGCCTAAGGGACTACCTGTGGGACAGTATGCATTTTGTTAATTGGCAAAAAATTACCCATTTTAAAAATCAGGTGGCTTGAGGATCAAATCCCTTCGCAAATATAGTCAAGCTCTAGGAGCCAAATATATTTGGAAGGTATTTACTAGGGGCCAAATATATTTGGAAGGCCATAAATACCCCTTACCATTGTAGATGTAATTGGTGTAGTATTTGGACCATAAGAAGGACTAGATAGCAGTTAGCTCTATCATAGGTGGCCATAAATAAGAAATAAAACCTTAGAGGATAATCAAGAACCATTGAATGAAGCAACATGGCTATGCATATAAGAGCGCATACAAAAATACCTTAGACCACTTCTATTTGAAGGATTGAAGATAAGAGCAATCACCAGCCATTATAATTCTATCTTGGACATTGAAGAACTCGATATAGACTCCTGAAGCTAAACAACCTCTTCCGTTTTTAAATGGAGCAAAGCAACTAGCCTAATGCCGAATGAAAACTCTGGGACAAACTGCCAAAATCACTAGTTAATTTGTAAATGACACTTGGGAAAAAAAAAAAAACCAAGGCCATACATGTCTCAGATGATTGCACATGGAAAAGTAGTCCTCAATTATCTCAATCTATGAACCAAAACAAAATATTCTAAAATCAAATTTGTAAACAAGCACAACAATATGGACGTAATGTGCCACCAAAGTACAACTACCCTTGAATGAGACATTTATCCAAGCCCAAATCTACATACTCCTATTGAGGGAAAGGAAATGAAATGTGCCATTTAGTAGATAGAGGAGATTATTAGCAACTTACAAAGTAAATGCTCTTTAATCTTTTGGATGACAAACTCATATCTGTGAATCTTTTTGTTGTGGAGGATTAAGTGTGAGAGAATAAAAAATAATCAGAATCACGTTGTCTCACACAATTATGAAGGCTCCAATCCACTTCCAGCATTGTTGAATTAATGAATGTGCAGTAGAACAAAGTGTCACATTATTCCCCCCTCGGGCTGGTTGGTGTTGACATTGTCCCCCCCGGGCTGGTTGGCGAACTCCGCATTCCCCCCTCGGAAGCGTATGTGGTCACGGGTGCGGAATAAATTGTTGTGCATCCCAAAGTTTCTACCTTATGGTGGCAACTCCTTCTTCATGAGATGTCTCTTGGTTAATGTCTTTGGTTCATAAGTTTTATCCCCGTATTTCAAAAACTCGCCCCTTTGTGTAGCGGCAAGTTGAGAGTATCGAAAGCACCGCTTTTTTTTTATGTGACCAAGTTAGGCCCGGTTTGGTCATGGTTACTATCTCTCTTCCATGTGGTCTTGACTAGCCAATGTGTGCTTTCGCCATTTATCCTTCCACTTGGGCAACTTGCTTAATTGGAAAGAACAAGGCTTTCCACTTAGCTTCAAAGTGTTTGGTTGTTGTGGTCTATTTGGAAAAGAAGGCTTAATGTATATCTTCAAGGGCTTATCAATTCTTTGTCGACCAACTTCTTCACGGGGCGCAAGATAGATTGGTGAAGGCATACTTATGTTCTCAGCTTGCTCACGAGAAAACGCGCGTTACGCCCCGGTTGTTTTTTTGAGGAATATTTGGGTATCTTATCTTATGCATAGACATGTGGCTGCATTCAGTGGATTATCTTTGTCTGCTGAGATTTTATTCCTGTCTATGAGCGTACTTCTTCTGGAATTTTGAATAAGAGTTTGTCGTACCTCAAAAAAAAAAAAAAAAAAAAAAAAAGGTGTCGCATTATTCTTTAGCAATCAACATAATAAAAGCATCAGGTATTAGGTTTCCTTGTTCTTCATTGTGACCACTATTGTACTCATGTTTGATATATTTTATGCGAGGTAATAAGAAGCAGGAGTTGAAAGAGATTGTAAAATGCAGCTCTCCCAATAGAAGAGGTGGCACAACCTATATGGCTATCTAATGAAGCATTTGAAGTACATCTCTAATATTTGCCACAAGTCGATAGCTGGATCAATATAAAGGTCATGGCTAAGATTTTGATCAGAATTTTATAAGTAGTGTTGGTTAAAGGTATAGGTGTCCAATCTCCTAGAAACTTAGGCTGCATGATCTTAGGAATAAGGGTAATCATGCTAGAATAAAAGGCTGGATGGAGGGAACCAGCTTCCATGCTCCTTTAATAAAACTCATCAGATCATGATTCATTAATTCTCAAAAATTTAGATAAAATTCTGGGGAAGTCCATCAGGAAAGGGGGTCTTCACTCCTTCCATTTTCTTTAAAATAAAAAAGCACTTCTTCATCATCTAGAGTTTCAGCGAAATCATTATCTATAGTTTTAGTGGCAGGGATCATCGAAATTCTTTTGGTTTTCTGCAATTTCTTCTATGCAAGGATCGTCTTTGAGCAGATTAGAGTATTGTTAGAAACTCTTTTTTAATATCCACTTCATTTACAATCTCCTTACCATCTTCTACAATTAATGCAATAATTATCAAAATTGACAAATTGCCTGTGACAGTGTTGATGACTTCATGGTTGTCCAAGAAATTAAGACCAACCCATTCAGTTGGGTCGATGCTACCAATGTCCCAAATAGGTATGCCTTGATTTCCTAGTGTATGATCTTTTGGCGTGAGTGCACAACAACACCAACTTGCTACCATATCACATGACATGATTGCCATTTGATACATGTGGCCAAGCTCCTTATGAGGGGCGCAGTTGCAACACATCGTCCCCCGGGGGATCAAATCTCATGGGTTATTCCTTGCCGATGCGCACATTGAAGTCTCCAACAAGCATGACTCTACCCAACTGCCTGTGTTGTTGGATGTCATCATATAGATCGACATAGGGGTTAGCCTATCCACATCTGAGTGTGGTAGAAGTTGCTCTCTGCATGTGGGATGTAGCAGGCCACCACAAAGAGAGGGTTGCCACTGCAATGTTGCACGTGCACCCACAGGTACTGGTTGTGCTTGTCCATCTTGCACATGAAGACTGACTATCACAAGGCTGCTCGGTAGTTGCAGGTAAGCCCTCCGTGTCCCCTCTTTCCAGTGCACGTATTGAAGATTGAGTAGTGCTGATATCCTGGCAAGTCAAGTAACCTGTATCTTGCATGCTCTCACATTTCCATGAGGAAGATAAGGTCCATATCGGCAGTAACTGAGTTGAGACTATATCTCTTCTGCCATGAAAAGCCTCAACAATTCTAGAAGACCATTTTGAGGCACAATCCCTATTTGTTGCTAGAAGCTACACCTGCTGATTCAGTGAAGACTGCACATGGAGGGCGGTAGAGGTGGAGGCAACATGCGGTATGCATGCAGTAGCCGGTGCGGGGGCGGTGGAGGTGGAAGCTGCATGCGACATGCAGGTAGTGGGAGGTGAGGCAATGGGGGCATGGTGTGTGCTTGTAGTGGGTGCGGCAATGGCATGAGGTGGAGCTTCAGCAGCAGGGCCCTGAGGGTGTGCATCACTTACAACAACATTTGGGACCAAAAGATTTGCATCTTGCCTCGGATCCGTCCACGCAACTCCCCATTTTGCGGGCCATTTATTGACCTCGTCTAACTCATGCTTGCGGTTATCTTGCTTTGCAGGGTCAAATCTTGGTCAATGTATAAGGCGGTCCTCTGCAACTTGCATGTGTTGTCACAGAATAGATGCTCGCTTCTGCATTCCTGACAGTGAATATGGCTACCGGGGGAGGGAAGGTCAGAACGCTGGGCTCTATGACACCTCGCTCTAACAATTTATATGGATGTATGGAACGTCATCCGAGTAAGGATCTGCGTCTGAAACTGGTGGATGAGGTTCTTTCCTGCCTCTTCTACCAGGTCGTGCACTACCAGAATGTGGCTCCTACACCTATGCTCTTGGAGCTCTCTGATGGTTGGATCAATCTGCCGATGTGGGGCAGGTCTTTGTTTGCGATTGGCATGGCATTGACTGTGGCGATGATGGTATTGGGCGGCTTGATGGTGCAGCCGTGGGTGGACTTGACTGACGTCGTATAGGCTGCTGGGCATGTGGAATTGCCGTGGCCTGTGCTTTGGCCTCTTCTATCTGGAACCGAGAGCTCAACTCCTGTTGGACGCGCTGCTATCCTACCAGTTCATGCATACACTGCTGCAGCTGCTCATGAGCTTCTACATGGAGGGCCTTGCCGTACTGGACAATGATTGACCGCATCCCCTCCAATTCGCGATCTCGAACAGCAGAGTTGTGCTCGAGGTTCTGCAAGCAGATGTCCAGGACATGGTTCATCTCTGGTGAGGGCACTTCTCGTGTCTCGACCCTACTCTGAATGGCTCTTAGCCGTGACTGGCTTTCTTGAAAGGCAACTTGGAAGGTCACACTATGGAATAAAAAACAACAATATGAACTTTAGACAGAAGAATTTTATACTAAGGCTTGAGATCCTTAAGTCCTAACCCAGCATTCTACGTTATTTATGTGTAGTTGTATCCAATTCACTCAAGCATATGTGATAACATTAGTATTTATTTGTAAGAAAAATTAAAGTTGACATGAGAAATAATTATTGATACCATTATATCCATAAAACATTCAGAAAAGGCATGGCCAATAATTTAGAATTGATTATACGGAATAGAGGTTATGATTGGTCATTTTTAGATAAACTATCTGGAGTGTATGCTTATAATTATAGAAAATGAAGGATATGATATTTGGTATATGGATTGAGCCTTGGAGAACTGGTTATAGCCATGACAGTAGTTCATCTGATATGGACCATCAGCTGAAGAAATTATAGTTGTTCATGGCCTTGTATTTATTTACCTTTGTAACTCAATATCCAATAATGCTTTTAGGC
This sequence comes from Isoetes taiwanensis, assembly GCA_021234155.1. Taxonomy (NCBI): domain Eukaryota; kingdom Viridiplantae; phylum Streptophyta; class Lycopodiopsida; order Isoetales; family Isoetaceae; genus Isoetes; species Isoetes taiwanensis. The sequence goes on from JAJEKV010000263.1 coordinate 57,949, forward strand.
TTAGTTACGTAAGATAATGACATGAAATGATAAATGAAACAAGGTGCTCGGGCACTTTTTTTTGGAAGGACGAAAGCAAATAAGGTTTATTAATCAGATATGAAAAGTACAGAATTTACATGTCTCATCTAACTGTGTAAACACAAGAAGATGCCACAGGAACACAATCCTGAAGCACAATGTACTTAGTCCAGAATAGGAGACTAATGATAAGGACGAATTTGAAGATATTGAATCGAAATACGTTCTATCACTTCTGATTCAAGGGAAGAATACTCATAAGCCATCGGTATCTTTTTCTGGGCCACAACAATAACCTGTGGTGTCTGCGATGTTCTCATATCGACCATATGAGCCAACCAGAACCAAGATGGAATGCCCTTTGTTTAGCTGGTATTTATACATTGGGATAGGACGCTAAGAGGATGCATCGACAGTCTAATGCACTGTTAAACAAACCTTGTAACCAGGACCATGCTGGCTGAACCTTTGGACAATAAAAAAGACAACGCTCAAGAATTTTGACATCCAAAAGGCAGAGTGGGCGTATTGCAGATATGCGAAGGTTATAGCAATGCTGGAAGGCATTAACACGCAGTCGCCTGTGGATGACCTGCCACCAAAGTACGAAAACTCTAGGATGGAGCAACTTATCTCAAAGCCAGCGCCATGTACGATTTAAATTGGGTTGTGAATATTTTCATGACAGTCCCAAGGTAGTCTTTCGGTAACACTAACCTGCACCATAAGAGGTAAATTTTTTGTGATCTTCTCCCATACAGACCCAATGGGAGAGTAGAAATTTTGCCCAAAACTCAGGCCAAGACAACATGGGACCGACTTCATACCATGCTTGAATAGAGACTACACCTGCAAGAACCCATCATCTCTGAAGGCAATGATGCCCACCATCATGGAGTTTCCAACAGGATATGGATGGAAGGACATGGCCAAAAGAGGTGTTTCACTGCATTCCATGCTGCCAAAATTCCACGCAGAAAGGAGGAAGCATTTGGAAAAGGCTGCAGAGGTTGGAATAATGCCCAAGGCAGTACCGATTTGACTGCCTTCTTGCCTAGAGGGATACAATGACCAATAGCTTGTCTAAGAAGGCGTAAATCAGAAGAGTCATCTTCACCATTCAAGAGTCTCCAAATGAACTTTGAAATAAGCACTTTGCCATGTAGTAAGAAGTCCATCATACCCAAACCACCAGCCCAATTTGGAAGGGTGCATTTCGACCAAGCCACCTTAATCACAGCACCTTCCTCAGTACCTCCACATATAAAGTTCCAAACTATTGCAATGAGTTCATGTATTTCGACCTATGGGGCTAGCAGTAAGGATGCCATATAGACATGGGCAATACTAAGGACTGACTTGACCACTGTAATGCAATCCGAGTATACCATTAAATTCATCTTTATCACTAAATCTTGGCCCTTCGGGTTAGGACCAACTTGGAATATACCAAATGAGACTAAATCCTAGCCAGAATGATAGGAAACATAAAATTGAAATACCAACAGTATAAGATATGTCCAAGAAAGATAGTCTTATGCATTGGATACATAATGGCCATCCTTAATGTAATTTCCACATCAAAATACAAGTCTCTAATTCAAATTCACTAATTAATTCAAGTAGTCAACTACAATAGTATTTAGTTATCGACATAGATTAACAACATTAACAATAACTAACATGGTTGTTACACTTACAACAATTACTTAACTACGAATAGCTAATAGAATTTGACACTAAGATCAATTAGTATAAGCAACTACTTATAAGCTCATTAGAAATCAAACCCAAGCATGCCCTCCGATCTTTGAAATTTGAAATTATACCTGATGCCTTTACTTGTCGGTCCAATAATCCGTGAATCAAGCATCCAATGATATTTGCAAATTCACACGAACACCATGCACTCCACATCTCATTCTCATTAATATCATGTGGTCAACTTAAAAAGCATATGAGTTATTTACGTTCAGAGCATAGAAAGCACATATGTGATGGCATCATCACCTCGTCACCACACTCACAAAACATTAGAACATTGTGATGGCATCATCATCTTGGCTCCTCAATTTCATCTAAACGGACATCAGGTTTGGGATTCATATGAACAGGCAAGCCTGGATTTTGATTAAGTGGGCTAGAAGGATTATAAGGGTCACGATAAAACACAACAAAACTGGGGATTTTTCTTGCATCAATTGGGCTCACTAGCTTGGCAATTTCGACCACATCAGAAACCAATGTATCTTGCTTCTCAGGGAATTCATTTGCAACCAAGAGTTATAAACACAAACACTACAAGAAAAAAACCAACAAATCTGCAAAAACAAGCACAAGGCTTCCCGATCTTCAACTCAAATTTTCTCATTGGCCTTTTACCAAGACGGGGAAGGGCATCCTGAACAAGACAACAATAAGATACACAACAAATAAGAGCAAGGACCAACAACGCAGGTTTGGCTAGACTAGCAGACTTCCATCACAAGAACGAGAAAAGAAATCAGTCGATACCACAAATTGAAGATAAAAATGTACAAAAATAGAACCTTCATAGAATTAGGCTCGCATGACATGATCTTGCCAGACCAGCGCATGCCTTACCAAAATAAACCTCCAAGGACTTCCTGCCCATCAAGCCGATATATCGATAGTACAAAAAATAGCCCTAACCCTCTCTTTCCCATGCACATAGATTCCGATCCATAAAAATAAGAAAATAGCAACATCCATTCATATACAATTCCTAAACCATTGTAAACCGGGGCGCTTGATCCTTGTGGACCAGATAAGAGCACGTAGGCATCTCTTGCTTTCTTTTCACCACTACAGTTGCTGGAGCGATGGCTAATCATAGCAGAGAAGGATAAAATCCATGATGACTGATGTCATAGATTGCCATTCTAGGCATATGCAAGGTTACATGCATTTATGATAAGCATAACCAACAATGTTCTTTATGAGAGGTTTCTAAATTCTTGTAAATGGAAAAAGGAATGTCGAACAATAAATCTCGGGACTCACATAGAAGCCGAGTACAAACCATGTGAGTGTCTAGAAGTGTTTCTTTTTTTATGTTTTTGTACGTATACTAGGGGTTAAACCCTCTTCCTACAAAAAATCTTGTGTATTTTCATGACTGAATTCAAGACTTTGGCATATGCATATAAGGGTGTTTGTCACCACCTTAAGCACGCAGGTGGCATATGCTCATATAATAAAGGTAAGTCCCCGTGGCAATAAGTTTTGCAAACTTTTGACAATAGAATGGCCTATGGCAGAGCTAATAACGTCACAAAAACTTTAAAGAGGATGGCTAAAGAGCTAAGCGCTGTTGTGGATGATGAAAGGATGGTGAAAGAATAAGATTTGCCACAAATTAAAATGGTTGTGAAAAAAACCTCTAGATTGTGTTCGACACTGTAAGAAGTTGAAGAAGACAAGAAAAAATAGAAGCAACCTGGTGCCAGATGCTGTTGCTGCTAGTGCTGCCTAAGGTACTCACTTTGCGCTTGCTCCTACCATTTGAAGCCTCAATGCAAATCATAGAATAGTATAGAATAGATTTTTTAGCGTCCACGGAGACCGATTGGCCTATGGGACCCGAACAAAAAAGAGAGCGACAAATTATATCGGCGGGATTAAAAACCCCAGCCCGAAGGGTTTCGAGGAAAAACCTTAGCAATAATAAGTATCTTTGGGCATTTGTACAATTGTATAGAACAGTTCAATACCGTCCGGAGGACACAACTGAGTCCGTGCATCCATAACCTCCGGGAGGTATGACCCCAACAAACCTCATTGATGCCGTAGCCAATAACTGATGCAACGGCTGGCCAGACACTAGTAATCGAACATATCGCTCTCGAATATGGGCAAACGCTGGGCAGATCTGGAGGGCATGACATTCATCAATGGCACGCTGGTGGCAACACTGGCAAAACCTTTGCTCTCGTGCTTCCCGAGCCCAACGTCCTGTTTCAATGCGGAGGCGATGTGCACCCGTGCGAATGGAGGCGAACGAATCCCTTCCTTGTAATAGACCTTAAAATATTTGATGAAAAGATTCTCTTCAACGTGACTCTCTTCAACTGAATTTTCTTCAGATTCGACAATACCAATGTAATTTGAGTTGGTTCCAAAAAACAAAATTGTCGAGAAACAACCAAGCAATTAGAACTACTTAATGGCTCCGTATGCCAAAAATATGCTAAACCCAACTCTTTAACTAATGAATTGCCCCTTAAACATGGGCAATCCAAAAATATAATGAACTCTAAATCAAGATACATTGGTTTCAAAGAAACAAATGTTGTGAAAGATTTTTGATAAGTTTTCAAGGACACCTGGAGAATCATCCCAGAGACACAAAATGTAGCATGAAAGAAGAAAGACTCTCAACAGTGGAGGAGGAGGAGGAGGAGGCTACATTGCAATTTCTAGAAATCAATTGTACTTTAAATTTTATTGGCCAACTTCAATTTTGTAGGAAATTTTAGACATGATTTGATCCAAGTCATTGTACCTGGTAGGAACAGTGGGTGAAAAGGATGAAAGAAAGACTCTCAACAATGGTGGAGGAGGAGGAGGCCACATTGCAATTTCTAGAAATCAATTGGACTCTAAGTTTTGTTAAGCAATTTCAATTTTGTAGGAAATTTTAGACATGATTTGATCCAAGTACATTGTACCTAGTAGGAACGCCCGATGAAAAGGATGGAGTATGTTTCAAGAGGCAATAGCTTTACAACTATGCAATAAGTCATTTCTTAGATATAACTATGCATTTAAGCTTGTACAATAGAAAATTTATTTCAAGATCTTTAAGAACATTGATGCAATGGATGAAGTCCTGTTTCAGAGGCGATAGCTTTACAATTATGTAATAAGCGATCTCATAATTATAACAATGGCCCTTTGTTGTTTGTAGCTTTCAGATACCTTTAACTCATGTTGATCTCATTAATATTGGCAATTTCAAATGACTGCTTTACTCCATAGTTGTACATTGGAAAACAATCTTGTGCTAGTTTAAACCATCAAAAGGTGAACACATTAACAACTACCTTTACTATGTAATCACATTACAACTACCTTTACTATGATCAGTGAATGTTAGATTGCTGTTTTTCTTATCATCTTTTTGGCATTTGTAGCGATCACTTAGCATTAACTCTTACTGAACTCATTATTAGGACAGTTATTGGCAATACTACACCCGAACACATATTTCTACCCGATGAGCAACTATTTATAGTGAAAAATAGTAGTAGTACTCATTTTATAATCAAGCTTTAATGTTAGATGTTTATGTATACCCAGAAAACATCCAAGAGGGCTATTTGCCCAACGTGCTCAAGAGGCGGAGATTCGCGAAAAAGAATTATCGATACGTGTAGCAATCCTATTGGCTTAGACGACTGAAAAAAAAATCTTAACCGCACTTTTCTAGAAATATTTATATAACCATTGAAGAGGAAAAGGAAACCTTTAAGGCTATGTTAGAGTTGGAAGAGGCAGCAATTTACTTGCTAGCATAAATGCCCAAAGAAGCTATACTATTCTAATAACAACGTTATAAGCAGTGTTGGGCAAAGTCCGGGGAACACTATAAACCAACCGGTTGAAATCGTAATTTTTCCGGTTGGATTAGTGTATCGTAGGAATTTTTCCGACAAGTTTTCTTAAAGTTTTCTATTAAGACAATAGAGATTTCCGGCTCTGAACATAAGAAATCCGATTGGTCAAAATAACCATAGCCAATTTTCCGATGGGACCTAAAAAGTTTCCCAACACTGGTTATAATGGTTATAAGCCACATAATATATAGCACCAAAGATTGTTGTCCATGAAGGAACAAAGATTGACTAGTCAACAAACAAATATACCAAGGAATATACTTGCCTAACCCTAACAGAGGAAAAAGCGCGGGAAAGTCCAAACAGAGGCCGTACACGCACTAAATACTCCGCCGGAAATATTTTACGGGAAAATGAAAGCCCAAGATCCACGCCGCAAATTTACCGGCCGGCGGCTGTCTCCCGGTCGGCGGCACCTATGATGCGCCTGTCGCCCCTCCCCAATAAACGCGTATTTATGCGTATAAGACGGGCGTACGTAGAGAAGTATAATACATACATGTATATACGTATAACAGGGGAACCTCCTCCGTCCCTGCCTGGCTATGGCAGAATGGGACTAGTTGTAAGCTACAACGGCGGTGTGAGCCCATCTCCGTTTTATATATCTCCGTTTCCGACCCTTATATGAGCCCTGCTTCTGCCGCCCTCGTTTTTTTGAGTTTGCCAGACTCATTTCTGCTAGAATCATTTCTGTAGCTCTTTGCCCTTGTTTTCTCGAGCCCAATGCCGCCATAGCCTATTCCGACGTAGCCCATTTGCTCTTCTCTAGCCCTTTGCTCCGCATTGGGATTCCTTTTTTTTTCTATAAAGCTTTGCCCCTTTTGGGTCTCATTTCCAGGTTCTCTGTTTGTTCTTGAGCTTTAGAGCAAGCTCGGCACTGTGTTGCGCCCTCTTGGGTGCTTCACTGTTATGCGAAAGAAGTGAAAGAATTGAGAATGGGAAAATATATGAGGAAGGGGAGGCGGGGAGGTGGTGTTGCAGTGATGGATATGTCTCAATCCTCAATGGGAGTTCGAACAAGGGCCAGAACTCTGGCATTGGAGAGGGCTATCAATTCCGAAGGGGCTCTGAAGGAAAAAAAACAAGTGGCTTGTCCTAACTGCTGCTATTTGGAGCTTAGAAGCCGTAAGCTGGAAAAAACTGTGCGCGGCAGTGATGAAATTCAAGCAAAAAGGAGCAAGCCTCCCATGATAAGGCAAGCAAGGCACAGGGATGAGAATTCTACAATGCCTTGTGGTAACGGAACTCAGACTTGGATGGAAAGCTCTGTTCATTTATCAGTTAGAGGCTTTCCCAATGCCAGAGAAGTTAGCGAATCTGTTCAAGGTGTGCAAATGGTGGGTGCTGTGTCTAGAAGCAACTCCTTTTCTTCACAGATGAAGTCTAGGCAGATTTTGGAGCCTCAGGAGCGTGCGAAATTGGGGCCAGCTGATATTGAAGCTGAGCTCGAAAGCCTTTCTAGAATGGGTAGTGTCTTTGACGACTGTGCCAACTTGAAGAACTCCGAGGTGAGGCACCCGTCTCGCCATAGCCAGAGCTTAATTTTACGCATTATCCCAGAACTGCAAGCCGCACGGAGTTTTCTACAGCATGTTTGCATATGGGTCTTTTTTATAAAAGCACAGCACTCATTTTATCGCTGATTTCTGCGTTCCTCTCGATTCTGGCTTCTAACACAGAAGTATTTGTGCATTCTTTTTGGTTCTGCTAGGCTTTTTGGCATTTGGGTCCTCAAGTTTTTGCCTGATAGAAAGCACAGAGTCCATTATTTTGTCATTTTGTTTTCACATTCTTGCTGGGTGTGTTTCTTAGCGCAAGCATTGCTCCAAAATGACAATGTTATCAAATAGACAACTTATTTTTGTCTGTGTTACAGATAGAAGTCTCTTGTGGGGACAATTCATTTGACCAAGATGGCTTCTCGGCGATGGAAAGGTATCCATTTATTTCTTTTATTTTTGTCATTTTGTGCACAGCTGCATAAGTTTCTTGGCAACATACAAGCGTGCTCTTGTGGTTTGTTTTTAGTGCTATTTTTAACCCATTTCTTGGCCCGGTTTTCAGCCTTTCTGCACCGAATCATAGGAGACAACTGCGAGAAAATACTCCTAGTTACAGCGGCCAAGAAATAATTGCTGAAGCCCCTGGTTCTTCATCTAGAGCTCAGAGCCAAAGAGTAGAAGAGATATCAGTTCTGAGAGCCATGCGCAGAAGATTGCTTGATGTTCCAACTCCTCAAGAAATAGAAGAGTTTTTTGCTGAAGCCGAGCATCAAAAACAGAGAAGACTATCAGACAGGTACTAGCCATAGCCATAGCTATGATAGCCATCTTTTTCTTGCCCAAACCCAACTTTGTGCTTCTGCTGCCACAACCATAGCCATAACCATAGCTATCTTTTTGGCCAAACTAAAGTTTGTGCTTTCTGCTGCCTTTAAGTTTAGTTGTAGATTCTGTATCATGTTATCTTTTGCTCCGAGTTTAGTTTAAAATCATCAGCATTGTGCTTTTCTGCTGCCTTGTAGTAGGCTTATCTTAATATATGGTTGCTGATGATACCATGGTTCATGTTTTTGTTATCTAGCAGATACAACTATGATTTCCTGAATGATCAGCCTCTGAATGGTCGATATGAATGGACTCACGTGGTCTGAAGCAACTTAACCAACAGTCAAGAATTTGTTTTGGGCAGTTTTGTCATGCTTATCATGTTCCTTTTTTTTGTGGAACCTGGTTTTGCATTGATATACTGACTGCTGGAAGAACAGAGATGGAAGAAGAGTCTTTTGTTTATTCCAGACTTAACAATATTCTTTTGTATCATGCACCACCCCGTGCCTTGCGCTGAAAAATGATCCTTTTGGCCTTGGCTTTCTGATGTAGTTTAAGCTGTACATTGCTCTTGTTGTATCAGTAGCAGCATGTTGGCTCTGCAGGGCCTGTGTACAGTATCTTCCATGGAGAACCAAGAAAACTGACTGATTCTTTCCCCTGCAAAGGATCTCACTCCAATTTTTGTAAAAAAGAAGCACCATTTTATTCATTCAATAAGACTGGCTTTGGACCAAATGGCATGGAAATCTTGCTTTAGCGTACTTTTTAGCATTATCTTTGCGTTTTAGAAGATTGGTTTCTTTGTTTTATGTGTTGTTTTCAGTTGCAAATGAATCAGGAGCCCATGTTGGATTGAGCATGATTTTTTTTAAAGCAAATCAGTATGAAATCCTGGAAAAGCTCAAAATGATCAGTTTCTGCTGCAACAGAATCAAGGAAAATATGCCAGGCATCATTATCATGAGCATCCCAAAGAAACACCTGGGCAAAAACTGTTTATAGTATCATTCTAATGAGCATCCACAAGGAAAAATCTGAGCATACAAGCTGAGTAGCCATTTTTGCTATAGCAAAATCCATATAGGAATTTAAAATTGTAACATACATCTGATGTATGCATCTGCCAACTTACATCTGCCAAGATATAATTTTCTACAGTAGAATCTAAATAGAATTGACAAATATAGCATACATCAGATGTATGTTATATCCAATTGATACATTTCTAAAATCTAATTTTTGGCGCGAAAAATTGCCAAAGATTCATCTGCTGTAAGCTGAATGACATATGCTGAATCTATTTCGGGTATGGAAAAGCTTGAGCTGTTAGCCTTGTGCTTGGCTTTATCTTTGTTGGGTATTAGCAAACGTCACCACTGTTAACTTGATTGATCCAACATTAAAAGATATCATAGTTTGGGTTTTTTAAGCAAGTAGAAAATCACGGATTCTATATGGTCAAACCGCCCTTTATTGAAGTTCTCGATATGAATAAACATTTTTTGTTAAGAGTCTTTTGGGAAAGCTCCCCCTTTTGCATGGACATTGCTGCTTATTCCCATGCCCTGCTCAACTCCCCGTTGGTGGTGGCGGTGACATTCTCAGTTTAGTTAGTTGGAAAATGACCTGATTCCATGCTCTTTTTAACATTTCAAAGTTCTCAATTGCTCCAATTTATAAAACTTTTGGTGACATTCTTGGTTTACTTAGTTGGAAAATGACCTCATTCCATGCTCTTTTTTACATTTCAATGCTTTGAGTTGCTGCAATTCATAAAACTTATTACTTGGTCCTTATTAGCGCATATGGGTTATGGGTGGTCCACATGGAGAAGTTTAGGCCCTCGCTGAGTTCTGGCGGAGTCAGCATTGATAAAAAAATTCAGTGCTGCATCAGCTACGCAAGTTGGATCTTGCGAGGGCTGATTTTCCAAAACGGGGCTGAATTTTTTTTGCCTCAGCCCAAGTTCAGCAGCTTTTAAGCCAGAGCTTCGCAGTTCGTCCATGTGAACCCAGCATTATGCTTTGATGACCTTTATTATGAGAAAACATTGACATGTACTTGATTGAGAGGAAGATTTGGCAATGAGCATTGTTGGTGTATGAGAGGATGCTTTTAATGTTGTCTATGCTTCTCATAAAGGAAATTTGGCCATATTAAAAGCACACTTGCTCTCTTATTATCGTCTATGCTTAGGGTATGGTTCCTCCCTTGTGCAAATATCATACCTAGGGTATGGTTCCTCCCTTGTGCAAATATCATACCTAGTGGGTCTAGATCCCCTGCAACCAACCGTGTGATCCCCTCCCAACATCAAACATGTGCCATATTTGCGCCCCACGCTTTTTTGGGGGCCCCTTACCATGAGTTTTCCTATAGCACAGCTAGGAACCACCAAGCTTGACCAGATCGATGGAAAATTCAATGTTGGTGGCTTCAATTGGCCCCAAAACTTTCATTATTAATCCCTTCGAACAAGATGGAATAACCTTATGTTCCATTGAATCAGAAAAAATTGGATTAAAAAATAGCACTCTGCTCACAAAGGCACATCAATTCTTATTTTCTCCTCACAGTGAACAATGGTGTCGAGCGCAAGACAATAGATGAATACTGGACCGAGCAGTAAGAGATTATCAACAATGGCTAGTAAGTGGTTTGGCATGCCAAAAGCAAAGGAGCCCAACTAACGAGACCGATGGATGAAAGAGGAGATGCAAGATAGCCAAATGCGGTTAGTGAGAATGGCATTTCAATTAGAGAGGCATCTAGATGGTTTGGAATTCCTGAATCCACCATCAGGGATTGGTTGTATGGGAGGATTACACGCAAGAATAGCAGGCACCTATGACTATTAATACCGGACCAAGAAAAGATCCTGTTTCTTGGGCAATTGGGAGGGCAGAGCATGGAGTGTGTGTCATATCGGCTGCTGTTAAAAAAAGGGCCACAAAAATGGCTAAGGAGGGCAATTATCAAATTGAAGGTGTGCCGAGGAGCAAGTGGGAAAGGCTCGTCAAGTGATAAGAGCATTGACCCAATAAGCGACCAATCGGAGCAGACTAAGGAGGATTCTGAAAATGAGCTATCTGATTATGCAAACCATTTTAAAAGAGCACGAAAAGGCTCTACAGGGAAATTCCAGTCTGAGGCATGAGCCCAGGAACTTTAATTCTAAGTTCTATTACGTTTACATTGTTTAATATTTGTTCATATTGAAAACACATAAAAATTAGAAATTTGAAAAATACAAAAACATGGAAAAAGACAAAAGACAAAAAAAGAAGGCAAATAGGTATGGGAAGAAGCAACGTTGGAGTTTAGGGCAGCGGGAAACGCCACGTGGAGACGGTTGCAAGGGAGGGTAGTTACCTCCGAGAACCTTTTGGGTATGAAAAGCGGTTTTGGAGCAGATCCGAGAGGGCAAGCTACTCTATTTAAGGTCTGAATTTCGGAGTAGAAGGGAGGAATTTTAGAGAGAGACTATGTCGTTGTTGTGCATCATTGTACTTGTTTCTATTGAATGAATATCATACCTATTTGCCTAACCATGTTGCAATCCTTGTTGATGGGTTTGAAGCATTCTTGTGTTGCATACGTCTCTTGCATCCATACCTCATTTTTCCAATTGCTTCTCAATTTGGGTTGGGTTGTTGCATATGTAAGCATATGAGTAGTTCAACGAATTATGCTTAATCTAGACCTGAGTCTTATGAGCATTGGTAATCCATTTTGATTCCATTTAAGTTTATGTGCATTTGCAATCATACTCACAGATTTAAACTATGATGGATATCATGACTATGGAGGATGTGGATGTGTTATTCGGTGATGTTAGGTAAGTCATTAGCTAATTCTAAGAATCCCTAGAGTTCTTGCTTAATGTCTTTTTGTGTATGGTAAAGGGGTGAGAGACCCTTAACATATTTTTGTTCCGTTAGGGACTTGAATTAGCTAATTGGATAATGATTTATGATTATGGATTCACTTCGTATGATAAAAAGAAAATTGCGCAGGAAAACTAAAAGATATGTTGCCAAAATTTCCACAGGTGGAATTTGTTGCAAAAAGCAAATAGCTCTTAGAACTCCCACTGAATTGTTGGAATTATTAGCTTATGATTGGCCTTTTGATATTAAGAAATCAGCCAAAAGAATGAGAGGAAGTATTACACGGAATTAAGCATCTACTTTCACAGAGTTAGTACTGTTATTAAGCTGAAAATTGGGTCTGTATCAGACCTAAATATTCTGATCAGTAATGAGTTTTTGCTCCATGCTCCACACAAAAAAAGGGGGAATAGATGATAAGAGCATTGACCCAATAAGCGACCAATCGGAGCAGACTAAGGAGGATTCGAAAATGAGCTATCGATTATGCAAACCATTTTAAAAAAAGACGAAAAAGGCTCTGAGGGGAAATTCGGTCGAGGCATGAGCCCGGGAACTTTAATTCTAAGTTCTATTACGTTTACATTGTTTAATATTTGTTCATATTGAAAACACATAAAAATTAGAAATTTGAAAAATACAAAAACATGGAAAAAGACAAAAGACAAAAAAAGAAGGCAAATAGGTATGGGAAGAAGCAACGTTGGAGTTTAGGGCAGCGGGAAGCGCCGATGGAGACGGTTGCAAGGGAAGGTTCCGGAGGTAACTACCCTCCCTTGCAACCGTCTCCACGCGGGCATTCGCTTTTTGTATTTTTCAAATTTCTAATTTTTATGTGTTTTCAATATGAACAAATATTAAACAATGTAAACGTAATAGAACTTAGAATTAAAGTTCCTGGGCTCATGCCTCAGACTGGAATTTCCCTGTAGAGCCTTTTCGTGCTCACCTTGGTATGTTGATATCACTGAGTATTTGACGTCAGGGAACTACCCAAAACAACTTACGACATCTCAAAGGAAGGACCTCATTCGTAAAGCCACAAAGTTTTGTCTTATTGCTGGCCAATTGTATAAAAGAGGTCAAGATAACATTTTGAGGAGATGTGTATTACCTCATGAAGTTGCAGCAATCATGGAGGAAGCTCATCAAGGTGCTGGTGGGGGACACTTTGGTGCTGAAATTACAGCTCGGAAAATATTACAAGCAGGCTATTGGTGGCCCACACTTTTTAGGGACTGTGCAAAAGAAATTCAAACTTGCGATATATGTCAACGCATGGGAAAACCTACTGAACGCAATTATATGCCTCTCACTCCAGTGTTGCCTTTGGGGCCCTTTGAAAAGTGGGGTATGGATTTTGTAAGGCCAGTCAATCCCCCCGCTACTAGAACAAAGGCACAATACATATTAATTCTAACAGATTATAACACCAAATGGGCGGAAGCTAGAGCTCTGAAAGACAATACAACGTTGAGTGTGGCAAAAGTTTTGTACCAACAAGTAATCACAAGGTTTGGATGTCCGGTTGAGCTTGTAAGTGATCGAGGTGTCCATTTTATTAATGACACCATCCGAGCATTAACTCAAAACTTTATGATTTTACATTATAAGTCAACACCTTACTACCCTAGAGCCAATGGGCAAGCGGAGTCTACAAATAAAACTTTGGTCACCATATTACGCAAAAATATGTGATTCCAAACGAGGCTGTTTGGGAGCTCAAACTTCCAAAGAAGGTGCTTTGGAGGCTTATAGGACATCCTATAAAGTAAGTGGGACAAACACCTTTTCGGTTAACTTATGGAGTTGAGGCAATCATGCCCTTTGAGTTTCTAATTCCTAGTCTGCGCATAACAGTGGAGCATAAACTATCACCTACAAGATCCTTAGAACATAGATTACTACAGCATGCACTATGGCATGCACTATGGCAACAACAAGTGAATAAAAAAGTTCGGAAGGCGTGGTTTGATAAAAAACAGAAAAAGAAAGATATAAAACCAGGTGATAAAGTCTTTGTTGTATGATTCTGTTTACAAGCAACATCCAGGAAAATTAAAAATCGGATGGTTGGGTCCTTTTTAATCCATCAAGTGAATGACAATGGCTCAGTACAATTAGCGGATTTGGAAGACATTTACTACCTTTAGTTGTAAATGGCAGCAGATTAAAGAAATATTTTGATAAACCTACCATTGACGTCTGTATAGCAACACTAGTTCCAAACAAGAAACGCCTAATGGTTACTGTGTATATGTGGGAATGGCAAGAAAGCTTACTTCAACGGAAGTTTTATGATAAACTTAAAAGAGCAAAGAAGTCTAATGCTATTTTACAACTGATAATGGCGCCAATACCGGACCGACTGACCCGGCATTGGTGGAACGATGCAGCCATAAAAGTTTACCCTCATGATAATTTCATGGAGCCAATGTATTGTATCCAATTTTGGCCACCACATAAAATTCTACTTTGTTTTGGCAAAGGAAACAATAATAGTGCAAGACATAAATATACATATGCAAAACTTCAGGATCAACAGTCCAAAGCTAAGTACTATTTACATGAGCGGTTGGAAAAAGCAAGTCAAATGGGAACGAGAAATCGAAATTATTGTTCTAAAGTTTCAGCTCACTCTAGGCCGAAGCATTACATCGGTTTTTGAAACTAGTCTTAAGAAGCACTCTTCCAAAAGACAAATGTATTCTATGATTAAACTTCTAAAAGTATTATATTTGAAATTCTTTGCAGATTATAGAAGGTTTTTTTAGTCATGATAAATCAATTGTTTAAGTTTTTTTTTCTTTGGTCGATGGTTCTAACCAAATTGTCGAAATTTCGGGCTACAATTTCAGCACCACTTTTTAACTCGAGGAGCTTCATGAAGATCCAACAAATGTGTTGACACCACAGTATACTGAAGCCATGCACATTACATCCACCCAACAAACTCACTTTGAAAGGAAGCAAAAACTCATTACTGATCAGCAAGTTCTTTTCAGTGAGCTGATCAATGAACTTCAAATACAAAACAAGGCCGTGGCTGATTTGGAAGCTTAACTTACCAGGGCTGAACGTAGAAATTCTGAATTCCAAGCCGACATTCAACAAAAATCAGAGCAGTACCAAGTCTTATTGAGTAAATATGATCTTTTAACATTGGAAAATTTCAAAATGCAAAAGCAAAAGGCCTCTTGATGTGCAGGTGAACTTTGAGAAACAAAAGCAAGTGCTTAAGGAGCAAACTAAATTGTTGGTCCAAAAGCTTGCAAAATCTGACCCGGAGAATCAAACTCTCACGGACCAGCTTAATGCAACCCGATTTTGCTTGCGCAAACCACCATGATGATGATGATGATGATGTAAGCGGGGTAAAGAGCTTACCAGATTATACCTTTTGTCATTGCCGCCATATAAAGAAGCCATCATGGATCTATGGAGAAGAGAGTTATTATCGATCCCTAAAGACATAAAGTCTTTAATACGGGCACCTAGCTTGGTACAAGAATCATTCAATTTTGATCCAAGATACACAAGGCGAATGAATTGGCTAGACATAGAGCATCAAAATCGCTACAATTGGGCTACTATTCCAGGTACTTTGTGGAAAACTGAAAAGGTTTTATTTGGAAAATTTGCATCGCTTTATTGAAACAGCTCAACACAGTCCAGATTATACCATTTATATGCAGGCAGCTTATTCCAAACTTTTATGCATTGTTCTTGAGTGTAATGCTGCTAGCAAGGAGCAGCTTACTAATATCAATCCTAACAGGTCATGCAAGGCAACCATGATGGATACCGCTCTGTTTATAAAGCTGAGCCACTTGCCATCTCGCTATATTCAGCTCTTTGAAGAAATGTCAGCAAATGGCTTTTTGATACACGCTAACAATGCCTTCTATGATTCCCAGGCTGCGTTACAAGGTAAAAGGAAAAAGCAAATTTTCTTGTTCAATCAACACTGCAGGAAATACCACATCAAAGTCAGAAAAGAATGTATGGAGCCCATGCTCCACACAAAAAAAGGGGGAATAGATGATAAGAGCATTGACCCAATAAGCGACCAATCGGAGCATACTAAGGAGGATTCTGAAAATGAGCTATCTGATTATGCAAACCATTTTAAAAGAGCACGAAAAGGCTCTACAGGGAAATTCCAGTCTGAGGCATGAGCCCAGGAACTTTAATTCTAAGTTCTATTACGTTTACATTGTTTAATATTTGTTCATATTGAAAACACATAAAAATTAGAAATTTGAAAAATACAAAAACATGGAAAAAGACAAAAGACAAAAAAAGAAGGCAAATAGGTATGGGAAGAAGCAACGTTGGAGTTTAGGGCAGCGGGAAAGGCCACGTGGAGACGGTTGCAAGGGAGGGTAGTTACCTCCGAGAACCTTTTGGGTATGAAAAGCGGTTTTGGAGCAGATCCGAGAGGGCAAGCTACTCTATTTAAGGTCTGAATTTCGGAGTAGAAGGGAGGAATTTTAGAGAGAGACTATGCCGTTGTTGTGCATCATTGTACTTGTTTCTATTGAATGAATATCATACCTATTTGCCTAACCATGTTGCAATCCTTGTTGATGGGTTTGAAGCATTCTTGTGTTGCATACGTCATTTCTCCAATTGCTTCTCAATTTGGTTTGGGTTGTTGCATATGTAAGCATAT
Organism: Isoetes taiwanensis; assembly: GCA_021234155.1. Lineage (NCBI taxonomy): Eukaryota > Viridiplantae > Streptophyta > Lycopodiopsida > Isoetales > Isoetaceae > Isoetes > Isoetes taiwanensis. The sequence goes on from JAJEKV010000263.1 coordinate 74,510, forward strand.
GAGTAGTTCAACGAATTATGCTTAATCTAGACCTGAGTCTTATGAGCATTGGTAATCCATTTTGATTCCATCTAAGTTTATGTGCATTTGCAATCATACTTAGAAAGTTGAAAAATACAAAAACATGGAAAAAGACAAAAGACAAAAAAAGAAGGCAAATAGGTATGGGAAGAAGCAACGTTGGAGTTTAGGGCAGCGGGAAAGGCCACGTGGAGACGGTTGCAAGGGAGGGTAGTTACCTCCGAGAACCTTTTGGGTATGAAAAGCGGTTTTGGAGCAGATCCGAGAGGGCAAGCTACTCTATTTAAGGTCTGAATTTCGGAGTAGAAGGGAGGAATTTTAGAGAGAGACTATGCCGTTGTTCTTAGCTACTCTCACTGAAAAGAACTTGCTGATCAGTAATGAGTTTTTGCTTCCTTTCAAAGTGAGTTTGTTGGGTGGATGTAATGTGCATGGCTTCAGTATACTGTGGTGTCAACACATTTGTTGGATCTTCATGAAGCTCCTCAGAGTTAAAAAGTGGTGCTGAAATTGTAGCCTAAAATTTCGACAATTTGGTTAGAACCATCTGACCAGTAGGAAAAAACTTAAACAGTTGATTTAGCATGACGAAAAAACCTTCTATAATCTGCAAGAATTTCAAATATAATACTTTTAGAAGTTTAATCATAGAATACATTTGTCTTTTGGAAGAGTGCTCCTTAAGATTAGTTTCAAAAACCGATGTAATGCTTCGTCTAGAGTGAGCTGAAACTTTAGAACAATAATTTCGATTTCTCGTTTCCCATTTGACTTGCTTTTTCCAGCTTCGTTCATGTAAATAGTACTTAGCTTTGGACTAGCGATCCTGAAGTTTTGCATATATATATTTATGTCTTGCACTATTATTGTTTCCTTTGCCAAAACAAAGTAGAATTTTATGTGGTGGCCAAAATTGGATACAATACATTGCCTCCATGAAATTATCATGAGGGTAAACTTTTATGGTCGCATCGTTCCACCAATCTTTGTTTCTTGGTCCGTATTGGCGTCATTATCAATTGTAAAATAGCATTAGACTGCTTTGCTCTTTTAAGTTTATCATAAAACTTCCGTTGAAGTAAGCTTTCTTGCCATTCCCACATATACACAGTAACCATTAGGCGTTTCTTGTTTGGAACTAGTGTTGCTATACAGACGTCAATGGTAGGTTTATCAAAATATTTCTTTAATCACGCTGCCATTTACAACTAAAAGGTAGTAAATGTCCTTCCAAATCGCTTAATTGTCTTGAGCCATTGTCATTCACTTGATGAATTAAAAAGGACCCAACCATCTGATTTTTAATTTTCCGGGATGTTGCTTGTACCGAGAATCATACAACATCACTTTATCACCTGGTTTTATATCTTTCTTTTTCTGTTTTTTATCAAACCACGCCTTCCGAACTTTTTTATTCACTTGTTGTTGCCATAGTGCATCTTTGGCGTTTCTCATCCAAAGCTTCAAAAGTGTAGTAATCTATGTTCTAAGGATCTTGTAGGTGATAGTTTATGCTCCACTGCTATGCGCAGACTAGGAATTAGAAACTCAAAGGGCATGATTGCCTCAACTCCATAAGTTAACTGAAAAGGTGTTTGTCCCGTACTTACTTTATAGGATGTCCTATAAGCCCAAAGCACCTTCTTTGGAAGTTTGAGCTCCCGGTCGGATTCGTTTGGAATCACACATTTTTGCGTACTATGGTGACCAAAGTTTTATTTGTAGACTCCGCTTGCCCATTGGCTCTAGGGTAGTAAGGTGTTGACTTATAATGTAAAATCATAAAGTTTTGAGTTAATGCTCGGATGGTGTCATTAATAAAATGGACACCTCGATCACTTACAAGCTCAACCGGACATCCAAACCTTGTGATTACTTGTTGGTACAAAACTTTGCCGTGACTCAACGTTGTATTGTCTTTTGAGCTCTAGCTTCCGCCCATTTGGTGTTATAATCATTTAGAATTAATATGTATTGTGCCTTTGTTCTAGTAGCGAGGGGGATTGACTGGCCCTACAAAATCCATACCCCACTTTTCAAAGGGCCCCAAAGGCAACACTGGAGTGAGAGGCATATAATTGCGTTCAGTAGGTTTTCCCATGCGTTGACATATATCGCAAGTTTGAATTTCTTTTGCACAGTCCCTAAAAAGTGTGGGCCACCAATAGCCTGCTTGTAATATTTTCCGAGCTAATTTCAGCACCAAAGTGTCCCCACCAAACCTTGATGAGCTTCCTCCATGATTCTTTGCAACTTCATGAGGTAATACACATCTCCTCAAAATGTTATCTTGACCTCTTTTATACAATTGGCCAGCAAAGAATAAGACAAAACTTTGTGGCTTTACGAATGAGGTCCTTCCTTTGAGATGTCGTAAGTTGTTTTGGGTAGTTCCCTGACGTCAAATACTCAGTGATATCAACATACCAAGGTGGCGTTGCTATAACTCTAAACAAACTCACATCGGGGAGTTCAATGTTTATTCCTGTAGGTGGTTCACCATTTGCCAATCTAGGTAGGTGATCCGGAACTGTATGAGCACTACCGGGCTTCAAAACAATTTTAAAGTTAAACTCTTGCAAGATCAACAACCATCGTGTGATCCTTCTGTTACACATGGTTTGTTAATGAGATAAAGTAGTGCTTGGTGGTCCACGTAAAATGTGAAATAGTTGCCTAATAAGTAGTGCGAAACAACATGCTGAACACCATGGCCAAACCCTCGCGTTACATCTTTGCTATAGTTCCTTTGTGCAACATTCAATTGTTTACTTGCAAAGTGTATGGGCTGATCCACTTTTGAAGCCCGATTGTTGAGCTAGGACTGCTCCTATTGCTATTTTAGGGGCATCCACGTGCACATGAAATTCTTGGTCCCAATTTGGGGTTATTAATATAGGAGTGTAGTCATTAAGCCTTTTATCTTATCAAAGTCTGCTTGACATTTTGGGGTCCATTGAAATTTATACCTTGGACTTACTAGCTCATTCAATGGCGACTATATCCGGCTAACTTATTCTGAGAATTCCACGATAGTAATTTGCTTTACCCATAAATCGCTTTATACGTAACATTCTTTGGGGTGGCATTTCCAAAATGGCTTGTATTTTGCTAGGATCGGTCAAAAGCCCTTCTTTGGATACAATATGTCCCAATAACATGCCATGTTTCACTAAGAAAACACACTTTTCTGGATTTAGAGAGACACCATACTGGCAGCATCTTTCAAAGCATAAACGGAGTTTAGTGAGATGGTCATTGAAACAACTGAAGACGATAAAGTCATCTAGAAAAATTTCCATAAAGTTACCTATGTAGCCCTTGAAGACCATTAACATGACACGTTGAAACAGGGAAGGAGCATTACTCAGCCCGAATGGCATCACTTTATAAGCATAGGTACCAAATGGAGTAATGAACGTCGTTTTCATTTGATCATCCGGATGAATTTTTATCTGGTTGTAACCGCTAAAGCCATCCATAAAAGAATAGCACTCATTTCCAAAGAACTTTTTTCCAATACCTGGTGCGTGAATGGCAAGGGGAAGTGGTCCTTTCGGTCCACTTCATTTAGTTTGCGAAAATCTACACAGACTCGTATTTTACCATTTTTCTTAAGAACCACAACTATAGGAGAAACCCATTCGCTAGTCTCCACCTCAAAAATGAACCCAGCCTGCAATAGCTTTTGAATTTCTTCTTTTACATTTGATGCAAAATTGGAGTTCATGCGGTAAGCTCTCTGGTAAATAGGTCTAGCTTGGGGAAGGAGGGGAATTCTCATGAGACAAATTTCTGGATCAATTCCTCTTAAATCTGCATAACTCCAAGCGAAAACATCTCTGTATTGTTGAAGTAATTTAATTGCAGCCTCGTATTCCTTGAGGTAAAGTGTACCCGATCTGGGAACTATTTGAGACTCATTTTTTGTCCCTAAATTGATCTCTTCGGTTTCTGGAGTACTAAGGTATGGATGTAAAACATCTCCTAGGATTTGATGTCTTTGGTCTAGCCTGGAGAACGACATGTTCCCCTTGGGGTTCATGAATATTTTACCGTGTACCGGCTCAGCCATGTAGCATAATTCTCGATTCTCAGGTAATAGATTATAAAAGTCTTCTTCATCTTCATACTCTTCATACAATTCCTCCTCTTCTTCGCTTATCCCCGAAAAGATTTGTTGATCTTCTAAGATGAAAGCATTTCTGTAGGCAAATCTATTTTGGTAGTTTTACCTTGCTTGGTGATTTGTCGAAGTTATCATACCAGTTATGTAGGACCTTTGCTTCTCTAAGCCATGGCCTACCAAGTAATATCGGTAATCAGCGGCTCTGTTTTTGTATCAAGGATGACAAAGTCCTGGCTGAAAATTTAGACCCGGCGATCATGAAAGGTACATCTTTCCACGATACCTAGCGGCTCGACTTTCACGATGATCCGCCATTTTGAGCTTGAATGGTGCGATGTCAGTTCTCCTAACTTGAGTTTTTTTTTCTTAAACTATTTGCCATAATGTTTATTCCAGCTCCTCCATCAATAGGTACTTTAGGTACAACTTGTCCTTGCTTGGCTCCCTTTATCGACATTGGCGTTAATTTATCTATGGGTTCGCTTTTGAATCGATAATATTAATTGTCTTTCATATAACTCTGTGTCAGAGGTATTCCCATATCGGAACATACTTGGCTAAAATTTCTAGAGACAAAGGTATCATAGTTTCTTGTACCTTTTCTCTTAATTTAACTAGATCAGTATCTTCAGTTTTGTCCATCTTTGAAAATTCTCTAAATCCGGGTAAGTATTTTGCTATGACTCTTAAAGGTGTAGGGATCTGAATTCTGCTGATCTGATCTTTAAGTCTTTTGAGTTCTATGATATCCGTATCTTCTCCTTGTGTTGTATCTGATGTATCTTGCAGTTCTTGAATTTGGCCTTTGGCAAATTCATAAATTTCGTTTTCTTCCTCTATGTTTGGGTATATCTCCTTTCTTTTATGAGGTGTACTCTTTACAGGCTCTATGTGTATTCCTGTTTGTGCAGCCTTACTTCTAGTAACTGCATTGACATCTACGAAGTTTTGTTCCAAGCTTACCATTCTTGCTTCCTCCAACTTAGGTTCTTCTTTTTTTGAGGTCTTTTTCTCCATAGGAGCCTTACAATCCCTTGCAAAGTGTCCCTTAGTGCCACACTTCCAACATTCTACCTCAACCTTCTCTCTCTTTTGGAATGTTCCTGTGGACACGGCATAAGCTTCTGTAGTTGTTTTTCCTTTATTCTTGGCATTAAAGAAACAATCTTTTGTATTGTGATTATCTCTATCACAAATATGACAATAACTCCTTGTTGCACCCATTCGACACTCATTGGCATAATGACCAGCCCGGGAGCATTTTGTGCACCAAATATAACTTCGTTTAGCTTCGCCTAAAGTAAGTTTTCTCAAATTTTCCTGAATATCCTGCTGCATCTTATTTTGCAAATCTCGTACACCTCTAATTTCTTGGTTTACTTTCTTTTGAACCAAGTTTTCCAATTCCGGTTTCACATGCCTTTCAGCACCCAGAATAGAGCTTAACTCAGCAGCTCGTCTCACTGCCTTGTCTAAGGTATCCGGACTTTCCAATTCAAGCTGCAATTTTAATCTTGCAGGAAATCCTTGGACAAACCAAGTTACAATATCCTCTTCATGAGGTTTAGGACTTATTTTGCTCGCAAGCTCAGAGATTCTAACACCAAAGTCTTTGGGTTTTTCATCAGGCTTAATTTGTATAACTCTCAACTCTTCTTTTAATTCCTTGTTTGTTGGTACTGTATAGAAGGCATCCAAAAACCTTTTCTTCAATTCAGCCCATGTTTTTACATTCTGTATGTTTTCATATACCCACGTAGCGACTTTCCCTTCTAATGTAGTAGGAAAAAGTGCTATTCGCAAGTTATCAGCATCCTCTCCATTTAGGGTGCTGATAGTCTCAAATTGCATCACATGCGTCTTAGGATTCGTATCCTTGTCCTTCCCGGACCCATATTTAGGATATCTACGATTAGAAATACTCATAGTAAAGATACTTTTGATATCTGGTAAGATTTGGGATTGCCTTTCAACTGATAATTTTTGCTGCTCCCTTCGAGCTCGTCTTTCAGTTCTTTCTTTCTCTTGTTTCTCTCTTTTTTCTTGCCTTATCTTGCGTTCCTCTGCAAGGCTTCTATACATCAATATCTTGTGTTTTCCAAGTCATACTCTGTGCAGATTTCACTACAGGGCTGCCATGCATTGCATGTTCCCACACCATTAGTCTTTTGATTGAAGGTCTGAAATTTGGCCAGCTGGTTAAGCACTACTACTATTATACGCAGGATAAATTTCAGCTCAAAATAAGAAGCATAACTCAGAATATTTAGGTCTGATACAGACCCAATTTCAGCTTAATAACAGTACTAACTCTGTGAAAGTAGATGCCTAATTCCGTGTAATACTTCCTCTCATTCTTTTGGCTGATTTCTTAATATCAAAAGGCCAATCATAAGCTAATAATTCCAACAATTCAGTGGGAGTTCTAAGAGCTATTTGCTTTTTGCAACAAATTCCACCTGTGGAAATTTTGGCAACATATCTTTTAGTTTTCCTGCGCAATTTTCTTTTTATCATACGAAGTGAATCCATAATCATAAATCATTATCCAATTAGCTAATTCAAGTCTTTAGCGGAACCAAAATATGTTAAGGGTCTCTCACCCCTTACCATACACAAAAAGACATTAAGCAAGAACTCTAGGGATTCTTAGAATTAGCTAATGACTTACCGGAACATCACCGAATAACACATCCACATCCTCCATAGTCATGATATCCATCATAGTTTAAATCTGTGAGTATGATTGCAAATGCACATTACATCCACTCAACAAACTCACTTTGAAAGGAAGCAAAAACTCATTACTGATCAGCAAGTTCTTTTCAGTGAGATGATCAATGAACTTCAAATACAAAACAAGGCCGTGGCTGATTTGGAAGCTCAACTTACCAGGGCTGAACGTAGAAATTCTGAATTCCAAGCCGACATTCAACAAAAATCAGAGCAGTACCAAGTCTTATTGAGTAAATATGATCTTTTAACATTGGAAAATTTCAAAATGCAAAAGCAAAAGGCTACTGATGTGCAGGCGAACTTTGAGAAACAAAAGCAAGTGCTTAAGGAGCAAACTAAATTGTTGGTCCAGCGCTTGCAAAATCTGACCCAGGAGAATCAAACTCTCACGGACCAGCTTAATGCAACCGATCTTGCTTGCGCAAACCACCATGATGATGATGATGATGTAAACAGGGTAAAGAGCTTACCAGATTATACCTTTTTGTCATTGCCGCCATATAAAGAAGCCATCACAGATCTATAGAGAAGAGAGTTATTATACGATCCCGCAGTACATAAAGTCTTTGTACAGGCACCTAGCTTGGTACAAGAATCATTCAATTTTGATCCAAGATACACAAGACGAATGAATTGGCTAGACATAGAGCATCAAAATCGCTACAATTGGGCTACTATTCCAGGTACTTTGTGGGAAACTGAAAAGGACACGCTGGAAAATTTGCATCGTTTTATTGAAACAGCTCAACACAGTCCAGATTATACCATTTATATGCAGGCAGCTTATTCCAAACTTTTATGCATTGTTCTTGAGTGTAATGCTGCTAGCAAGGAGCAGCTTACTAATATCAATCCTAACAGGTCATGCAAGGCAACCATGATGGATACCGCTCTGTTTATAAAGCTGAGCCACTTGCCATCTCGCTATATTCAGCTCTTTGAAGAAATGTCAGCAAATGGCTTTTTGATACACGCTAACAATGCCTTCTATGATTCCCAGGCTGCGTTACAAGGTAAAAGGAAAAAGCAAATTTTCTTGTTCAATCAACACTGCAGGAAATACCACATCAAAGTCAGAAAAGAATGTATGGAGCCCATGCTCCACACAAAAAAAGGGGGAATAGATGATAAGAGCATTGACCCAATAAGCGACCAATCGGAGCAGACTAAGGAGGATTCTGAAAATGAGCTATCTGATTATGCAAACCATTTTAAAAGAGCACGAAAAGGCTCTACAGGGAAATTCCAGTCTGAGGCATGAGCCCAGGAACTTTAATTCTAAGTTCTATTACGTTTACATTGTTTTAAACACATAAATTAATATTTGTTCATATTGAAAACACATAAAAATTAGAAATTTGAAAAATACAAAAACATGGAAAAAGACAAAAGACAAAAAAAGAAGGCAAATAGGTATGGGAAGAAGCAACGTTGGAGTTTAGGGCAGGGGAAACGCCCGCGTGGAGGCGGTTGCAAGGGAGGGTAGTTACCTCAGAGAACCTTTTGGGTATGAAAAGCGGTTTTGGGAGCAGATCCAGAGAGGGCAAGCTACTCTATTTAAGGTCTGAATTTCGGAGTAGAAGGGAGGAATTTTAGAGAGAGACTATGCCGTTGTTGTGCATCATTGTACTTGTTTCTATTGAATGAATATCATACCTATTTGCCTAACCATGTTGCAATCCTTGTTGATGGTTTGAAGCATTCTTGTGTTGCATACGTCTCTTGCATCCATACCTCATTTCTCCAATTGCTTCTCAATTTGGGTTGGGTTGTTGCATATGTAAGCATATGAGTAGTTCAACGAATTATGCTTAATCTAGACCTGAGTCTTATGAGCATTGGTAATCCATTTTGATTCCATCTAAGTTTATGTGCATTTGCAATCATACTCACAGATTTAAACTATGATGGATATCATGACTATGGAGGATGTGGATGTGTTATTCGGTGATGTTCCGGTAAGTCATTAGCTAATTCTAAGAATCCCTAGAGTTCTTGCTTAATGTCTTTTGTGTATGGTAAGGGGGTGAGAGACCCTTAACATCAAGCAAAGGCACCCTAAAGTAGCCCTTAGGAGTGCAAAGACATTGGCAAGTAGCGAAGCGAGTTGTTCCCATGATTCGAGAAAAAGCTTTGATATAAAAATACTGAGAAGATCTCTCATCCTCTTTTAGTTCTTTAATTTTTGCCTTTAATTGCCTGCCCTTGGCAATCTTGATCTCCTCCCTCTCAATTTGGAGCTTAATATGATTCTGCTGCTCCAGAGGAGTATGTTGCAACTGAGTTCTAAGATTTTCAAGGTCCTTGCTTATCTTGAAGGTGAATTTGTCTACCCCAAGTCTTGGGCATTTCCTATCCAGCAATCCATCCAAACAAAGTTGCAAGTAGGTTGAGGAATGCTGCCTCGAATCTGATCAAACTCATGCATGAAGTCAAGGTGATCAAGAAGATTCAAATTAAGCTTAAAATTTTTGGTATGAGAGGAGTTACCACTGACTTCCATAAGTTTGGGGAAGTGATCAGACAAAGTAAAATTACGGTTGTTGAAAAGAGAAGGTGAATGAAGCGGGGCGTGATTCTTGGCGCCTGTGACTAGGGCGGTGGTGGCAGAGAGAGGCCGCCCTCATCCTTGCCCTTCCACCACTGTAGCAGCATCTAAATTTGTTTAAATCGGGTCAGCAACTTAGAGGGGTAGGTTAATGATTCTTAGATCTACATCTTTCATACAGGTTGAACGACTTATAGTGTTGGAAGCATCTTCAAGGCGGGTTCTTGATCTCACAGATTGCGGTGAGATCTTGAATAAAGAAGTTTCTTAGCCTTGTTAAATCTTGCAGTTTTTGTATTTTACTGTATCTGAGAATTGTTGGCCATTTTCGTCCCATATCTCCTTCCTCCCGCTCTTTCTTACTACCGAGAAAGGTCCAGATTCACAATTGAATGATCAAAAATTTTCATGTAATGTTTGATAGAAGGCCGCTTTAAATAATTCAGAAACATTGGTGGTTTGAGTATCCCATCGATCCGAGACATCGGATCGCCATTCTAGAATGGGACGAGCATGCATGTTTTGCATGCATGCGGGCGGCGCATGCCCATTCTGGTTGGGAGTTCGCTATTTTAGGCGGCGTTTACGCCGCCGACTTCTCATCGGGCTTCCTCTTCTCTCAGTGATTACCTTATTCTCTTTGAATTGTTTCAGGCGGGGAGGGGCTTCTTCCTTTGGTTTGGCCAATTTGGCGTTTCTTTCATCTTTGTCCTTTTAGGCCTTTAGCCTTCATCCTGTGACCTTCCGGCCCTCGATCCTAGTTTGTTAAGGAAGTCCTTTGGTATTCGGGCGGTTTGTTGGTTTCATGCGAGTCCCATTCTAGAATCCCATCGATCCGAGACATCGGATCGCCATTCTAGAATGGGACGAGCATGCATGTTTTGCATGCATCTTTGGATGCCCATTCTGGTTGGGAGTTCGCTATTTTAGGCGGCGTAAGCCGCCCGACTTCTCATCGGGCTTCCTCTTCTCTCAGCAGTACCTTATTCTCTTTGAACCCACCCTCCCCTTCTTTGTTATTGTATTTTTATCGGCGTGGCACGCGCGGCCAATCAACCCCTCTCCACTGGGAGGTTTGTTTTGTCTTGTTGTTTTGTTGGTGATGTGCGGTATTGGGTTAGCGAAAGTGGCCTCTGTTTCGACTTTTCCATTCGTGGGTTTTGGGGGCGATTTTTATGCCTTCCAGTTTGTCCAAGCCTTGCCAGAGGCTTATCACTAGGTTTTTCCTCAAAAAGGGCTGGGTTTTTAATCCGGTGATAAGCTTTTTGGCAGGTACACGATCTCTCTATTAGCATTGTATTTTGTTGGGGTCCAAATGATATAATTGGATTTTCCCTTTATTTTTTATGGGTAGTTCGCATGTGTGCGGCTACTCACTATCCACCATTGTAGAAAATCTGCTGAGATGAATGAGAAGCAAGTCTAAGTCGGGCGGTTTGTTGGTTTCATGCGAGTCCCATTCTAGAATAATAGGTTGTATGGCAGGTAGGAAGAGGCCGGATTATTCAAGTCTTTGAAGCTTGAAAAGAATTCTGAGCATCCTGGTGCTATTTTAAAAACTACAATGCTTGAATAGCCATACAAGTACTGAAGCTTGTGTGACTTCTTTTGGTAACTCTGCCTCTCCAAGATTAGATGAATCTTTCGGGAGCTTTATTCCTAGCATCTTCATATACTTTCTGGTTACTAAGTTGGAGGATCTATGCGCTTAATGTATATCAGCTTTTAGAGTAGAAAATAAGTTTCAGTACGTAGAGGATGAAGATGCTGAGATTTACTCCTGTAGTAATTCTCTATGTGTGATGAAGCATTGTATTTCTTATCTTTCATATAATATAAAAATACCCCTCTCTCTCTCTCTCTCTCTCTCTCTCTCTCTCTCTCTCTCTCTCTCTCTCTCTCTCTCTCTCTCTCTCTCTCTCTCTCTCTCTCTCTCTCTCTCTCTCTCTCTCTCTCTCTCTCTCTAAAAAAAGGAAAGTAAAACTACTTAAGTTAGAGACTCTAATGCTATGGTTCCAAAGATACTCACTTAAGTAGAATATGTCATGAAGATAATGAATGAGATCATCTAATCTATGATTAAACTAGCTATAGACATTAGGCTGAGTTTTATCTAGCTTGAGGTTATGCATAGAAATTAAATGAGTCCAAGAATCATGCTCCTAAACTAAGAAAAGACCTAAAGTTGGTGCTCCTTATATAACTATAGGTAACCATATTAAAGTCTCCAGCCAGCAGGCAATCATCATAAGGAATGTTGCAGAGACCATTTCTGATTATATTCTAAAAGCCACATCTATCAGCAGGTTGATTATGAGCATAAATGTTAACTAAGGTTAATCTACTATTACCCATATTACCATGAAGAATTTGACACATTCCACTGTTGTCATGAACCATTTGGATATCCGACAAGTTGAGACAGTCCTTCCATGCAATAGAAATACCTCAGAAGCATTATTAGCCTTAATGGTCCAGAGCTTAAAATTGGAAGGAAGAGCATTAGAAATCAATCTCTCAAATTTATCATCATGTAATTTATGCGCTTGAAAGAAAACAATATCAAACTTAATAGAGGAAAGGCAAACCTTAAGTCTCTCATATTTCACATTCGAGTTGATAGCTTGGAGATTTTAACAAAGACATCTAAAATTAATATCCATAAAAACAGAGTTTTTTTTATGGACCCTAGAACTTTTCCTGATAGGTTCAAAATTGCTATCCTTGTCATGTCTCTTTTTCTTATGAGAGATCACTTTCCAATCTTTAATTTTTCTACTATCTGGATGCTCATCATATTCAATAAACTTCAGATTCAAATGGTTAAAAAAATCACTGTCATAATGGAAATGATCCCAAAAGTCTCCCTCACTAACATAATCAAGATGTTGCACTGATCAGAAAGGAGATCAATCTTACTTCCATTATTACTTCTGCAGATCATTAAGGGGTGAACAATTAGAGGAAGCTCGCCTTGATCTAAAAAATCCTCAATACTGTTATCATCCTTTTCATTATTTCCATTACTTCTTACCATAGTTAAGGGAAGAGTAGGATCATTGGCAGGTCCTTGGTCCCATTAGTACTGCATTCTTCCATTGTTTTGGGAGTTTTGACTTCATCAATTCTGATCCCCTTGTTGCTATCTTGCTTCATAGTTTTCTTAACCCATACTGTTTTGGTTTTAACAGGATCTAGGCTGAAGCTATTAACAATAGGAGATTTACCTTTATCTCTTTAATATTAATGTCAACAAAAGAGCCCTAATCAATCTTTGTGCCTAAATACTTTTTCCAATTCGACTCCACCTCTATTAAGATACAAACAGAGGGAAGTTAGTTTAGGGGATAGAAATTTGGATCACCTCTCCCAAGACAATCAACAACAGCTTTTTTGATGGCTATAGGCCCAAAAGGCTGGGGGATGCTAGGATAAGAAATCCAGGTAATGGTAGCTACACAAGAATAGTCTTCAGGAGTGTATAAGGTGTACCATTTCATAATATAAGTAGGACAATTAGGATTTGAAATATTCTTGGTTAAAATAATATGCCTGTGATTATGATCTTTGTAGAAAACCTGGCTGTTACCTATTTTAAGGATAGAAAGAAGAAGAATATTGATAAGATTTATTTAACCAATTCTTCACCTTGATAAGGCATGGGCAATTGATGGGAAAATGGATAAGGACCCACTGTTGGAGTACTTGGCTTACGTAGCGCTATCTTTTATGGCAAAGATCAACCATAGAACCTTTCATATTATTTAATTCCTTTTCAGCATTTTTAGACTCTGAGACCTTATCATCAACCACATAAGAATTTAATAAAGCATTTTCAAAAGAGATAGTACTATTCAGCCTGTCATATTTGCCCATGACAAGAGTTTTGGAACGAAGCTTGGTATTTGAAATTTTTATCGAGGTTTTGTCCCGATTTGTACTCACCACTTTAGCACAATTCGGGCAGGGACAGCTCATAGCTTCCCAAGGGTTGAAGTATCTATTTGAGTCGAAGATAGTGCACATCTTGGTGGGTTCGTGTTTTTGAAGTGTGGTGTCATGATTCGCTTCAATATTCTTTAGTTCTTCCCCAGCTACTAGAGAGACCATATCTTTGAATTTCGCTTTTAACTCCACAGTTTGATGATCATCAGTATTTTTCCAAACTTGGACCAGTCGGAAGGAGGGTTTTGATTTCCATCCCATGAGTTCTAGGGTTTTGATTTCCATCCCATGAGTTCTAGCTCTTCTGCAAGATCCTTAGTTGCCTGTATAAATTCAGTTATGGATTTCTTGAAGGCTTGATTCTTAAGGCTGTAGCAATCTTCCTTGGAATGACCGAATTTAACCCAAATCATTTGATACAACAATAGGTTGAGCTCTTGGAGCTTTTGAACCATGTTCCAAACTAGGTCTCGATCATTGGCAAGTTCGTTTGCGTATTATCTTTCTAACCTTGAGATTTCTTGCTGACAAGCAAGAATCTAACCCTCTTGCTTGATACCCGTATATTGAATGGCAGCTATCTGCTGGTTCCTTATGATATCGAAGGCGTCTATTAAATTTAGTATCTTCTGTCATAGATCGCCGTTCTCTTCAAGCTCGAAAATTAGTCCAATCTTTGTATACCTGGTTAACTGGGTCATGTTCCCTAGGATCCACCAAGTTCCTTCTGTTTGAGACTTCACCTTTAGAAACAGCCTATTTAGATTTCATTGTATAGCAAAAGGATATGGAAATTAGGTCCCAAAGAAATTTCTTGCCGGGTTCTTAGGCCAAAAATCCAGCAGCTGAGACAGGTTACCACTGGATCAGCCTCCAAGAAAAGAAGTCTATCCAAGAAAGGGTAGTTTCTAGGAATAGTTTCAAGAAAACCGATATGATACGCTGCTTAAATTAAACTATGTCCTTCCATAGAGAAGGCAACAACCCCTAAAATGTATCTATCACAGTATTCCCTAAATCTAAAATAACCTACGCTAGCACAAGCTGCAAGAATCCAAGTCCTTATGATTAGAGTTGATTGGGGTGGCAGATCCCTACTAAGGAACAAGCATTGGAGAATAGTAGAGGTAAGCCTTTTTGCCTCATCCATGCTTGGCTCCAAGTTCGAGATGCCAACAACAATGCCCATTCACCTGTCACCTCATCCTTCCCAGTTTTTACAAGTTCAAGTTCAAATCCCGGTCCCATTCTTGTTCCCAAGCTTCATTAAGCTTCTCTTCCAGCTCTTAGAGGAGCCAATTTGTTTTTCTGTTATGCTTATATATATTCGTTTGAATAGATAGATAGATAGAGTTTTTAACGTCACGCCACTAGGCAGCATCCAACTGGACATGTGACCACACACCACACTACATTGCTTGGTTGGGCCCTGCCCCCAATCACCTTACATTGCGTCTGTTGGGATTTGACCCCCAACAGTACCTAGTGCAAATAATGTTTTGTAAGAAATACTAGAAGGTTCACACCATGCGATGTTAGTTAATTTTTGAAATGATGTGCATGAAGTTTTCTCATGGTGTGATATATTAGTATGTTTTCACACTAGTGGTCTAGTGGTAACACGCAATGTGGTCTCGAGTTCGAGGTCGAGAATCGCTTTTCGATGCTTGTTGGGGTCAAATCTCAACAGACGCAATGTAAGGTGGTTGGGGCGGGGCCCAACCGAGCAATGTAGTGTGGTGTGTGGTCACATGCGGTGTAGTAACCGCACTTACCGTGACCAAATGCGTGTATGGTGCGCACGCATAACGCACAAGTCTGCAAGAGGGGTGGCGTCGTCGGCCGATTTAACGTCTGAAAAAATGCGTTAAAATGTTGTTGTTCAAAATACGCTGGCGTGCGGTACGTACGGTACCATAAAAATACGTACGGTACGTACTTTAACCAATTTTTTTTTTTTTTTTTTTTTTTATTGCATTTGTGTGATTTGCTAAGTTATTCTATCTTCACACACCTTTGGATGGTGTTTTAAAACAATATGAAGGTCGGGTTTATAGGAATTTGGATATTAAACTTGGGTAAATAATTTAAATGAAATTGATTATGTGAAATGCAGGGACTGATCTTGCATAATCCAGTTGACAGATACTTTGTAAGATCCAATGGATGAGATATTGGTTAACATCTACAATGACAGTATATGGACATTATACACACCTATATGTGTTGTATAGTGTTAATAAGAAGTTAAAAAAACATTTGTTTAGGGTTAACATTTAATGGTGGCTGCTAGTCGGTGGAAAAGCCGGTCATACCTAACTTTACACCTTGGTAGAAGTTCACAAGGCAGGTGACATAAAAATCCCTTTGGTATAAGCGCCCACATTATGGCCTTTGATTCGGATGGGTGCTATACATCTAGCTCAGAAGATGAAGAGATAAACTTTGCCGACCTGAAGCGAGAGTTTGCCGCTTATGCTTTGAAGGTAGATAGACCTGATAAGAGTATGGATTCCAGAGGTATCAGAGGTGGCTATGGCCAAAGAAGAGGCGGAGGCTTTAAGGATGATAGAATGGGCTATCAGAGGGGCCCAAAACAGGCTGGCAAGAGGCGCCAAGAGGAATATCAGACAGCATATAGAGTGCAAGATTCTCAGGAACTTGATGAAGATCTGGACTTCGATCAGGTTTTTTATCTTGTTCTTGTAAAGTTCAGACTTTGATATAGTTCAAGACCTTATTAAAAAATCCGTGAGGGTTTATTAATGCAAGGAATACAACTCTATTAGCTACCCTTCACAGGAGCACATGGTGATGTATCTGAGATCTTAACGCCATGTAGACTTGCAATGTAGAATAATACAGACCTGATACACTCTAAATAATCATAGTGATGGGTTTTTAACATAGCTATGAATACCGTTTGGGTTTCTAATACGGGATTTGAGAAGGTTTAGGTGTTCCAGAATGATATATCCCCTAATCTTCCTTCATATGGCCCTATAACTGAGCTACTTATCTCTTAAGGTCAGAAAAACAAGAATATAGAATGATACAGATCAGGAATATCTTGAAAAGTCTTGTAGATATGATTAAAACATGATTGCATAGGCTGTTATAAAAGTCGTAACAGTCTTAAATAGACTGATATTGTTGCATATTGAATAGTTGAAGACAATAAATATGATCTGAATACATTTATAATGGACTGATACATCCATATGTGAGCATTGCTCTTATGTATTTCATAATGTAGGTTTCTTATTTAGAGCTAACATTTTCGACCCTTCATATAGCCATAAAAGCGAGTTATCCGTTACTATGGTCATGCAAACAAGCACTATAGAATGCTACTGGATAATGTTTCTTGATTAAGTTTTTAATGGACATATGCATGCATATGTGAGCTTTGCTACTATTTATTTCATAATATAGATTTTGATTCATGATTAACCTTCTTGCAAGACCTACTAATAGGGCAAAAGGGACAATGGGCAATCAGCGAAGAGCTGAAAACCCCAATGTACCTTTTGGCCCTTGCCCTGATACCATTTTAAATGCTAACAGGGTATTGATTGGCTGCAGGTACGGGGTTTTCTACTCATTGTCTCCTTTGCTTTAATAGTTGGGTATGGCTAGAAGGATGGATCTATTCTGAGGATGATTTAGCCTCTGAGCTTCTTTTCTGACTGAAACATATGGGCTGGTTAAAATATCAGGGTTATATCTCTTATATTTGCATTTCTACAACTTGCTTTAACTTATAATAGAAGTTTTGTCCTTTAAGATTGTATGATGACTGACTAGTTGGTTCAGCCGAACATGTTTAAAAGTTTATGGATATAAGATTACTGGTTCAGTATATAGGATATAACTTATGTTTGTGAAAGGCATTATCGGTCAGAAATGCCCAAGATGCAAGATAAATTTTGTAAAACAATTCTGGAATATTTATATCAGAACTATGGAAGTCTGCTTTAAATTTTCATGATCCAGTATAAAATACAGATTACACATACTAATGCATATAGATTCATGTGTGCATAAGTTAGATAGAATGGGCTAAGATAAATGCTGGCTATTCCATAAAGATAAATGATACTTATAAGGCAATAAATTGCTTATGTGTGGCTGTTGATAGCAGACCTCTGACCAGAAGGAATATTTACCCAGAGTGGTAGTCTACATGGTAGATGTACACCAATGTTGTAATATACAACCTATTTGATGGATGATGAGCATAAACAAGGTAAAATAATTCAATCTGGTTTAATAGACTAGATGGGGCATGGAAAGTCCTAGGAATTTTCTCATAAAATAAAAGGTAGATACTGACCAATGGTCGTAATATTAGACCATGGAGATGTTTAAGAGTTCAAGAACATATAGATGTGTCTAAGACAACCCTATGCTCAAACCTGATAGTAGACAAAAACATACAGTAGTTTAAAGTGAATGATGGTATCTTTACAGTTATGAATTGCTGATAAAAGGTTTTTTTTAAACAAAATATGGGAAGTAAAAAGACACTATGCTAGTAAGGCTCAGGCTAGTAGTAGAGTGATAATACCGTCAAGGGATTGACTGAGACGGATGTCAGGTCTAGGATTCTAGTTCGGACTGGGTTTTTTTTTTTTTGTGAAAAAATCAAAAAATACTGTCACATTACCTATAAAAGGCACGTCCGTGCACTAAAGAAGTAATCACCGTGACGCCGCACGTTAAACAACATATAAAATTTTTTTTTTTTTTAATCATTGTTTGCACAAAATGCTTAAGTATGCGCATCGCATGCGTCCGACACGATGCGTAAAGTACTTTAACTCGCATGAGATGCGGCGTGAAAAAACAACAACGGTCACATGTCGGTTGGATCTTTGCCCTAGTGGCGTGACGTTAAAACTACTATCTATCTATATTATATATAACTCCATAAACATTTTTCTTTGGAACATCTGATAAAATTGGAACAATACAGAGAAGATTAGCATGGCCCCTGTGCAAGGAAGATATGCATACTCGAGAAATGGTCCAAATTTAGAAGAGGAAAATAAAAATACATTCAATTAAATTATAATATTTATGCTATGCATAAAAGTTTCCAACAATAGTCTACACAATGCATATGACAGGAGCTGATTATAACTAATAATACAAAATTTAATGAATCATTTGGATTGCAGTATTTCCAAACTTCACGCATTCCTGTACTTCTCTTGTCTTACTTACGTCCTCGCTTCTTCCATATCTCAATTCCATAACATTCTCATCTTCCATTGTGGAAAGGAGAAAATGCCCCACATCGAAACTACTTTTTGATATTGTATTCAGAGTTTTGATGAAGGAGATAAAGCAACAAGATGCAGTAATAAGGGGAACTTTACTATCTTTTGGAAAAAAGAGAGGAAAATGAATTCAACTTGCTGATCCTTCAAGAGGATAAGCAAATTAGAAGGTTGAATAAAAGGCTAGACAGGAGCAAATGCGACATGCACTAGTGTTGGGGTGGTATAGGAGACCGTATATCATATACGGAGGGATATACGCACGTACACACGTGGAGGACATAACAGAGAGACGGAGTATAAGAGAGATTATTTTTGCTTGATCTAGCTATGGAGATTATGAATCTTTATGTTGTACATTGTATAGATCTGATAGATTGAAGCTTGGATTATTGGTTTTTCATCCTTCTTGCAAGATTGGAGTTTAGGCTCTAAAAATTTGGCGACCACGGTGCTTGACAGACCATTGTGTAGCAAGAATTTCCAGGGGAAAAGGGATTGTTACCATTTGTCTTGGTGATCGTCGGTAAAGAACGACAACATTGACCAAGGAGGAATTTCTTTGTGTGAAGGGGATTTTGCCGTAACTAATTTGTGAGGTACAATTTGACAAGGGCAGCATAGTTTTATGCCCAAGAGAAGTAAAAAAGATATACAGCCAAGCTCCATCCTAACAAGAAGTGGACAAGTGACTCAATATTTTGGCTCAAAATTGCATCAAGATTCAATTTCGTTTTTAGATTTAGGAGTAGATCCAGGGTCTAATTCTCAGATCCAGGAGGTTCTGATTCCATTTGCCGAAAGGTAATCCAATTTCGTTTTTCAAATTGAAGGGAGATTCCATTTCGTTTTTTCAATTTCAAGAACCTCAAGAAGAGGCAGAGATGGATGTATTACCACCGATGGTGTGGGGTTTTCAGACAATGGGGATTCCAAAGTTTGATGATCTGGTAGATCAGGATATTTTGAAGCATATTATGAAGTTTGAGAGGTATTGCCAGCAATGTAAATTACCGGCTGCTGATTACTTGCTTTGGTTTCATGTTCTTTGCACGATTCAGTGGAGGAATGGACACAAACCCAGCCAGATACCATGACATATCAGGAATTAAATGAAGCATTCACTGCTAATTATCAAGAAGTCTATGGTGAGGATAAGACTCTGGAAAGGTGGACCAATTTCACACAAAAGAAAGATGAATCAATTAGAGAGTATAATCAGAGGTATACTGCAGTTCTCAAAGCCGTGGTTCATTGGAAGATTGCAAGGAGTGATGAAATGATATCCAATGGTATGTGAAGGGGCTGAAACGAGCTATTGCTCATAAGATGAAGGCTAAACAACCTACAACATTGCTAGAGGCACAAAAGTATGCTCTCAAAGTCAAGATAATTTGGGATACATTCATGAAGTTCTTTGCTCCAGTATAAAATGCAGGATATTGCAGCCAAGGTTTCTAAGCTTACAATTGGTGAGAAGTCAAGGGAGGTTCAGTTTATTACTTGTGAGTATTGTGGGTCTATTGGACATTCTGATACTACATGTAGATTGCTGAAATTCTGCTCAAGATGCCAAATAAAGGGCTATAATGATAAAAAATGTAGGGAGAAGAGATTCTTTGAGAGGGCCAATCTGGTATTTGTTGTTATGCAACAATCACCACCTATTCCTATTCAACCAATGCAAGCAGCACCTATCATACCACAAGTTCCAATGATGCCACCAGGGAAAAAATTAAGCATACTATACATTTTTTCATAAAAAATGGTTTGGCTATTTTGCAATATTTTACAGTATTTTATGATATTAATTTGGCTAAAGTTATTATTATTATTACGTTTATATATAATTGGACTTGGCGAAACTTTTGAATTATGTACTATAAACTTTCACTTGGCTATTTTTTTTAACTGGAAAAAGCAAAAAATGTAAATTAAATTCTGTAGCTTTAGATATATTGTACTACAATTACAAATAATAATCAACAATCAAGGAACGTACAATAATATTGAAAAACTTATAACGGAAGCTCACAATATAGCTTATAACATCCATAGTCTGAACTACATTCAATGCAACGACACCTTGTAGATATGTTGATCAAATTGCACTTATCTCTAACCCTTGAAGGTCGTGCATCTAGAGGGATATTGGCCATCTCTTACAGTTCCTTTTTGAAGATGCATATGTGGTATATATATAATAGAATAGAATAGAATAGATTTTTTAACGTCCACGGAGACCAATAGGTCATGCGACCCATACAATGGGCTAGTACAATCATTACTACTAGGATTGATTAAAAAGCCCCTGCCTCGAAAGGTTTTCAAGGGAAAAACCTTTGCAGTAATGATGATACTAGACAATCGGAGATAATGACTACTGAGGGCTCAGTAATTGAAGACGTTTATCTAGAACCTCGAGTTTGAAAAACTACTATCACTGATGATGGTAGGTGGGGATGTGTAAAAGTCTATAATAAGAATCCATTTTTGTTTGGCTATTAATGATTTAATATATAAATATTATAATATAAAGAAAGGCTAATCCCTTTTACTTTAAGGAAAAGGGGGGAAATAGTTTGGCTAATCCTAAAAAATTAATGGAGTACTTGTTTTAACTATGGCTATTTCTTATTTTTTTAAAAGAAAACTCTCTTCAAAAAATTCGCCGCAAAAATTGCCTAGACCCCCTAAAAAATTGCCATTTGGCTATATATAGCCACTAATTTTTTCCATGGATGCCACAAGCTCCAATCGCCCAACAAGCTCCAATGAATTCCACATAAATGGTGCAGCCAAAACAGAGATGGTATCGAAATAAGGCTCATTTGTATTGCAAGTTATGTGATAAATTCAAGCATGATGAGAGTACTTGTTGGAAAATCCATGGGAAACCAGAATGGACAATCAATAAGTATCTATCAAGACAGCAAGTGTTTGAGTCGGTACCTCTTCCTAATAATGATGCTCGCATTCAAGATGCAAAGTACATTAAAAATCCTCAAGTTAAGGCTCTTATTGATGAACTTAAGAAGCAAGAGAAGGCAAAATCAATCGTGAATTGTGGATTTGTTGAGGTGGAGAATGATCCATTTCAGCAAGAAGAAGAGATTGGAGAAGTAAATGCGGTTACAAGATCATAAAAGATGGTTCAAGAACCAAGAGTAGTGTCGATAGCGGAGAAGACTAAGACCTGTTTTCCAAAGGCTTTGAAGGGACAAGCTTTGAAGGTTTCAACACCTAAGAAGGTGCAATTCAATGTGCTGCCACAGAACAGTTCCAGTCTATAGAAGAAAATCAGCCCATAGTGATGCCTCCTATGGTGGAGGACGTTCATAATGAAAATGATGTGATCAGCCAAGTTTTAACTACTAAAATCACATTTAGTCTGGAGCAATTGATGCATTATTCTCCTAATTTGTTGCAAGAGTTAGGGGGAAGAATAAAATCAGCAATTTTAGTCCAACAAATCATATCAAATAATACCAATAAGAGTAGAATGGAGCCATCAGCCTGACAATCTAAGGATCTAGAGCCATTTCTTTATGATGTGAGTATCAATGGATATCTAATCAAAGACACCAACATAGATACCAGCAGCGGAGTAAATGTGATGCATTATCATAGAATGCTTCAAGTTGGATTGAAAATGATGGAACCAACAACTATGTTGCTCGAAGCATTCAATCAAATGAAGGTGCAGCCTATGTGAGTTATATGAAATGCCTTGTGCAATGTATATGAGGTGGAAGCAATCTTGGATTTCATGGTTTTGAAATTTCAGAGAGTGTACATGCTGAGCCATACATGGTTAGATGCCGTGCAAGCTGAGACTTCATGGAGGAAGCGTGAAACAAACATCTTTAAAGGGAAATACAAGATTACTATAGATCATCATCTGAAATCAAGCATGGCTGAAACAAACAAAAATTAGGTAAATCTAATCACATCTCACATGGTTGAAGAGCATGAGCATATTCTTTTATATGAAAATGATAAGTTTGAGCATTGTCATAAGAAAGAAAGTGATAGATGCTTGAGCAGCTCTGAGTTTGAGATTTTTCATACATATGAAACATTTTTGGATGATGATGAACCATTATTATGTGAGCTAGAGGTGGAAAGCATTGATATTTTAGCATTTGACCACTCCGAAGATATGTTACGTGCTCTTGAATGTGGTGACAGTCATGACAACAATCCTCTTTATGAGACTTTTAGATTTGAGACATGTATACTAGTGAACAAGACTTCTACATGCCTTAAATGGAGAAATTTGCTCGCTTTGATGATTTAGTACTAAACCGTGAGCTAGAATTGCTAATTTTTTATGCTCTGATGAATGAAATGTACATAGAATGGTTCAGACCTAGATTTCAGCTTTATAGCAGTTCAAAGAAGCTTTAGAATCAAGCACAACTATTTCCTTGCATGTTTGAGCATGGAAGTGTGGAAGAGATGAGCAAATTTGAGCATGACTATGTGATAAAGGATGGGAAATTGTAGCACTTTATCTCAGTGTGCAGCGGCCAAAGATGCTCCTAAAAGTTTATTTGCACCATTTGAGACTAATAAGTTAGCTGGAATATGTCATTTTAGCAAGCTCTATTACATTACATCATATTTGCCATATGGGTATGCTAGTGCAGTAATATTTGAACGAGTTGTTGGACTGTGGTTTGTTCTTTGGCCACACTTTTTGCTCTTATTACATGTTGTCAGCATTCTCCTATTTGAAAGATGTTTACTTGATAGGGTTGGAGTTGGTTGATGACTCCAGAAGGGGAATTATTACCTAATCCCAAAAATGGAAAGGAACTCAGTCCTTATTTTGAAAGAGAAGTGTTATTCTAAGGGATTCAGATTTGACATAGCTCCAATTACAGGGAATTGGTGGAGCATTTTTGGGGTTATAACATGTCGTTTTGATATCAAAATAGATGGTGACAGTTCAATAATACATGATTTTTCCAAATCAATAGATGTATTTTGGCAATACGAATCTAATGAGCTATTGTGCAAGTCAAACAGAGCTCTGGAAATGGAGAAATTTGCTCGCTTTGATGATTTGGTACTAAACCGTGAGCTAGAATTGCTAATTTTTTATGCTCTGATGAATGAAGTGTACATAGAATGGTTCAGATCTAGGTTTCAGCTTTATAGCAGTCCAAAGAAGTTTGAGAATCAAGGACAACTATTTCCTTGCATGTTTGAGCATGGAAGTGTGGAAGAGATGAGCAAATTTGAGCATGACTATGTGATAAAAGATGGGAAATTGGGCATGAGCAGCACTTTACCTCAGTGTGCAGCGGCCAAAGATGCTCCTAAAAGTTTATTTGCACCATTTGAGACTAATAAGTTAGTTGGGATATGTCATTTTAGCAAGCTCTATTACATTACATCAGATTTGCCATATGGATATGCTAGTGCAGTAATATTTGAACGGGTTGTTGGACTGTGGTTTGTTCTTTGGCCACACTTTTTGTTGTTATTACATGTTGTCAGCATTCTCCTATTTGGAAGATGCTTCCTTGATAGGGCTGGAGTTGGTTGATGACTCTAGAAGGGGAATTATTACCTAATCCCAGAAATGGAAAGGACCTCAGGCCTTATTTTGAAAGAGAAGTGATATTCTAAGGGATTCAGATTTGACGTAGCTCCAATTACAGGGAATTGGTGGAGCATTTTTGGGGTTATATCATGTTGTTTTCCTATCAAAATAGATGGTGACAGTTCAATAGTACATGATTTTTCCAATTCAATAGATGTTTTTCAGTGATACGAATTCAATGAGCTATTGTGCAGGTCAAACAGAGCTCTGGAACTCAAGATATCAGCTTTCAAAGTTTTCCACAGTTACTGAGGCTCTGTTTCGTCACTGTCATTTTAGACCAATTTGTTTGTACCATTTATTTGGATTTGAAGAGGGTAATTTTTTTTCTAAACATACATGTAAATGTGTCATTTAGGGAGTCCCAAGGACCATACTAGTATATTTTGGTGTGGGTTCTCCGCCACGGAATAGCACATTTTCCCAATGTGGTTGCCACTTTTGGGGTGGTATAGGAGACCGTATACCGTATATGAAGGGATATATGCACATGCACGCATGGAGGACATATGCACGTATGCATTGTAGTGTGTGCTATCCATCACGATGCTATCATATCAAAGGAGAGAGTGTTATCTGAGCAAGGAGAGAAAATAGAGAGATGGTGTATGAGAGAGAGATTATTTTTGCTTGATCTAGCTATGGAGATTATGAATCTTTATGTTGTGCATTGCATAGATCTGATAGACTGAAGCTTGGATTATTGATTTTTCATCCTTCTTGCAAGGTTGGAGTTTAGGCTCTAACAACTAGTAATTGCATTGAAGTTGTTTTGACTGAAAAGAGCCGCTCATTCAAGCGGAGGAGAGATTTATAGCAATGGAAAATGAATTGGAGATATACAAAAGCATGGCATCAATACTAAAAGAATGCCCAGATGGAGTTCTTGCACATCTCAAGCAAAAAGAGAAGATGGATAAGATCTAGATGTGGAAGAATATGGCTTTCTTTACTTTTCTTTCACGTGGAAGAATAGAGCTATGTCATTCCTTTTCTTTCATTGTAAGCTTTTTGAAAAAATTTGGCAAAGTAATCTTATGTCCTTTATCTTTAAGATTCTTAAAGTCATCACACCATGCAACAATGGTTAAGCCCAAAGAAAAGGGGAATGATGACATTTCATGTTGTTTTATCATAGGGTAGCTAATCCAATTCATTATCTTCATGGCCGCTTCTACCTTAATGAAAATCTATGGAATTATAGGGATGGAGTTTCCAATTTTAATAGCTTCACCCTGTTTGATCATTTTCCCCACCTTTTGGAGCTCAAATGTAACTCTCTCCAAACCAAAAGGAAACCATGCTTCAAACTCGCCTTAACTTATTGTATTTTTTTAGGGATGTTACGGAAGATATTATAAGATGCAAACAGTAGAGGCGGAACAGCAATTGCGACTAGAATTCATAAGGTCGTTAGGTCACTACCCGAAAGCTTTAGAATATTTTAGACTCGAAGAAAATCCACTGTTGGTTCCTACCTAAAATTTTCTGTAGCTTTAAATTCAACAACCTAATTTTCGACAATGTAAAATTATACCTACAATTTCTATAAATTACCAAACCAACAATCAAATTTGAGGTTCGAAATTTGATCCACAATTGAAAATACAGATAAATTTAACTTTTTGATCCATTTCTAAAAGGCCAAGGCATGATACAAAAGGTGGGTTAGAAGGTGGATTAGGACAAAAGCACAATATAAAGTTCAAAAGAAACAGTACATATTGTGTCTCTAGAAACAAATGATTGTCGACTCTCATGACTTAAACCAAAATTCAGACTAAAGCTCAGCCACATTTATGTTTAAGAATTTAGATTTAATATATAAATTTCAAACCTCAAAGTAATTTCTTTGTAGTAAGATACTTCCAATATTGCTAATATGCTCTTTTACATCTCTAATAAATGTAGAAATCAGATTCAAGAACCATGAAACCATCATACGCCTACAACCATGAAGCTATTCATAACAGAATATTATGAATTAGATTAAATCTTTATTCAACATCCTTAACAAATTCTTACACAAATTAAGGAAATAATAGACAGACTTGATGCCTACCTTAATTAAATACCTCGTAACCTAATTCCTACCTTAATTAAATCCTCTTAACCGATAGGTTCAGCTCATCCGACAATGTGGAGCATCCATTCCATTCCAATCTCATGGGAGATCGGTTGAAACAATGCAGCTATTAGAGACATTTTGCCTAGAATTGAACTTGTGATAAAACTTTTGACGTGCCGAACATGTGATAACTGAGTCGTGGAGCTTCTAAACCTATGATAATCGAGCTATGGATACAATAGCTCCGGCCTACTAGATTATCTATGATAACATAAGTTATACTTATACTTTTGCAGGTTATTTTTATTATTTGTATTGTTTTCTTACTCAATATTATCTTAACTTGTAGGTTTGAGTTTTTATTATTGTTTTGTTATTTAATATTGGTTTAACTTACTGTATTTTTTTTAGAGATGTTATATACAATACTATAAGATGCAAACAATAGAGGCAGGACATGAAATGCGACTAGAATTTTGGCTGTTAAGTCGCTACTTAGAAGCTTTAGAATATTTTAGACACTAAGAAAATCCCACGTATTGTAAACCTGCTAACTTTTGATTCCTACCTAGAATTTTCTGTAGCTTTAAATTCAGCAACCTATCTACAATATAAAATCTTACTTACAATTTTTATAAATTAAAAACCAATAATCAAATTTGAGATTCAAATTTTGATCTACAGCTTAAAATACAGATCAAATTAACTTTTTGATCCATTTCTAAAAGGCCAAATCATGATACAAAATGTGGATTAGGTCAAAAGTGCAACATAAAATTCAAAAGAAAGAGTACAAATTGTGTCTCTAGAAACAATGATTTTCAACTCTCATTATTTAAACCAAAATTCAGACCAAAGCTGAGCCACATTTATGATTAAGAATCTAGATTTAACATATGAATTCAAAACTATTGCACCTCAAATTAATTTATTTGTAGCAAGATGCTTCCAGTATTGTTAATATGCTCTTTTACAGCTCTAATAAATGTAGAATAGAATAGAATAGAATAGTTTTTTTAACGTCCACGGAGACCAATAGGTCATGAGACCCATACAATGAGCTAGTACAATCATTACTACTAGGATTAAAAAACCCCTGCCTCGAAAGGTTTTCAAGGAAAAAACCATGAAACCATCAAATACCTATAACCAAAAGCTATTCTTAACAAAATATTATGAATTAGATTAAATCTTTACTCAACATCCTTAACAAATTATTATACAAATTAAGGAAAGAATAGAGAGATTTGATGCCTACATTAATGAAAAGAAAGCTATACTTTTGAAGGTTATTTTTATTATTGTTATTGTTTTGTTGCTCAATATTAGTTTACTTGTAGGTTATCTATCTTTAAGTTTTTATTATTGTTTTGTTATTTTATTTTGGTTAACTTATTTTATTTTCTTTTAGGGATGTTACGGACGGTATTATGAAATACAAATGGTAAAGGCGGGACAGGAACTACGACAAGGATTTTGGCTCTTAAATCGCCACCCGAAAGTCTTAGAATATTCTAGATTTAAAGAAATTTTTTTGTATTGTAAATCTGCTAAGTCTTGATTCCTACCTAGATTTTTTTGTAGCTTTAAATTCAATAACCTAATTTTTTACAATTTAAAACCTTATTTACAATTTTTATAAATTAAAAACCAATAATGGAGAGTGAACTTCTATGGAGAGTGGTACAAAATCCTGCAGTCGCTTGGCGTTGAAGTACGTCCGGGGTTTAAGGTTGAGCTAGATTTTGAGAATTTTGTCAAACAACTAGATAAACACTTTCATAAACGCATCTACATGAGACTCCATAAATTTGTCGACGTTATAAAAACTATCTTGCATGTGCAATACCTTATGCAACATGGTTTGGACATGTTGTAATTTTAGGGTTTCTTATAACAAAAGACCATTGAATTTGTTTAATGTCAAGACTATATTCTTTTTACATGTATGTTGTGTTAATTCCATAAATTTGTCAACGCTATATCTTGCATGTGCAATACCTTATGCAACATGGTTTGGACGTCATAATTTTAGAATTTCTTACATCAGAATACCATTGGATTTGTTTAATGTCAAGACTATATTCTTACTATATGTATGTTGTGTTAACAATGTTTTTGAAGGAGTTTTCTAAACAAAATCAATCCATAAACTGGATGCATTTAAGCATTGTTTTCTAGACCATTCTTTAAATTTTAGTTATGTTCTTAGTGTATGGTGTAACAATGAGCTCTCATGTTTATGGGGCATACTTTTCTATTTGCACATCAAAGGAGAATATCTCGCTACATCAGAGGTGAGTCCTATTCTACTTTAGGGTTAGATGTGAATGCTTATAATGTTGTGGATATCGCTTAGAGGACACATAAATTAGCCTAAATTATAATGTTGCAAAAAGCCTAAATGGATGTAGGATTGCACATACCAGCGACTCCTATGGGGAGATCTCACAAACAAACGCCACCTGTCGTGGCCAACAAACCCTCATATATGACGCCCATGAATGAAAGCAGGTCTGGTAGGAAGAGATGTTTGGCACATAAGCATGTTGCAAATGCTAAAGCTTTGAAGTTAATATTGGCTAATCATCCAATGCACCAACAATATAGAGCCAACACATTGTCTGTCTGGTCAAGTGGATGAGTTACCAACAGTTGAATGACATGGTTGTGGAAGGAAATATTGCACATACGGGGGATTCGCATCTCATCACATCAGAAGTAAATGATGTTAGATGCAATTATTTTCCACAATACAGGAACGAGTGGATGATCATGAAATGTTGTTACAAGCTAGGGAGATCCCACACGTACACATACTAGGGACTCATATGGGAACGTCTCACAAAAAAAATGCCACCTGCTGTGGCTAACAACCCCTTATATATGACGCCTGTGGATGAAAGTAGGTCTGGTAGGAAGAGACATTTGGCACGTAAGCGTGCTAGAATATGATGTGATAGCTACAGAGGTAGTTCATGCTAGCCAATCCTCCAGATTACTAGCAATTGTGGAGACAGTCACCCCAGAGCCAACCTATGATCTGTCTGGAAAAGACACCAACATTCGAATGACATGCTTGTGGAAGGAACTGATGCACATAGGGGGTATTCATATCTCATCATATCAAAAGTAAACGATATTAGGATGCAATAATTTCCCACGATACAGGAACAAACGAGTGATCATGCAATGTTGCTACAAACTACAGACATGAATGTTGATTGCTTTAGCATACCATGGCAAGCAAGAGCCACTGGTACCATCCCATTGACTGATACCACATATCACCTGAAGATGAGAGCAATACTCAGAGAAGGAGAGACATTGAGAGCAAAAGAAGGGAAAAGTGTAAAGCCTTGAGGTCATGATATACATGATTGGTAAATGCTGCGCAATTGTCTACAACAATAGAGAATAATCCATCCTATGTGACACCTGAGGCTGAGAGCAATAGTCAAAGGAGAATGCGCATGGGACGAAGAAGAAGGGAAAGGCATACAACTGTGGGGTTGGATTACAACGCTGCTATTGGTCCTAGAGAACATCCTACTGGTAAAAGCAGTTTCAATAAAATAGCATGGACCTGGAATTTACCTCCTCCCCATGACCTTGGTAACATGGTTTATAGATGTTCGTATTGTGGGGCTATGCAATGGATAGCAGAGCTCTCAGTTAGGAAGATATGTCAGGCATGTGCAAATGGAAACATTCAACTGCCATTGATTCTAGAATCACCACAGGCAATATACAAGAACATATAGCTTGGGTGATCATTTTCGCACGAACATTAGAAGGTATAATAATATATTCTCATTTGCCTCAGTGGGCATGAAAATTGATGAGGCACTGGCAAATGCTATTGGTGGGGTTCATGCTTTTAGAGTCAATGGCCGCATGTGCCATAAGCTCTGAACACTATTGCCACTGCAGGGGCATCAAAAGCATGCAAAATTTGCGCAGATATACATCGTGGATGGTGATGACATGCAAGTTGAAAGTAGGATGTCCATTTTGATGGATTGAGGCAAGAAATAATGGTGCGGTTGCAGGCCCTTATGATAAAACGCAATCCATTTGTTAGCATATTCTTGAGTGCGGTACAAATTATGTATATTCATCCAACTATGGATATCTGTTTGCGTATACCTTCTTGCAACATGCAAAATCATGTGAGGAGGCAATTTAATGCTCCAACTGCAAATGAGGTGGCTGTCTTAATGCCTATTGATGATAAGCCCAAGGATGGTCAGAGGGATATTATTATATTAAGGATGGTGGCTTGAAGTTTATAGATGCATATCACTTAGCATATGATCCATTGCACTTTGTGTTACTTCTTCCCTACGGTACAGATGGATGGCACCTTAAAATACCTCATGGGCGGAGTGGTGCAAAGGAAATAATTGTTATGGAGTACTACAGATGTCATCTGTTCACGCGTCATAGACATGCATCTCCCCTTCACATGGCTGGCCGGCTCTTTCAAGCATACATTTGTGATATGTTTGCAAAGATGGAACAAGAAAGGCTACAAGTTCTTGTGTTGAATCAACACGCCATTCGAAAAGACATGTTGCAAGGCATTATGGACTTTGAAGGAGATGATGCAGGTGCTATTGGCCGAAAAGTTGTGTTACCATCCTCATATGTTGGAGGTCTGAGATACATGGCCCAACGGTATCAGGATGCCATGTCTATTGTTCGCTAACTTGGCAGGCCAGACCTCTTTATAACCATGATTGCTAATGCAAATTGGGAAGAGATTAGGAGGGAATTATTATATGGCCAATCGTTAAGTGATCGACCAGAATTAGCAGCTAGAGTATTCCATATGAACGATCGCATAATCGCAAAAGTCTATGTTATTGAGTTCCAGAAGAGAAGCTTGCGACATGTACATTTGTTGACTATGTTGGATCAGGCCGATGAGCCCCTTCACAGCCGAAGAGATTGATCAAATCATTTGTGTTGAAATACCAGATAGGATACATATCCTGAATTATATGAGGTGGTCACCGCAATACGATGCATGGGCCATATGGTACTGGATATCCAAATAGTCTGTGCATGCAGGATGGTAAGTGTACAAAACATTACCCATGTGCATTTTCAAATGAAACGATAGTTGTTGATGGATATCTGTTGTACCAAAGAAGGAATGATGGCCAAAAGGTGAAAAAAGGAGATATAGATTTAGACAACAATTGTGTCGTGCCACATAATCCGTGGTTGGTATCGTACTTCAAGTGCCATATCAATGTTGAGGTATGTGCTGCTGTAAAGACCGTTAAATATTTGTACAAGTATGTCTACAAATGGCCGGATATGATCAATGTGAACTTAGAGGTGGCAAGTGGTGGTGCATCTACTAGCAGGGCACCCACCGTAAACCATGATGAGGTTGAGCAATTCTTGAATGCACGCTATTTCTCAACTTCTGAAGCATCATGGAGAATCCTCTCATATGATATACAACAACAATTTCCTCATGTCACTAGATTGGTTGTGCATCTCCCAATGCAACAAGATGTATGTGAGAAGGCATGAGCGTGGACACTACAAGAAGCAAGAATAATGGAATAACGTTGACAGCTTTCTTCGGGATGAATGCATCTTAAAATAGAGAGGCTACTCAATTGCTCTACCACAATTTCCATAAAAAGTTTACCTATGATAAACCCAGTAGAATATGGGTCGTTGATCCAACAATCAGAAGTTTCCCACGATTGGATGCATGTACTTTGTTAATCCTTCAAAAGGAGAGCGAACTATCTGCGACTCCTATTGACTCGCGTGACAGGTACAATTAGTTTTTGAAGATCTACGCTCCTTTGATGGGGAGTTGTGTGCAACATATAAAGAAGCTTGTATTCATCATGGGTTGCTTCGAGATGATACAGAATGGCTCGAGTCTCTGCAGGAGGCAGCAGCACGGGGCATGCTACCAAAATTGCGACACATGTTCGCTATGATCCTTTTAAATTGCGAACCATCAAATTCGTTGCAACTATGGGAAAAAGTCAAGCTTTCTATGGCAATGACTTCTTGCATGAGGCAGTTGGATGAAAGTGTGCAAGTTTGTGATCAATTTTTTGACATGACACTTCTAGACATTGAAGACTACATGAATTCTGTGATCTTTGAGAGAGTTTGAATTTATTCTTCTTGAGCGTGCAATAGATCCATATATGATATTTCGGGATGAGGTGTTTCAAGAAGACATGGCGGAGTGCAAGAAGATGTGGACCACCTATATAATGACCAATGTGTTATCTTTGACCGTGTGATCAATGAGCCGTAATGCTAGAAAAGTGATGGGTGTTTTTCGTTCATGGTCCAGGTGGCCCGGGAAAGAGTTTTCTTTCTAATACCATATTGTCTTATGTTCGTGCCAGAGGTATCATTGCACTTGCAGTTGCTTCCTCAAGAATTGCATCCACTTTATTGAAAGGCGGGCACACTGCACATTCAATCTTCAAGATACTGATAAACATAGATGAGACATCTACTTGCAATATTCCAAAGCAGTCCGAGCTGGAGAAATTGATACAAGCGACTCGTATGACTATATGGGATGAGGCCCTAATGATGCATAAACATGTTTATGAAGAATTGGACGGAATGCTTCATGATGTGATGACATGTGACCAATTATTTGGGGAACTCATTGTTGTTTTAGGAGGATATTTTTGCCAGGTTCCACCTGTAGTTCCACAAGGAAATTGAGCCCAAATTGTGCAAGCTTCCTTGAAGTACTTTTACGTATGGGATCATGTCGAGGAACATAAGCTCAACATAAATATGCGGGTAATGAACAAGGTGGGGAACGATGTGGAAGAGCAAAAGGCGTTTGTTGACTATCTTCTACAAGTTGCATGACTTAAATGACTTGCATAAATTTTCGGATGTTTCTACAAATTATGAAAGCGTGTCCTATTGGGTGCAAAGGGCAATCCTTACGCCACTAAATGAGGATGTATAGACGAAGTAAACAAGAGGATGACAGAATGGTTGCCTGTTACACTTATCGATTATTACAGTGCAGATCAAGCTGTTGATGAGAATGTTGTAGGGGTCTATCCTATTGAATTTTTGAATGCGCACTCTGAGTGGGATTCCTCCACATCAATTGACATTGAAAGTTGGCATGATTGTCATGCTAATAAGGTATGTTTCGAGCCAAAAGAGACTCTATAATGGCACTCGCCTTATTATACATTTGTTGGGAAGACGTGCTATAGATGCCGAGATTGTCACTGGAAAGAATATTGGAATCAGAGTGTTCATATTTTGAATTCCCGTGGTGCCAAATAATGCAGAACTTCCATTTCAGTTTGAGTGCATGCAATTTCCGCTGCGTCCAGCTTTTGGTATGACAATCAACAAGTCCCAGGGCCAAACAATGAAAATGGTTGATTTGTATTTGTTAGTTCCAGTATTCGATCACGGACAACTCTATGTAGCGCTCTCCAGAGCTCAAGGAATCCAACGCATAAAGATACTCAACCTATCGAAGGATGAAGATGCTTCCACAGATGTCGACAGATCAAGATATACAACAAATATTGTATATAAAGAACTCCTCTAAGTGTAAGTCTAATACTTTAAAATCTCTACTTTCAATCCTCTTTGTTTCCATTGATTTCTTCTACTTTATTTATTTTTTATCTTATCTACTTACTTCTTCATCCATGTAGATGGTGTGTATTTTAGTTCCTTCTTTGGTCACCATGTCGCGAAATGCCTAAACAGTGACAAGAGTTATCACGTCTCCAGTGTTACTTTTGTCATATGTGCTCTTGGGTCATGGCATGTTCATGGTGTAGGGAACGTGCAAATTGTGGAGCTCATTGCAAAGGTGAAAGAAATATTTTGCATTGATGAGGTTGTCAAGTTCGAGCACTTCATCCAACTAATTGATGACTTCCTATTTGTTCAAGTCTATCCAAGGGATCGTTGTTTACGCGGATGCGCTTTGAGAGAGGTAGGTAGAGGATAGCATACATGCATCTACTAGTTGGGTAATATAGTGCTTTGACTAACCTCCGATTGTTTGTCTTTTTTATCAGATGAGAAATGACAGCTTTTACTGGCAAATTGACATTTTAGTAGCAAAAGAACTCACATGTATTGGATGGAATATGTAATGGAATGCACTTTAGGGTCTACAAATCATTCCTTCCTAATGCAGAATTTGATTGTATTATACGGGCCTACCTTTGGGATGAGTTATCTCATGTGCTTAATAGTCGTGAGACATCGTGGGCAGTTGATATCAATGACTCGTCCATACATTTCACTTTTACCCCGGCTAAGATGTTATCTGTCAGAGAATTGAACATATCATGGGATACAACATAGGGCCCCTGGTGATGTGCGCCATGTGGAGATGCATATTCAGAGTTCCATCATGAATTAAAATACATCAATGAGCCAAGACAAGATTTTGTCTTTTGCATTTCTGTACATATCTTTTGTTGACGTGCTTAACTATTTCTAAAGTTGACATTTTGAACATAAGTTTTGGATCTGTCTTTCCAAATTTTCATCTTTAGAGGTGGATTTAACTGCTCCCCACATTCCTTATAAAGTCTTGTTTTCTCTATTGAAATCCATAAATGCAAAGTTGTT
Source organism: Isoetes taiwanensis (assembly GCA_021234155.1). Taxonomy (NCBI): domain Eukaryota; kingdom Viridiplantae; phylum Streptophyta; class Lycopodiopsida; order Isoetales; family Isoetaceae; genus Isoetes; species Isoetes taiwanensis. The sequence continues at coordinate 109,490 of JAJEKV010000263.1, forward strand.
ATTTGGATGATACTGTCATTAGACAATTTCAATAACAAAAATATTTACAAAAGAAAATATGGACCGTTTTTTCCAATATCAACATGCACTGATGTCGAAGTTGCACATATGGATGATAAAGGCCGGGTAAAAACACATCCCAAAACATTAGCCCGGCAATGCCGAGCACACGTTTACTAGTCTATTTTTAAGTTTTTATTACTGTTTTATTATTTTATATTGGTTAACTTATTTTATTTTCTTTTAGGGATGTTAAGGACGATATTACAAAATACAAACGGTAGAGGCGGGACAGGAATTACGACAAGATTTTGGCTCCTAAATCGCCTCCCGAAAGTGAGCAAAGCTGGCCCACCCCATTTCAACAAGTCCTTTGCTTTACCATTAGCAAGATGCCTAAGACCCTAGTGGATGTCCTCCTCTGAAAGCTATAGTGTTTCTCCTAGCTGGTGCGGCACGCCAACATTGCTCTGGGGGTCATACAACTCCTCCAACCGCATTTTTGTCTCCATCGGGTCCGAGGTAACATTGCCCGGTGGTTGATGCCTCTTATACAACACTCACGCCAAAAAAGGCTTTTGGCTCAGTCATCAGTAGATCAAACATGCGTTGCTGATTTTTTGCAATGTAGCGATGCTTTTTGGATTTCAAGAATGCCTTATAGTCCCTAATAGCCTGTTGCCGAGCCGTGGATCTAAGATGGTGCGTGCTCTTTGCCTCTTTAGAGCCTTACATTCTGGGCGTCAAACCCGGGGTTTCGAGGGAATTGCGCAGTGTCCCTTCGCGAGGGCTTTCTTGCTGCAAAGCATTCACTGGCTGCTGCGAGTAAGGCCTTCACCAACCATTCACACTTATCATGCAATGTATAGAGGGCATCAATCCCTTGTAGCTCACGTTCAAACGCCACCTCATATCCTGCTTGCTTCCGATAGTTCGGGGTGTATCCCAAACCCCGAGAGCGCCTGTCCTGTGGCCACGCCACTGAGTGCCTCCAATCCAAAGTGACATAAAGTGGATAGTGGTCTGACAAAGTCTCTAGAAGCTGGTGCTACACGAAACGAAAAATTACATCCTATCATTATCTATGAAATGTGTTCACATAATCACAAACAACATATACCTTTACGAACAACGTGAATGTAAAAAGCAATCAAACTGCTAAAAGAACCATCATAAATGGAAAGAAGATCGACACAATTTATTAATGGATACAAACTGCCTAGCCTTCTTCCCAACCCTGCAGTACTGCTAGTTTTTTATTGCATGGGCTATATAACGTCCTATGTAGAGCCAGAGGCGTTATGGTGTAGATAACGTCCTGGCCCGAGGATGTTACCTAAAAAAAATTGAGGAAGGCATTTTCATTGCGCGCACGCCCTCGGCATTTTATTGGCCCGAAATTTTTTTTTTAGGAACGTCCGAGGGCCAGGATGTTATCGCCCTTAACGCCCTGGTTCGAGGGTTTGCTTTCATTGCAGAGAGAAAGGAGAGGAGCCAGAATCTTAGAAGCAAGGGGCATCGGATCTTCAGGGATGCCGGATTAATCTTGGAAGCAGGGGTGCCAAGGCTCAGAATCAGTCAGAAGCAGGGTTGTGGCAGAGATCTTTCTTTTCTTTCTAACTCCTTTGCTTTCTGGCTCGGATTTGGCCCCAACAGTGTTGAAAACTCTTAAAACAGGGCAGATGATCGCATTTAGGTTTCTTTCTCTTTGCCCAGATATATAGCAACCGAGCTTTGGAGCTTCAAGAACCCATCTTAGGGCAGAGTTCATGTAAAATCTGGAGCTTTTCAGGGCAGATCGGTATCACTCTAGGATGTTATAAGGGTTATGGACTGGAGTTTTTCAGATTACCCTAGGATGTTACAAGAAAACAAAGATAAAATGTCCGGCCGCGGTGAAGTTGTTACTAGCAGATATCATCACTCTAATCAACGGCTAGGATTGGATCTCAGCCTGTAAACCTGAGAATCAGGGCGTTAAGGCTCAGGAACAAATGGCTAGGTCGCAGGAAAAATAGACAGGTGGCCATGTGGCCGGGGCCATAACGCCTCTGCACAAGACGTTACCATCTTAACATCCTTGGCTGAAGCATTTGGCAGAGTAGCTGCCATAGCCAACCTTGGCCGCACAATATTCCATCGTTGATGCACAACTCTGGCATTTGGTCACTATAGCCAGCTTCGAGGTTCGGACTTCTATGACTGTGGGCATGCCGTAGGTGCAAATAATTTAAAGGTAAGAGCATCAAAACTATATATAAATACACAAGACCTTTAAATTATTTATAGGTTTACGGATTTAGTTGGTGCAAATTGTGCATTCTTCACTTTCTCAAAATGTCATTTGAAATGACTTTGTGTTGCATATGGTTTGTTCTCCTTTGCTTGCTAGCTAGACAAGATTGAAAAGTGTTTATGACCAACATTGCTCCCAACAAACCCAATGGGCATATGTATCTCCATTTAGCACAAACATCTTGCATTAAAACAATGGTATTGATATCATAGAACGCATTGAAAGCATAGCTAAAAAAATGAAAAAGGGGGGCAAACGACATAGCAAAGTACATAAGAGATTCAGAGTAATACCATTCTACTTGGATATGATCTTGTTTTACTCCGAAACTACATAGATGAGCATCTGGTTTTACTTTTGTTAGACCACTCAAAATATGAAGAATCAAAGCATTGCTTACCTTTTGAAGCCTAAGTTGACTAAATGGACTAATGTTGCTTAAATCGGCATTAAGCAAACCAAAACCAGCCATTTTCAATAAAGAAACTGACTTGACCATTTTAGAAAAAGAGTTAAGATTTAGGTCTACAACCAAACGTTAACAAAACAAAATGGCCTTTTTTTGGCCAAAAACACAAGATAAAACTGCAAAAATGCATATCTGTTTGCTTTATACGATCATATCCGTGCATGCTATGTTCAATCACTCCCACTAATGAGCCACTACATGTGCAGCTAGACACGACCTCTGTGGGCTTAATGGGATCATATTTTTAAGAGATCATAGATAGATGTACTCAGCTATGTCCTCTGGCACGACATTGAATTGTATCCTAATACATCACTAGAAACGTGTCCTCGGCAATGCCGGGCATTATTCGAGGATGTGTGGAATGCTCTAAGGTCTATACCTATATATTTGGTCTACATGCAAATCCCATAAGAAAATGCATTCCCTTATTTTTCGGGCTTCCCAATTATGGAGATCTATTCAGGGCTGAAGACTTGCTACTCTGATGATCTGCTGTGCTACAGTGTACCGAGGACGTTTTCTCACCTGCTATGATGATATCCCTTTATTATGATTTCACTTTGATAGTCTACTATGGGATTCTCTGATACTATTTGTGATAAATCTTTCCATCACATTGCTTGTGTAAGCATCACTACTACAGAATAGGCAGTTTGCGACGTCTTAGCTACGTAACAAGACATCAAACGTCGCATGCACACGCTTTAATAATGTTTCCCGCTCGTCGCAAATGACGTCGCCGTGGATTCGTCGCAAATCCCCTAACCTTTGGCTAACAAACCTGAGGCCTTACCAATAGCTCAATAACTTGTAATTGTATTTATTTTGTATTTATTCTTTAAGTCGCGAATGAGACGCGTTGCCGTGAAGCGATGTTTCACGCTGTAATGACGTTACACTTACGACGCGATACGCCGCTAGTGCTTGGCGTGGGCACGAGCGTGGGCCATTATGACGCCCCGGCCGACGTTTCAACAAGTTGACGCCCGACGCTCTACCCGACACGTTGTTTGAATTTTGTGCAATGTCGTAGGAACGTACTCAATTTTTGCCATTGCGACGTTCCAACTGCGACGTGGGACGTTCTATCTGCGACGCCGTTTGAATTTTTGTGTGACCTCATGGGAACGTCCGCGATTTTTGCGACGTGGACGTTTCATATATGTATGAAATCGACGCCGCGAAACAACCCATTCTCTAGTAGTGCATGCTGATATTATACTTGACATTCTATAATTAATGAAAAATCTACTCTTACTTTCGAAAAAAAAAAAAAGAGCATTCCCATTATAGCGTCGTAAATCCAAAATCCCAGGCGTACATAGGCATGTGTTTTATTTGGTTTTGCAATATGGTTGTAACATAGCATGGTGGTAGAGGTGCTTGTGTTGGTAGTAGCAGAGATATTATCATTAGAGATGCCACAACATTCAGGCTACTTTTCTATTGCCTCCATAGCCTAGAAATTCAAAGGCTTATTACATGCATTCCACCAGAATAATTTGCTCCAACTCTAATCTGCAAAATAAGGTTGCAAATTAAACGGGAGATTGCAGAACTCCCATTTCAAAGATTCCCTTTAAAAAAATGCCATGTTCTTAAAATTGGCTTGTTTTTGGATGAACTTGAGAATTTGAAAAGGTTTAGTTTTTTTCCCCTTCATTTTGGCTCCTCATTAAATGACAAGTTTATTTTTTGCAAAGAAACACCCTTGAGAAAATGGCAAAATATAGACATGAATACATAATCTCTGAAAATGAGATATCAAAAACATCAAAATAGAGAAGAAAAAATAATTATTATTTCTTTAAATTTTTTCAGTATATCAATTTGGCACCCTTAAAATTTGGTGCATATGGAACAATATGCTCGTCAGACGTTGCAACTGGGTATCTGTCCCGAGTCTCCATGTTTAATTGTTCCATCAAACACGTTTGACATGTTATGACATTCTTTTGGCTGAATAAAACACAAGAAAATCATCACGTAAACAAATGAACACTAGGACATGAAACATAAAAATTAAAAACACTTTTGCCTTTCTGAAATACAGACGTGTATTCTAGAATAGTCTTTGGATGTTCAGAGAAAGCAAAAGTGTATTGCTTTCCTGAGAAAGCAAATGTGTATTCTGGAATACAACATACACCTTTGCTTTCTAAGAAATCAAACGTGTATTCGGGAACAAGATGTTGCCTATGTGTTAAGGTTTAGAGCTGGCTTACTTGTGTAATTCCTTGGACATTTCTTACCCTATTCCAGAACACAAATCAAAACAGGAACCCCATGTTTCTTCTCAGAGGCATCAAAAGCATCTGCCAAGAGGGACTGTCAGTCAGGGTTTCCCTAAGAAATTTTTAAGTGGATAAATATCGTACATATGGCAAATTCAATAATTTAGAGGTTAGCTAATGTGGCAAATTTTCTTCTCTATAGAGCTTACACTATAGTACACATGAAAAATTTCTACAAATGGACTAAGATATATATAGAAACAAAGAAAATTGTTGTTTGGTTGTGTTTCTATGTTCTTGATAATTGCACTAATGTAAAAAGAATGGATTGCAATTTTAAAAGTCCAACAACGCATTCTTGATATATTTTCAATCTTAATTTCATCCAATCTACTTTAGGACTACCATTAGCCAAACTAAACTTTTAAAATCTCAAAGCAAGCATAAGAACCCGATAAAACAAAAAATAAACGTTCAAAACATGGAAATTATATTCGGGATCCAAAAATAATTTCAATGCTAAAACCCTGAGATTTGGGCAGCAGAGATTTCTCATTGTAGATGAACCAGTTCAGGTCGATTTCTCCATCATTAAATTGGTTGTTCAGTTTAGATCACATCAATATTTTATTCAACCTTAAATATGTGCATGACATCATGCGTCAGCCATTTGATTTCTTCACCTGAATTGAGTTTATTAACTGTAATTTTAAATAAGAAAGAACATTTGTAAGCATTCTGTAAACTTACATGGCTGGGAAACAAAAAGTTTTTTTTAAGAATAAAATGCTTATAGATAAATAGCAAACTAGAAAATACATTCTAAACTCACATGCGTGATGCATGGTCTGGGCAAATCAGAAGGCGCGTAAACAAATCAAATAAGATGTATGATGCCTTGACATATTCACAGCAAGAGCCAACAATTCTGCAAATAGGGCCAAATCAACCTTATTATTTTGCATAGATTACACAGTTGCAATTTCAATCGCATAAGATCTGATAAAAATATTCTTACATATCAATGACATTTCAGGAAATAATTTAAGCAATCACTTTTAAAAGAACTATAAATAATGTGGATACCTTGTGTAAGACTTTTTCTTTGTGTACTGCTCGTCAGAACTATTTTCTAAAACATTCAAGAACAAATGAATGGTTAACATTTTGAGCATCAAAGAGACTCTAGCTTTCAGATGACAAAAAAAAAGGCTCTATGTTTGTACCTAGTAGCATTTGCATAGATCTGCAAGCCTTCTTGCATCAAATCCTGTTTTCTTATCCCAGAACAATGACAATCAGAAGCTGTGTTAGGAATAAGATATCTTGGAGCAACAGATCCAACGAGGTTTGCAGCATCGAATCCGCACTATGCCACAATTTCTAGTTTTACCCTGTGGTTTTTCTTTACAGAAGCTGTTTTTCATGTGGGGAGAAATCTCCTCTTCTAATGCCAGGTCTCAGGTAACTAAACCACCTAAGGAACTAGTCCTGAAGCAAAGAGAGAAAGATAAACAGGTTAAGAAAATTTGAGCCTTTATTTCCTTCAGAAAACATGAAGGGCTCAGAATTCTGTTAGTACATATGGTACCGTAAGTCTTAACTCTTCAAAGAAAATAAAATTGCCTTCTTATTGAAAATCTGCCACAGTACAACACCCAAACTTGTCTTTTTAGGAAGTCAACTCCAAAAATGCTCCACACCAAGGATCTGCGATAGAAGAAGGCATGGCTCAATGCGCAGATCCACTTCAACAAACGTGCATAAGACAGGAAAATGAATTACCGAGAAAATGCTGATGGGTCGGCGAGGATAAGTGGAATGACCAAATTCCAAAGCATGTGAGCTCAGCGGTGATGCTAACCGCCATAGATTCTCCGCCTCAGCAAAGAAGAAGCCATAACGAATGCAAAACCCTGCAAGTTAGGTAGGGCTTTGGGCAAAATCTAAGTATGTATCGAGCTCAAAAAGGTGCTTATAAACGCTTAAAATCACAATGGCATTATTAGATTGAGCGGGAACGTGCTTCCACCTCTTCGCTCCATGTATGCCTTAAGCTTCTCATCCTCAAGGGGGATTCACTCATGTATAAAAGGGATATGCCATCTGCGTGCATGGATCTTTAAAAGCAAATTTTGACCCCTTTCGAATAAAAATTACCTAGGATAGTGCAAAAAATACCAGAAAAAGGACCCCCTGCCGACCTTATATGTACGAAAATGGGTCCAAAAAACCCCCTTCCCGTGCATGCAGATGGGTTATACGCCCAAAACTGTGAACCCCCCTTGCTCATCCTCTTTAGGGGACCACAATGGCTTCTACATCTTTCTAGAGTCGTCTTGCAACAACTTCATAGCTGTACCTAGTAAATCCGCAATGCCGGGCCTCAATGTAACCTTAGCAAGAAGAAAATGTTATGATTCCCGCTTTTTTTTTTTTTTTTCTACATCTTTCTAGAGTCGTCTTGCAACAACTTCATAGCTGTACCTAGTAAATCCGGCAATGCCACTCTCAACAGAACCTTAGCAAGAAGAAAATGTTATGATTCCCGTCTTTTTTTTTTTTTTTTTTTTTGTTGAAGGCATGGTTGGTGGGACTTGCACCCGCCCACGTCTCCCACCCGATGGTAGCCAATGGGTTTTGAACCTTGATGGAGATCACTCCAATCCAAGGCCTTACCACTAGACCACCACCGCGATGGGGTTATAATTCCCATCTCAGGGGATGCCATTCCATCTCAAAACAGCATTTTCCTAGCCGACGTTTCTGGTGCATGTCCATCTCTCTTCCTGTAGCTAGCACCATGCCAAAGCCATTGCCCTAGTGAAATGGGAGCGCGAGATCTACAGAGAAAGATCACCTTGAGCAAATTCAGCAAACAAAAGACACAAAAACGTATCCCGGAATACAAAGTGTATTCCGGAATACATTTCCCTCTATCTTTTTGAACCACAATCCAGTATCTCTGGTTTTTACAAAACAAATAAAAAAAAAATCCCTTTATTATTTAGAACCACGATCCTGTATCCCAACAAAACAAACAAAATAAATCGCAGGGGCATTGAAATAAATAAAAAATGCCAAAAAAAACCTAGTTGATGTTGCTTTGTTTCTTCCTTTTGCTATTCCAGAATAGGATGTATATTCTAGAATACGAAAAGCGTTTGATATTTTTTTTTCGCTTCGCTATTCATGAATAGCAAGTGTATTCCAGAATACAAAACAGGTTTCTTGTTTTTGAATACAGTGTACCTTTTTCATCACTATCTCCGCTATTTAAACAAGAGAAATTTGCTAATTTCTAAGACACATGAAAAACTGGATATTTGTTGGCCCTTTTAAATCAAAGAACTCTAATCGTTGTCTTTTGTGCTCGATCCTTCTCTCATCACTCCTCACACATTTGCACATAACTGAGTATTTTAAAAATACTGTAAATTTTGCATATGAATATCAAGATTTTATCTTCAATTTTTTAATATACTACAATGCCAGTTACTACTTCACTTCTATTTTCGGTTAAAAGTTACGTTCACTTAAAACAAGAGTTTTCTCAAAAAATCATACTTGGAAAAAATTCTAATTGATTGAATAATGTCACTTTGACACAGTCAATTCTCTCTTCGCACAAAAAAGGGGCTATTTTGGGGGGTAAAAATATAGTTTTATGTCCTTTTTTTCTATTTAATCTCAATTTAGCCCCCTTTTTTTGAGAAAAAAAAATCTTTGGGGAATATTTCTTTTGCTCTTGTTTAAATGATTTGCTCCCGCTTAAATGATTTGCTCCTGTTTAATATGCAACCTTGTTTAAAAGAGTTTTACAAAGAATACAGGGGTATCTACACTTGCACCAAACATATACTGCCACAACAATAACCTGCTCCAGAACTAATCTATGAACTGTGGTTCTCCATAAGCCCAGAGGAAAATAAAACATAGAAGATTGAAAGGGTAGATGACATAAAAAAGAAAGGGAAGCTCAAATGGTATACTCCATAAGGATCTCCATCCGCAAAGATTTATAAAAGAAGAAACATCCCATTTGTTGTGCCTTACAACAATCTCACCTGTGCAGAACATCTCTTGAGATGGCGATGCAGAAGAACAAAGCAAAATTTTTGGGCTCCTGCAAATCGGCCTCCTTTCAGCGAATCGGCCTATTTCCAGCTAATCCGTCTAGCAAATCGGGCTCCTTCCAGCAAATCTGCTTCATTCGCTTTAGCCTTTTTCCCGATCGACCTTTTTGCTCCACCAAATCGGCCTATACTTTGTCTCTGCTTCAGCCGTACAACAGACTTACAAAACCTAATCCCAAAAACAAAAAAAAAAAAGTAAATCGTAAAGATTCCCTAGAGCCTTATTTTCATATGTATTTTTCTACAATACACCCCATAAACCACTGAAACCTTATGTAATAAACATACGGTTTCACCAACTAGCAAATCTTAGTCTTACAGATTGTATAAATGCAAAGACAAATTATGACCAGGACCATCGAGGGCAACCTTTCGTGCTATAGCACCTTGTTTAGTCATCATGGCACACAAACATATGAGGCAAAACTTGCCATGCATGTTAGAATGTGATCCATTGCATGAATATGCTCGTAGAGTCGGAAAATGAGAGGCTCACATTTATGCTCTAGTTCATGGTATAAATGAAGAACCCATTGATGTTAAAGTATGAAGTTTTGGCTACAGTAATGTTTAACTATACTTTGGCTAAAGTTTCTAAAAAAATAAGCAAAGGATTAGCCAAACTTTCAAGAACCTTTGGAGTTTGTTGAAATTTTTGTAAAATTGACTTAAGACTAGTAAAATCTAGCTAAAGTAAAAAAAATATCCCAAAAAATTGTAGATATTTTGGCGAATCTTGCAAAAATTTTTAAGAGTCCAATTTGTACTTGATTAAATCCTTTTATTTTTTGAGATTTTTATCCTATAAAAAATCGCCAAAACCCTAATGGCTAAGTCAAAATTTTAAAGAATAGCCACTAATTTATACCATGCCTAGGTCATAGAGTTGGCATGTCCAAGAACCCAAATAGGTCGAACACCACGTCATTTGACTAAAGTTGGTTCTATATGCTCCTAACCTAGTCGAATGATAGGAGGTGGGGTAAAAGGAAATTAGAGTAAGTGGAATTGGCATTCTATGAAATAAGTTTTAATTGGAGTTTGAACTTTGAAACCTTTTGTAACTTCTGATGTTTAACTCTTTGCAAAACAATTTTCTTGTGCCTTGTGAATATGGCTGTAAGCGTAAAATAGAGATAACAGCTTGTAGAACGAAATTATCTTCCCAATTTGCAAAAAAGACCGAGTGCAAAATTGTTCATACTGGTGAGAACTACAAGCATGTTATCTTCCAACAAGACCTTTCAAAAATTTAAGGGATTTTACAACAGGAGAATTTGCAGCAACGGTATTATAGAGAGCATTTTCAAGCTCAGAAGGAAGAGGTCTATGGTCTAGAGAAGAAACCTGAGAAAATTTGCCATCTTGTTTAAGGAAGATAAACCAAGGTGAACCTTTGGGAGCACCACTTGTGACATACTTAAGAATGGCACCTTCAGTCTTAGAAAACATGCCCTTGATTGCAAGAGGAGTATAAGAGTAAACAACATCAAAAGACTCACAGAATGTAACAGAGAGCTTGGACAGATCCTCCATATCCTCAGCAGACCACATTGGATTAATCAGCACAATAGGCCTTCCTCCAATTTCTTGCACTATATCCTGCACCAAGAAAATAGAAGAAATCTCTGGCCCTGCAATCACAACTATGGCTGCCTCCTTTTCAACCAATTCTGTCCCATCCAGACTTAAAAACTGTAAATTTTTAGTAGCATCTGAACCTGTATATGTTTGCCTTGCCATATCCCTAATTTCAGCATTTTCAAAATAGACTGAGATCCTTGTTAATCCACTGTTTCCGATAGACAGATTCCCAAGAACTTCCACTGCTAGATTCGCTATATTTTGCCCTGTTTCTTCCAAAACTGGAATCTCAACTGTAAACCTAGGTTGCTTTTTCTGAATCCTCTGTTTTACCAAGGCCGGACCTTGGCGCTTTACTGGCTTCTCTAGTACCGCAGCCAGAGCCTGCCTTGCCTGTTCTATGGCCTCTTCTTTGCTTTCTGGTGGACGAATCTCTGCGCTGCTCTGTCTGTTTGCCCTAATGGCTGGCAAATGCTGAATCTTCAATCCTATTCCGGCAGCTTGGATTGGATTTGGGTAGCTCGGTTTTTGGAAAATAAACATGGATTGCGCTACATAAGCGCATTGTCCAAATGGTAGCGATGGAAATGGTGCAGAGGTCGGAGAAGAAAGAAGAAAGCAGGTTGACGCCATAGCCAAATGCTTGATAGATAAGCCCTACGAATTGTGTGGCGAATATTCCATAGAGGAGCATCTTCTTCGAGTGTTGTATAGGTGTCGAACTTTCAAGCTTGGTTAAGGGAGGCAAGCACATATTTAAGGATTCTATTTTCCTTTGAAGTTTTTCTGACTGCTCAAAAACCATTTGGTAAAAGCTGTACATTCAGTTGAACTCTAAAGCACAACCATGAAAAATGAACACAACTCAATTAAACCTATACAAGAAATTTATCGCGGCGGTCTTGGCCACCGCGAACATTTCTCTTCGCCGACTCACTCTTGCAAGGAGGGATTTGAGTAACTTTGGAATGGTGTGAAAGATATCTTGAAATGCGAGACTTGATTTTCCAATATCTAGCATTATAACAGGGGGTTGTTTTTGTATTTTTGTACTTTTTTTCCTAAGGTTTTTATATGATTTGTTGATAGTATTCCATGAGACGTACTAATCGGTATATCTAGAGTGCACATACGCTCACTTTAATTTTCGTGACGCTTTCCAATGGTTGAATCCTTAAATTTTGATATATATTTTTATAATTTAAGGTTGTATGCTAACAAAAGTATTTTTCCTTGTTTTTACATGCAAGGCTCGAGACCCTTCAACTTAGGGTTTTGTTCTGCCTATGCCGTATCTGGTCCTCTTCCATATTCGACAGGGCATAGATCATGTCGGATCAGCTAAGCCTATTTTCTTACCTTGTTGCACGCTTTTGGTGCTACGGCCCGGGCGTGGCATGCGGGCGAAGTTAGGGCATCTATTCCGTGTTGGATTGCTTTTTATCGTTGCCTTATTTTTATGGGAGCGTCTTGTTTGCGCATTGATTGGGAAGGATCCCCGCTTGGTTGCTACCGCCGGTGGGCAATCCATTTGCCATGGAAGCTCTTGTTGTGGCGGTGCCTCCCAATCTTGCTCTAACTTTGCAAAGGCTAAACTGTTCCAGCCTGGTGATGGCAGGTGGATCGATTTCTATTAGACTCTTTTTTGTAGTGAGATGGAGTTGATCTTTCATTTCTTGGAAAGCTAATGTGTTTTCTTTTCTCGAGGGTCATGTATATGGTTGGTGTGGCCATTGTGAGAGAGGGATCGATAATATTAATCAAGCACTGCACCTTGCAATTCAACAGACCTTGCAAATTCAAATGACCTTGCAAAATTCTTACCTATGTCGTGAGTTTGTAACACTATCTTGATTCTCGTAGCGTAATTGAGGATCCCATAAAAATCAAACGATTGCTCAAGAAATGTATGGAAGCTTAAGTGTACAACGATCAATGAGATAAGTTTGGCATCCATGAGGTTTTATTTATAGTTTAGCATTAAACCATTTATCGCCTTGGTGTTTCTATGATTTTCCAAGGCATGCCCTACAAGTCATACTAGGCTATAGTTGGGTTTGGAATTCGTTTGATAGTGCTAAAGTCTTATTCCTAAAAAATGCATATGCAGGAAAATGATGGCCGACTAGATCCATTCAAATGGATAAATGGATGAACCGGCCGAACGTAATTTCAAATGACATTGTTTGCAATTTCTTATGTCAAACAATATTGGTACCAAAGAGAGTTCCAAATTCGTGAGTGTTCACGTGAGTATATTGGAAAAGTCAAGATTGCCCCGTGGTTAATCTTTTACGCTAGCAAAGAACTTTGCAATTTGGTAATCGGAGCAGTTGCCTCCCATTTCTAATGTCTAAGGCTTAAGCATTTTGTGTTTTTTATTTGATTTTTTACACCCTCCGATTATACCGTTGTAAATTTGTCTAAAAACAAAACGTCGCATGTGCTTTAATTTAATTTGCTATTCGCCACAAAGCAAGAGTGAGCTCTTTTCTGTACAGCCGGTTATGCTTCTTTTTATCGGGCTTTTCCTGTGCGGCCTGCGATTTTGACAAGAGATCCAGGTGCGTCTCGGAGGATCCACGATGATGTTGAGGTATTTCAGGTGACGAGCCAAAGGGGTGCATTTCTACTTTCTTCCTCGTTTCAAGGGTTTCATTCCTTGTTATTGGACTTGATTTGATAGGCGAGTAAGTTCTCAAGATTGTACTAGATGTAATTCTTCGGCATTGGAATTCTTAGCCTGCGTGCTTTCCATCGATGAATGTGGGACTTCATATCAGGCAACTCATGCCAGCTTCATAACAGGTCAAGTTATTTTCTGGAGAAATGAAATAAGAGCCTGGGTTTCCAAATAAGTGCACATCGTTGGAAGTGAAAGAGTGTTACAGAGATAGCTGATGATTCTTAATGAGGAATTAATAGCTTCCTTTACACCACTGACAGTAGGATCAGCTTTTATAATGATTAGCATGCAAGTTGCAGATGAGATATGATTGGCCTTTATCCATGTGATTACCTTGCATATTTCTTTCAATGAATACGAGCCTTATTTCACATTTATGTAAGCTTATTGAGCATCGTGACCCTCTTCAGCAGACCTTATTATGTTATTGTTGATGTTATTGTTGTTTTGCCCATTTTATAACAGTGTATTTGTGTATATTTGGGCAGCCCTTGGTAATGCAATGCGGGGGAATTGAGATTACAATGAAATGTGTTTCTAGGGATTATATTTCTAATTCAATTTGTCCACATTCTATAAATGAAAGTTTGTGCATTGTATTTCTAGAATAGTTGTGCATTGTTTAGAGTGGAATAAATGGTGTGTTGCATTCGATCCTTCATGAACTAGATTCTTGTATTGTAATATTTAAATTACTGATAATGAATGAATAATGAATAAGCTAAGTTGTTTTAAATAAACATATCAGTATAATACTTATGCTTGCTTTGTTAGGGGCCCAAGGGCCCAAATTTTTTATTATAACAACCAACACATAACTACTATTAACATTAATTAACACAACCATTACATCTAACACTTTTAAATTAAAACCCCCTTGAAACCCCCTTTGGTTTGGGTGCATATTCACACGGGGGGTGACGTAGGGCAGCGAGAGCCCCTATAATTATGTTTTGTACGTACAAAATCAACACCATATAGTATATTATCTCAAATCTTATAGTATTTTGCAAATCTTGTTATACTAAAGATAGCAAATTCCATACATCCATACCCACAAACGAGGAACTTTGTGTGCGGTGTAGATTAAGGAATAAGGGGTGAATATGCCTATCCAATAATAGAGATAAAACCTTTGGACTAAACATTTACTCAAATTGCTCTAAAAGAAACTTTGCATGCATAATCCCAATGTTGTGTTTGGCATATCCTGCAGTAAGCATAGTTTAAGTGATGACATTTTGTATGGTCGTCTTAACCAATCTATTGTACACAAATACAATTGGGACGGAAAGTACTTTATACAATGTAAGCATGAACCTTCTTTACATTTCCAAGAGACATCTCATTTATTTATACCGTATTGTAAGAGAGATTCACAAGTATCAAAGCAGGCCACTGGGTTACGTCCCTCGGATCGACTTTCCCAACTATGTTGGTGTCCAGGCAAGTGCCCCCCAACATAGCAAGGCTCACCTATATCACTACAATTGCATTATCTAATATTTAAAGAAGCATAGCAAGGCATCTACATCACTACGATTGCAATATCTAATAATTAAAGAACCGATCCTAGTTTAATCCAGAGAGTAAATTTAACTATAGTGCTGCTCTAATTTCTGTAATGACCATCTTTTTACACTTCAACCAAGCATGATGTGGAGGGCATGACATGTTTTGAATGGCAATGGGAAAGTGTTTCCAATAATAAAGATAGATAGTTGTTTTAACGTCACGCCACAATAATAAAGAAAATATGGGGTTGATAGTGCTGGAAATCACAGATTCGGACGTGGAACAAGGCTTACAAGACGTCTTGCCAATGGGAAAGCCCGGACTGGATGGTATGCGGGCGGTAATTGCTTAAGTGGGCGGGGCCGCCCATAATACGATTAACTTGCCTTGTTCAACAAGGCATTACACGGAAGGCTTCCCTGCGGTGGACCAATAGCGAGTTGTTCCCATCTATAAAGCGGGTGACCCGCCTTTGCCACCTGGGCACCACCGAACAATCATGGTGAGTTCGGTGTTTGCAAAATTGCTGGGGATTCTCGGCGGCGATTGGCCGGGGATGGGCAGAGGCGGCAGAGATACACGGGCCCTCACCGAGGCGGATTCAGACCCCGACACTCAACCATTGACCACATCTTCACATTGCGAACTACGGGTTGAAGGCAAAGGAACCGCCCGTCGGGATCTATATTATTGCTTCGTGGATTTTGGCGAAGGCATTTGACACTTGTGCCGGAAAAACTATGGACAAGATTGCAACGGTACCGGGGTTCTGTAGATTTGCGAATCACGATTATGCTGAGGCTATATGAAAGATGCCGAATTGGGTTGCAGCCAAACAAGCCAACCATTTGATAGTAGTATTGGGGTTAAATCGGGGATGCCCTCTCTCCCCAATATTGTTTGGGCTTTACATTGATCAATTGGAGAGCTGGCTTAGCGATAATGGGGGCGACGGGCTCACCTTCTCTACCGGATCATCAAGCGGTTAATACATGCGATGATGTAGACCTCCTAGCTTACACACCAGCCGGACATGCAACGACATCTCGATGCCACGGACACATTTTGTCAAGCTTGATATGCGGCGTCAACTTGGCCAAGACTAAGGTGGTTTTATATCATCTTCACGACAGTAGGATCCCCTCCTTCGATTCTGAGGGCGAATGTGGAAGTAGCATCCACACACAAATATTTGAGAGTGGAGTTTCCTTCTACTATGCTTTGGGACACATCCATACATGACTCTGAGTTCTGTGTGTATGGAAGGCACTATATGCAATGCAAAACAATAGTCATAGAGCGGAGTTGTATGATTGGACCCATCAGTCACACCTATTCAAGGTCTTAGTGGAACTGTCCTTTTATAAGGGGGTTGAAGTATGGGGCCCAAATGGTATCCCTCGCGACTTGGAATGACTTGGAGCAGTGCGAGAAAGCCTTCTTGATACGAAAGCACTAGGGGTGAAGTCCATAGTCCCATATCAAATTCTACTGTAGAAGACAGGATTCTTGCCTCTTCAGAGGGCAGCCCTTGATCGCCACATTATCTATTTTCAGAAGGTGGTCAATATGGACGATGCTCGTCTCCCTAAACTAGCTTATATCATGGCAATGGGGCCACAGGCCTCAAGGCTGGCTTTGGAGGAAAAAGAGAGCTCAATGGATGGCTAGATGGAATGTGTGCAGGAGCACGGGGTGCATACATGTGCAAACAGAGTGGTCGCCATAGCTTGAGGCAATATCTTGACGCTTGCTTCATCGGCAAGCTTTGGGATGCCAGCGCCCTTGAACAGTCAAGACAAAGACACTACGGCGCCACATAAATCCCACATTGGAATGAGGCCCGCAATGCTACGCGCACCCACTTGCCCATGAAAAGACGCTAGACTCATTGCCTCCATTCGCATATGGGCACATCATCTTCGAATTGAGGCAGGCGGATGGATTGGTGAGCCACGTCCAGATGGGCTCACACACGCCAAATGGGAGTCATTGAGGATGAATCTCATACTCTTCAAAGTTGCCCAACATATGATCAAATCAGGGACAGCGCTATCTTTGAGTTGGTCGAGGCTGGCCGGCCGCTACATGTGACATTGAGCACGGCATAAATGCACGGGTGCTAGGATCATACCTTCAGGAGGTCATGGACATGCGAGATCAGCTATGTCCTCGGCACGCAGCGCTTGACATCTACATACACATTTATTTCCTAATGATGTATACTTATACGGTTTGTGACATTCTTATTATCGCTTACACGGTTTTTCCCTCGAAAACCCTTCGGGGCGAGGGTTTTTTAACCCGGACAGTAATAAGTTTCTGCGCCCCTTCTGTGTCCCATAGGCCGATTGGTCTCAGTGGACGATAAAAAACTATTCTTATTCTTATTCTTATTCTTCTAAGAAATACAAAACTTTATAGTATTTGATGGCTCCAACCTGATGTGCTTTGTTATCTCTAGATCTACAGAATTACAAATTCTATATGCATTGAGAAGGGATATCCACTCATTTAATATGGCAATTTTTTTTTTCAGTTTTTTAGCTTCAAAGAATTGCCCTGCCCAACCAAGGTGGTCAACCATGCTGGCATAATGATGCATTGAAGGCTCAATTTTATGCTCGCATATTATTGAGTTGAATACTTGACAACCTTTCTGCAGCAAACATGCATAGGTATAGGAAGACAAAATGAAAATAAAGGTAATATTATTAAGCTTTACATTCAAATCCTCAATCTGCTGAAGTAGATCTAGGACCTCCTTTGCACTACTATTCTGGGCATATCCTTGATATGAGGTCCCCTGTCAGGCATCTTAAACACTTTGAAAGATTCTTCTGAGTTGCCACATTTTGCATGTCAGCTAGAGCAATGGCCATACGGATATTTGTTTTATAACGATCTCTTAAAATTTCACTATGGATATGCATTGCAGCTGTAAACACCCCATCACTGCAAGCATGCAAAGCACTTAAGCAGTCATCAAGCCCTTGCTTTCATGTAGTCTATTCGACTTTTTACATAGCCCAGATAGTCGGCTATTGCAGCAAGGTCCTGTTAGTTCTATTCAACATCCATAGCCGGTGGGCTCTTGTGCCAGGCCGCAATTACTGGGTTTTAAGGGTTCTAGCTAGAAACATCTCTATTTCTAGAAAGCTTTCAGGTCTCTACCATTCCCTTCCCCCCAATACACAGAAGGAGCAGAAAGAAATAATATAATCACAACCAAAGTATCCATCATCATCATAGTAACATATAAAAGAGAATTTAACCATTCCATCTACTCATCACAAGTTAGCTAGGGACTGACTGGTCTCTTGGTGGGAGTTTGTTGTCGCTTAAAGGCTTCCATTCTTCGGTCAAATTTCACGGCGAGTTGTTGGCTCCTCCTTCCTTCACTCTTCCCCAATCGATTTTGGGGCCGAAATGGGGATAGGGCTCTAATTTCCCTTTCCAATTTGGCAAGTCCCACTTGGCCAATCGATTTGGGCAGTGGTATTTGCCTTATTGGTTGACTTTACCTAATTATAACCTAATTAGTCTAATTAGGTTACGTATTCACTAATATTTTAGTATAGCTAATAAAAACCCTCTTAGGTTAGCCCAAGTTATCCCCTATAGATCCTTAAAGGTCTAATTATACACTGGTGACGCGTCATAGTATGTATATGTATATCGTATAAATACCTGAAACGTCACATTAAGCCAAAACTTGGATTGTTACTAAATTTAAATATCTAGTGGTTTTGTTATGTTGCCCTTTTTTGTAAGCCTTTCCCAGATTTGGTTTGTTGCTGGAGAATGTTCTCCAGTGGTTAACTGAATTTTCCTAATCTCTCTAGTATGGCTTTAGTGGATATCATATTCCCTCACTCCCCGAATGATTGGAGAATTTATCTCCTTCTCTGGAGAATGTGGAAAGCACAAAACTCCATTATATTTGATTAGGATATCATATGGCCACATGTTGTTATACATCAAGCCAAATTCGACATAAAATGGATTCCGAAAGTTTTTTTATCTCATTAATTCTCCTTTTTGTTTTCTGATGCAGGGAACATTCTGCTCTTGGTTGAACTATTAAAGTGGGGAGGATCAATCTTATGATCAATGCGATGTGGCTGGACCAATTCAGATCATGCCCCATCATTTACCATGGAGACTATTGCACCTGTGATTGTTCTTGTACTCAGTATGATGACACCTACCGAGGATTGATATGTGAAGCCATTGACTAATCTGAAAGGTTCAATCCGCCCAGTAGCCAACCTTGTGACTGTCCCTGTTGCTATTTTATCAACTTGAGTCGTGGAATTGGAAGAAAAGGTAGAGGTAAGAAAAGACTCAAAGACTGATAATCTGTTTTTTTCATGAAGCTGTTACCGTCCAAAAACCCTCAAGTTTTTTTTACATTTCAAAGGTTAAGGCTATAGTATAGGTATAATCCATCGCTGCATTACCCTTAGTGCAACTCTCCATCTAACAAGTGTGCCACAAGCATCACAATACATCAGTGCAAGGTGTCATTATGGTTGCCGAGATGTTGCCTTCTTAGTGAAGCTTTAATGTCCGGGGGATTCACTTATAACAAAGGGGATATGCCATCTACGTTCAAGGGGTGGCCAAAAACACCCCTAGTATACTGACTTATGAAAGCTAATTAAACCCCTAAAGTATATAGTTTACCCCAAATAGTGGTGAAAAAACCCCTTAATGGTAAGTATACCTATGTAAAGTGATTGAGAAAACCGCCTATAGTTGAACTCACATGTTCTATATGCCCAACAAATGTGAATCCCCTGGGCTTTAATGGTTCACATGTTAAGATAACATGTTAATGTAACTTGTCCCTAGGGGATATGTTATGAAACTTGCATAATATATGAGCACTATTGGTGGTATTATACTATTGTGTATGATATGCCAATTGTGGGTGGTTGCCATGCACCTCCATACCAACGTATCCTCGTGCAGCCACCACTCCTCGGCTCTTGACATGGTGGCTTGCATGTGCTGAGCCACACATGCTCCTTCCTTCTACAAGTCATCTAGGTGACATGTATTGTGATGTGGCAGTATAATATACATATTCATGGCATATAATATACTGAAACATCACATTCTCTCCACCTTGAATTGATGTTGTCCTCAGCATCATGCGTCACCCCAACTTGAATCCCCCATATACTTTACAAGGTTTATTTTCATTACGTCTTAGCGCGATCATATAAATAATAATTATAATAATTTAGATAATAACTAGTAACAGGTGCCCGGCATTGCCGGGCATAGTTACGGGCCTGTTGTAGGCAATGATGAAGTTGTAGAGAAACTTAAATACATATATTGATCTAAATAGGTTGTATAAGACCTAAAGAATCCTTTGTAATAACAAAATGAAATGACCTTATCGAAAGCGATTTGTTGCTAGGTTTGAGTGCTATTATAGGCAAGCGTGAAGTAGCATATGTAGATTACCTTGCTAAATTGAAGGGCAAGCGAAAAATGGGAGAACTGAACTAGGCCTAAATGTAATTTTATTATAGAAAAGCATATATAGATTAAGTTGGTAAATTTAAATGGGGGCAAGACAAAGATTGGAGATTGGAAGAGAAATTATTATTATTATTTTTTTAAGGACGGCAAACTCTTATTCAATAGTCCAGAAAAAATACACACATAGATGCAGAGCCAGGAATAAAATCTCAGCAGACAAAGATAATTCACTAAGTGCAGCCACATGTCTATGCATAAGATAAGATACCCAAATATTCCTCAAAAATCAAACGTTTTTTCTCAGGAGCTAGCTGAGAACATAGGTATGCCTTCACCAATCTCTTTACTGCGGAAGAAGTTGGTCGACACTAATTGATACCTTTGAAGATACACATTCGCCTTCTTTTCCAAATAGACCACAACAACCAGCATGAAGCTAAGTGGAAAGCATGTTGCTGCAAGCCGTTCCAAGTGGAAGGATAAATGGCGAGAAGCACCTCCTGGCTAGTCAAGACCACATGGAAGAGAGATAGTAACCATGACCAAACTGGCTGAACTTGGTCACACAGAAAGAAGCAGTGCTTGATACTCTCAACTTGCCGCTACACTATGGGCGAGAGTTTCGAAATGGGGATAAAACTTATGAACCAAAGACATTAACTGCAGACATCGCGGAAGGAGTTGCCACCATAAGGTAGAAACTTTGGGATGCAAACAATTTATTCCGGACCGGGGACCACATACGCTTCATCGAGGGAGGGGAATGCGAGTCGCAAATCAGCTGAGGGGGACAATATCAACATCAACCAGCTTTTGATATAACGAAATTTGGGGACCAGTCCAAATAGGCACATGAACTGATTGGGAAGGAGCGTCTGGCAGAATGTCAGCCAGCTTTTGCCACAGAGCTCTATCCCATCGAGATAGCATAAACTTAGTCTGAAAAGCATCCCAAGTCAACAAGTGTCCTGCCTCATACTAAGCACCAACTGTGAGAATACTAGCACAAGGAAGAACTGCCCTAAGTGCCGGTTTCCCAAAAGGAATACACTGCCCAAGTGCTTGCGCAACCAATCTCATTTCAGGCGAATGTACCATACCCACTAAATAGCAACAAATGAACTTAGATATCATAATTTTACTCTGTGAATGAAAGTCAATCATACCTAGACCTCCAGAAAATTTTGCTTTGATACATGTGGACCAAGTGACCTTCACAACTACACTTGTCTCAGTACCTGCCCAAATGAAGTTACGAACAATTGCGACAACCTCTTGAAACTTTGTTTGTCAGGCAAGCACATCAGATGCCATATACACATGAGTGTTGCTGAGAACATGCTTAGCAACTATTATTCGGCCCGCGAGAGAAAGCTTAGTCAGATTCCACCAAAAAAGGTGCTTACGAAGGCCTTCCACTATAACATCCCATGCATCTGAAGTAGAGATATGTATACCTACAGGAATGCCCAAGAGTTTAGTGGCCTTCCCTTGAGGAAGCACTTTCCACGGATACTCGTAAACACAGGGAGGAACATCCACATCCAAAGTCCATAAAGCAGAGCACTTTAGCCACCCAATAAGAACCCCGATGCGGGGAGAAAGAGTCCGACAAAAGCTTAGCATTCGAAGATCATCATCCTCGACCACTAGAAAGAGAGAAATGTATCATCGGCATACCGATTACACACTTCTTGAGAACCATCCTCCATAGTCAATCCCCTGAATTCACGCCATCTTGAGTAGCCAGAAGAGAATAGTGACAATACCTCTACCACAATGGTGAACAATAACGGGCAGGGGGACATCCTTGTCGAACTCCTCCTGCCAACAGGAAACACAAAAGGCGGTTCTCCCCGAAAAGCACGATGAGCCGATCGGAAAGATGGAGCTTCATAACATCTCTAGTAAACAACTCTCCAAATCCCAATGTCAGAAGGCATTTTTGTAGGAAATTCCAATCTATACTGTCATAGGCTTTAGCAAAATCCAATTTGAGATATACAATGTGTCTGAATTTTAAAGCGTGCCCAATACATCCCCTCAAGCGGCAGCCACATTATCAAGAATACAACGCTTTTAGGTAAGAAACCCGATTGCGTGAAGGAGATAGACTCTTCCAAGATATCCCTCACTTTCTCTGCCAAGGCCTTAGCAAAGATCTTGTACACCGTAGATAACGAAGTTATAGGGCACCAATCCGAGATAGTTTTAGGCTCTTTGCACTTAGGAATAAGGAAATGCAACCAGTGTTGATGATCTTATCCAAGCTCCTGAACCGGCGAAATTCAGAGAAAGCATTGAATACGTCATCACCAAGCCAATTCCATTAAGCTTGGAAAAACTCTGCAGGAAAACCATCCAAGCCTGGGCACTTATTCTTCTTAACCATATTAAAATCATATTAAAATCACCAACTAGTAGCCATGCTACATTATGACCGAGCCGCATAATCTTAGTCTGTAAAGTGGCCCACAGAGAGCCTCGCTGACGTGGCTGATTAGGTGCATACATATTCATAATTCCCCACTCTTGCTTCTTATCCATCCATTTGACTATTATCCACCGTCCAAATCTATTTACTTGAGTAAAAGTAACATTAAGGGAAGGTTTCCAAGCAATGAGGACTCCAGCCTTAGCTGAGTTAGAAGCAGCAACCAAGACATTGTAATGAGGACCCACAATTGCAGCCAGCTTCTGCACCCCACCTTTACAGCACTTGTGCTCTTGAAGACAACAAAAATCCATCGAAAACTTAGACAAATAATTAGATAATCTGCTCCTTTTACATGGGGAAGAAGCTACACCCCTCGCATTCCAAGATAGTATGTTCATCAAGATGTATGATGATGTTCTACATCCATCTCCGCAGCATCATCAAGTGGGAGATCTGCCCATTGTGTTTTGGAAATTGGTAAGGGGGAGCCTCCTCTCTGTTCCACCCTTCCATTGTGTAAGATACCTGGCGAAGGAGAACCTCCGCTCTGCTCATCCCTCCCAATAGAAGAACACTCTAGATCAGCTCCCTCCGTATGCTGACCCGCAGGTGGTAAGGGAGAGCCTCCCCTCTGCCCAACCCTTCCATGTGTGCCTTCAGAAGAGCACGGTGTGACATGTGCATGCTTATTTCGTGCCGCCTTCTTTAAACTAACTCGCTACCATCCCTCATTCATCATTTCTCGCCTTTCTTGTGTCTCTTGAATGACTTGCAATCTACGACGTACCTCGTCATCAAATGGCTGATGTTGGGCAGGAAGTGAAGGGATTGATTGAGTAGGCGTGGAGGACACAACAGGAAGACATGAAGGCACATGAGCAACAGTAGGATGTGTGGTCACAGTAGTGGTGAAAGTGGCAGGTGCAGCAGTAGAAGAAACAATAGGCTTCAAGGGAGAAGCAAGGCGGTAAGCAGCAAAAGTATCAATATCAGGGAACATCTTACCTAACTGAGGACCATTGAAAAAAGATAGATGATATCTAAAGAACAGAGGGCCACTCCTAACCATAACAGATGTTGGTAATGAAGCAGAAATAGGCAAAGATACACAAATGCTAGGACCATTGACAATAGAGTGGGCAAGATGCAACCCCAGACCGTTAGCAATAGCCACCATGAACTCAAGAACTTGCATTTCAATTGGAAAGTCTTCCAAAGCAAACCAACAAGGCATGCGGAGAGCACTTGACTTATCAGGTGCAAAACCAGGTGTGTAAGCTTGATATAGCAGATAGTTTCCCCATAAAGGCTCTACTCCACGCTCTCTACAAGCTTATCCATAGGAACAGGAGAATCAAACATGATCAAGAAAAAATTATTCTTTTTGTCAAGAACTTTCAAGGACTCAAAAGTAGGCAACTTTAGTCTTTGGAGATGCTGCTTAAACCAAAAACCCATCCTACAGAGATCAAGGAACTGGCCTGTGAAATGACATACAACCGCATGAGAAACCAAATTCTGAACACACTGCAAATGCAAGTTATGATCAATTGCAATCACAGGTTCACCAACATTAGCAAACATACTAGCACACTGATCCGGCTCATAAAAAACATCCTCAGAAGGTAACTGAACATCCATATGATCAACCATAGATTGCAACTCCTTCAAATATGCCGAGACATCGTGGTTCATTATTTGCAACCAAAATATTCATAGCGCGGAGACCTGGACACTTCTAACATGGAAGACATATCCCGCTTAATCCAATCACTGAAGCGTATATGAGGAGCACGAGAGCCAAGATTAGTTGATGTCCCAACAGCAGGGGTAGTAGAAGCACTTGCTGGCATAGAAGAAGTAGCACGCATTGGAGCTACACCACTAGGGGTTCCAGAACGAGGATGCAAGGGGGGGTTGGGAGAAGCAGGAACAAATTGAGATGAAGAAAGAGGAGGAAATTGTTGTAGATCAGAAAGTGAGGCAGAAGGTACACCATCAAGAGCTAAAGGATTAAGCCCGAGAGTTTGCTGGCAATTGGAGGCCAATTGGAAGAGAAATTATTATATAACTAGTTATGGTGCCCGGCGTTGCCGGGCTTAGTAACAATTTGAAAAGATGTCGATAACTAAAGCGACTTCACCATTTAGAAATTGCTAGATGGGGAAGAGAATATATAGCCTAAAAGTGAATTCAAAAGACTATAGTAACATTGTCTGGCGTGGCCGAGCTTAAGTAAATTGGATGTTGGTATTTGTTTTTCTAGGGGATGGTGGTTGTCCTGAAGTTGTAGCTTTTTGAACTTAAATGTAGTGGCACAGAAACATATTTCTATGCATGTACTGTAAGTGAGTGGAAATAGATTGTAGATAGACCATCAATTGTTAAAGTGGAACATGGATGTCACAATGTGAAATTAGCTAATGATGAGGAGGAGGTCAATGACTTATAGAGCTAACGTGAGCTATTTTTTGTTGGATGCTATTATATGATGCCAAACAAAACGGACTGACAAATTAGATGTTGGAAACTTTTGTTAGAATTCACTATTATATAATACTAGTAACGGGTGCCCGGCGTTGCCGGGCATAAGCACAATTGTGATAAACTGTACAAATGGTGGTGAAATTTAGAAATGCATATGTCCTTTGAGAAAAACGAAGTGCAGATGGAGGTTCGTCAGCAAATGTAGGTGTGCGGATCAACAAAATGTTAAAGAGGTTGGTATATTGACCTATGTAGAATTTGGTTTTTATGGAAACAACCCGTTAGGTCGCAATGGTTTGTCGATGAGGTGGAAATGGTTTATGTCTATTAGACATTGTGATCCAAGGCTACTGGGTAACTTCTTTTTCAATGTATGATGAAGTTATGCAATCCTCACATAACTCAACTTTATGCAACACAAAAGCCACAAATCCATTGGTCAAACTATAATTCTTGGCGTTGTTCGGACATAAGTACAGTTTCTACTGGTCGTGAGCCATCAAGTTGTAAACATGGCTTTTAAGAAGAAGTTGCACGTTTTAATTTTGTGTGGAAGTAGCTATGTTAGTGTTGAATGTTATGGTCCTTGCAGTTAAATGTATGCACCAGGCATGGTTGCCTTAGACATAACTTTGAGAATAAACAATAAGATTGTATGTATATTGCGGTTTTGCATGTATTGTTGGTGGACATGTTAGTAGTTTTGTGTTAGACCTGACCGAGTTCGTGTTGTTGATGTTGGGTTTGTGGTTGCAAAGCAAAAACAAAAACAAAATTGGGTGTTTGAGAAGAGACAATAAGGTTGCATGTATATTGCACTTTGGGATGTATTGTTGGTGGATATATTAGTAGTTTTGTGTTAGACTGACTGGAGTTCAAAATTGTTGATGTTGGTTTTGTGGTTGCAAAGCAAAAACAAAATTGGATCTTTGAGAATAGACAATAAGATTGTATGTACATTGCACTTTTGCATGTATTGTTGGTGGACATGTTAGTAGTTTTGACTGATTGGAGTTCAGAATTGTTGATATTGGGTTCGTGATTGTTGGAGTTCAGAATTGTTGATGTTGCGTTCGTGGTTCGGGCTAGGCAAATGTTCATTGGTTTTAATGGAATTGACATTGACAATTTATTGTTTTGTGTCACTGCTCTCCTTTTAAGTGTAAGAACGTAACGCTTTTTGAGTAACAATTTGTTGGGTAGGGTTGTTGAGAGCATAGGTGTACAACAATGCCCGGCAATGCCAAACATCAGAAGTTGTGTATGCCACACATTGTTGGTTGTGGATAATGCAAATAATTATGGACAATCTAACTATTAGATGTTGCGATTTACTCCAAGGAGAAATTGGATATTGCAAATCATCTTTCCATTCTATGAATTTATCACAATTTTTAAAGTTTTTAATCTTATGTGATATGTAACTATTGGATTTGTTACCGTAGATCTTGATCCACATCCAGTTATATCTACCTTCGTACATCAAGGGACTTATCCAAACCTTAAATTTATCTCATTTGGGTGTGTGAAAGTCTAGCAGACATAGAACAGCCTATGCCTATCTCGTCATGGTATTGCCATATGAACTGCACAGATTAACACGTATGAGAATTTAGTAATATAAGTCACCAATATATTTAATAAATGAAAGGAGAATGGCATCATCACAACAATAAGCAATGGTGACTGTTGTTGTGGAAATCAGGCCTTGTAGATAAATAGTAAGACATCAAGCCAGATAATAGTACCTTTCTTTAGCACTTCCTAATCCATCAACTATCCCCTGGTGGCAGTAAGCTTCTTTCATACTTGTGTCTTTGTTGTCCGCATATTTGATAAAAAGGAGAAAAACAACATCACAACAATAAGCAATAGTGATTGTTGTCTAGTATTATTAGATCTATAATACAAAGCAGATAAATAAATCTCATCTTAGCGTCTCGCTCCAACAAAGCCAGTTGACTGAAACCGATAAGCTGATGCAGATTAAACATGGTAAATATCACCTTAGTAAATGCACATAAGATGTAAATCCACATAAGAGGGTGGGCATGAAGTAATGCGAAAGTTCTGAACATATCAAATTGGAAACTCAATTCTGCAAGAAAAATAATGGTTAAATAACATAGCAAGCGATGCAATGAGAAGGAAAAATGCAACTACCTACCTAAATTACGGGTTATGGATCTTGAATTCATTCATTACGTGAGAAGCAGGATTATTGGACCAAATAATATTCTATTGCTACTGCTACATAATTGACAGGACATCATAAATGATTCTTCAATGGGCAAACTTGCTGCTAAAAAGAAGGTTATCCAAATCATTTCAAATGAGTTCATTAAATTAAGATAAATTTACAGATCAATGGAAAACTCAATTAAGCAAGCACACAAAAGATGACATATTTTCATTAAAATTATCGCCCACCACTTGTAGCTTGCTAATTGATCGAAGTAGAAGTTAGTTTTGGCTTCGTAATGATCTTTTTAGAAGTAATGGATGACATGCTGCTTTCTGTCCCAGGGCCTTGAACCCATCTTGACACAATGAAAGGCGATGCAAATTTTTTTAAGTTATATTCACAGACTGCAGATGTCAAACAAAACTCGCTATGTAAGATGTAAACAAAAGTGGCAGACAGCCCCTTTAATCTTCTCTTGCTGCTCAAAAACTTATCATTAGCTTCTTCCTACATGATACATGTTCGTCTAAACCTTCCATTTGATAATACCTCCTTCTCCAGCTCTGAGCAAATAAGTGCTGTCCTCCATCTAAGGTGCACCTTTGACTGGCTAACGTCAGTGTAGATGTGATCTCCAACATAAAGTGTCTCGTCACCTTGAAATCCTGGAGCCTTTTCCACCATTTGAGCACTGCCTCCACAATAAAGACCACCTGTAAGTCATAAAACTCAAGTCCTCATATGCTTCATAAGTGAAGAACTATGACAGAAACATTAAAATGATACTGATGCCAGCACGAAAAAGCAAGAAAACCTTGTTTAGGCATGTGTCTCAAATCAACCTCTAGCAAACATGCATGCCCCAGTTGACATGAGATAGAACGACAAAACCCCTGGAAGAAATAAAGCTCTATGGGAGATTCTTGAACTGCTGTTGACTATTTTTCTATCACAGAAGGAGTTCATACCAACCATTTCTAAGTACATCACGTCGAAATTGAATCTTGACATGTATTTCCCCTTGTAGCCAATTCCTGTTTACGGCTAAATCTCAAAGCATAAACATAACAAACGAATTAAATGCACTCAATATTTACCTCAATTGTGAAAAGTTGGTCATTCCAGCCTCTCCTTTACTCTCTGCACACCCTATGATTCAATGCAAGACCCTAAGCTCTTCATGCAAATACGGAAACATCTAGATTCTGCATTGGTCATAGCCACTCATGGGGCACTATTTTCTAAGCTTGCAGAAGATGATGTCTTTATTGTAGAAACCAATTAGGAAAAAATTTTACTGGCATCTACCTATATCATGCACAATTGTCTCCTGCTTCATATTTGCTGACAACTCCAGGGAGAAAAAGGTCCATGCTGCACCTTTTTTGACAAAGGCACAGGCTCAACAAACCACTTTGTGCATTACACAACTCAAAGATTCAGATTAACTCCCTGTAAATGATCACTACAAAAGCATAACAAAAGAAGCATAAATGCAAAAGGTTAAACTCGATAGGGAACTTCCAGGCAACCAGATCATATAGAGCCTCTATAGAAAAGATAAGGCTGGATCTTAAACTGCATTCCCATGTAACGATTTAATGCCTTCCATAGTTCCACTTGTGCAAGCATATGAGAAACATCAAATTGGGCAGAAAGACCTATAGTTTGTCATTCACATTTCGAAGGAAGCCGTGATCCAGGCCTTTATTCTTTCTGAGATGGGTTGGATCATTTTCTGGCCTTGGCTTCTATCCAGTGATTGGCTCATATGTCCTTCCCTTCAGGTTCACATCAGATCCAGGGAAATAAAAAGAAAAAGCTCTTACCAAGCGCTAGCACTCCAACAACTGTACAACAATCGTCGAAGACCTCTATGCGTGCTGAAAACCTTCCATGCACGATTACATTTAAGAAGCATGCTCAGCTTAAAGCTCCATAAACATTCCTCGGATACTGCAAGCTATACCTAACAAACAACCAACATAATATTAAACCAATGGGCCTAAAATGAAGATCAAATTACACAATACATCAACAATCAGGGTATTCAAAGTATATTGCAAAGGCCCAGTTTCAGCAATACTGGAGATCACGAAAAGCTTGAAACTAAATCAGCTAAAGTCATACTCTTGCATGCAATACCTAGAGCTTGGCGAGGAAGAAGCTATGAAATATTTTTTAAACGACATGGAGAAGTAGATATTTCATATTCGATGATATACACACGATCCAGACCATGTCTATGCACCTGCAAATTCTTCAGGGCAATATCATTATCTTCTAGAGAAATTTCAATTCATTGACATGGCCCTTACATTTAATCATTGTCTATTCAAGATACATGACAGATAGTTCAATTGTTATTGCATGTTGTTAATCTTGTAGGCTTGGAGCTGGGATGAAGTGGTCTCTCTAGTTCTGTCATCTATGCTGCTTGCATGCTAAGTCTGTAAAAGGCCATCAACGAAAACAAAACTTTAAAAGAAACAGAAGGGGCCTAACACGTTTATACTCAATATCAAGCTCTCTAGGATCCACATAGGTATAACTGTCATGCCATCGCAAAAAAATTAAATAAAAATATGCAAAATATTCTTGATAGGATGCACATTGTTGAACAACATCAATAGGAGCTAACGCAAAATCTTCCTTACTGCGGCACAGATGGTCATGCACTCCTTGGTGCATCCAATGACAAAGAATAAAAATCCAAGAAACTATAATTTTGAATGCAGCAAACCCTATGCAATAAACGCCTAACAATCATGGACAAAATAGCCAGATAGAAGAACAGAGGCACGAAGATTGAAAGACAAAACTACGAAGAATACCAGATTAGATGTGGCATGGACATATGGAAAACCATAATTCTCACAATAGCAAACTGATGATGCAACACCTCCAAGCTCATCCGATGCTGCTTTTCTAAAAAAATAAACAATAGAATCAAAACAAAGAATACCTGTCAAAAATCAGCAGATTAGGCTACAACCTCAAAGCCGAATCTATCTTTTCCGGAATCCCAATCTGCACAAAGGGGAATGATTACCCTATCTATCCTCTCCTCCAAAATCTCGTATATGCATGCCAGGATTCAAAAGGGGCAAATCGAAAAGGGACCCGGGATTAGGTATGGAAAGCTTTATCAGGAATAATTTTTTCATGGTATTGCATGCCGAAGAACAAAACACAAAATTTGCATCAACGATGGCATCGTACCTGAGGCCCAATCGCTGAGCAAGAAATCTGAAGATGCGGCGCCCTAAGAAGTTTCATCAAAGCCAGGCCCCTCCTGCGGATTCGATGCAAAAACCAGCAAAGATGGCGTGCGCAAATCATGCCGAAGAACTTCCACAAAGCCAACAATGGAACCCTTTCGACCGATCGAACAGGAAAATCGTAACAGAGCATATAGCTGGACGTCAGAAAAACAAACCTCTAAATCATATGAAAAAGCACAAATTTGATTTTTGGAATACTGGAAAATTTTTCCGACAGTTAAAACCTTTAAAACCTTAGGAATTTATCCTTAAAAAATAATCCAAAAAGTTTTCGAATAGTCGGAAAAACCGAATTTAAACAATAGATATCAACAAATGTAACTTGGATAAACTACATGATACATGCTACAAAGCAGAAAATGAAATAGTTCTTCCTTGAAGGCAAAAATGTTCTCATGTAATCCTTTACATTCATCCCATTGCATTGTTTGATCCTTTACATTGATCCCATTCCATTGCTCAAACACTAGGCATAAGAATAGTATAGGTAGACATGAAATTCTGGGCATGGGGCATGAGCTAAATTTGAAAGGGATCAAGAGAGGTATAGAAGAAGGGAGACGATATGTTTAGTGGTTCAAAAATACATATTTGTTCTATTCTACCTTAGATTTGAAAAGGAGTTAATATTTGTTCTATTCTAGCTTATTCATTGAAAAATTCATATTTGTTGATTTCTCTCTTGTAGGGGACATGAAAGAGAAGCCATACCTTGACAATCCTATGGGTATTTGTCCAAGGACCACTAATCTTAAAATGCCTGATATTGCGACATTTTGTTAGTCCCTTCAAAGATGGGAGGCAAGAGGTGACGAAAGTGGCACTTTGTAGATGGGCTTCATGTTGAATTCTTCATCTTGGCAGCTAAAGGATGACTCTGGATCCGATATTGTTGTGTCGACTCTATCAACGTCCCTTATATCGAGTCCTTCTCTTGTCGGTATCATGCCGCCAGAAGTGTTGAGAATGTTGATCGCGTCACCCCTTGCAAATTGCCCATCATCTCTTTCTTTCATTCTGTTACAGTATGGGAGGGTGGGAGTAAGAAGAGGAATACATGTGCAAGGTCTATAGCTTGCACAATTATAATTACTATTAAAGCTATTAGCTCCTTTGGGTGCCTCCCCTCGAGATGCACACGCACTCTATGGTAGTGCCATCGATGTTCCTCCTAATGCAATGTTGTTGATGATCTATATCCTCCTATTTGTACGTCAGCTCATACTCTGGGTAGACTCGTTGATATGTTGAGCTTCCCGGATCCGTTGTTAGCTATAATATATCACATTCTAAATAATGATGCGTTAGCTATTGACATCTTGGCATTCAGGTCTTTTTTCTAATCTTGTCCTTTGGCAATAGTTGCCCCCCTCCACTATGTTGGGAGCTACTTGAATTGGCTTCTCGATGTTGTATGCAATTTCTTTAGCTAGACTCTCAAGAAGTTGTTCTCTTCATTAGTTGTTCTCTTCATTTTAGCTTTATGGTTTTTTTTTGCCCCAAAAAAATTCGAAAATATCATTTCTGAACCTTATGGATTGTCACGATTTCTTGAGAACACATCGATTTGCATGATTTGCAGATGAAAAGCACAATGTGCATTTAACATCATGTTCATGTTCAATCCTAATGTATTGTAAATTGCCAGATTGTTTCTACATGGATTTTGACTATACAAATAAAAGATGAAAAGCGCAATGTGCAAACAACATCATTGAACCAAGTTGTCCTAATTCATAATGTTTTTAAGATTACTTCTGCATGGTTCTATAAATTATTCCTGCACAGCTTTTGACGATCCCCAATGGAAATGTATGATTGACTTAATTCGTGATCCTATATGTGGATATATAATGGTTGATGGCTTTTGATTTCCAATGGAAGTGTATGATTGACTTAATTTGTGATCTTGATATATAATGGTTGAAGATTGTATGATTTAGGTTAGAATGGTTGTATCGATCCAAAACAACCACCCAATCCTTTGTCCGTATAATGGCTGAGGATTGTATGCTTTAGGTTAGAAAGGTTGTATCAATCCAAAACAACCACCCAACCCTTTGTCGTATATAAGTAAGTGGGTATTCCACATCCCATCCATGGTGAACAGAGCACCACGTGGCGCGATCTTGGGCCTTCATATTCTCACTTCAACTTAGTAGGGGCTTTGAAAACCTTTAAGTTATGTGGGGATTCGAACCCTAGTCCATGACCCCTAATCTCCATATCTACCATTAGGCCAAGCATTAATTTGTTGAAATAATTGCAAGATTACATATAGCTAAGGGTGAGATCTAATCAATTGTAGGATGTTCTAGGATGCGCTAGATAGCTCTGCAATATTTTAGAATATTCTAGAAAGCCCTAGAATATCCCAGAGTGTTCTAAATGCTCATGGGTAAGCACCTCAATCTAAAAATAGATAGTTTTATTGAAACTTTGCAAACATTCAAAATAGAATGTTTTGGAATATTCCATATTCCCAAGATAAGCATCTCAATCAAAAAATAAAAAGCTTTTTGAAACTTCTCAAACAGTCAAGATAGAATGTTCTAGAATGTTTCGTGAGCTCATGAGTAAGCATCTCAGTCTAAAAATAGCAAGTTTTTTTGAAACTTTGCAAAAACTTATAATAGGATGTTCTAGATAGTTCTAGAAATTTCTACAATATCCTAAATGCTCATAAATAAGCATCTCAGTCTAATAATAAAAAGTTATGTTGGAAATTACAAGAAACCAAAATTGAATGTCCCAGAATGTTCTACATGCTCAGACGCTCATGGGTAAGCAGGTGAGTTTAGATAGGAAGTTCTAGAATATTCTAGATGCTCATGAATAACCACTCCAGCTTAAAAATAGGAAGTTTTTTTGAAAAATTGAAGATAAAATAAAATGGCCCAGAATGTTCTACATGCTCAGCTCCTCATGGGTAAGCAAGCGAGTCCAAATAGAAAGTTTTTTAACAAGAATAGAAAGATTTCAAAATAGGTGATACTTTGGAAACGATATTAGATGTGAGTAAGTTCCTCATGGGTGATACTTTGGAATTGGTGGTAGATGTAACTAAGCTCTCAATGGGTGATACTTTGGAATTAATAGTAGGTGTTGACAATAGGTGTGTGTAAGCTCCCCATGGGGGATACTTTGAAATTGATAGTAGATATGGCCAGAATAGAATGTTCTAGAATGCTACTTAAGGTAAGCACCCCAGTCTAAAATAGAAAGTTTTAAGGAGCTTCTCAGACAATCAAAATAGAATGTTCTGGAATGCTCCAATTGCTCATGGGGTAAACACCTCAGTCTAAAAATAGGAAGTTTTTCTGAAACTTTGCTAAACCTCAAGCATGTTCTAGAATGATCTACTAGAATCTTTTAGATGCTCGTGGATAAGCACCTCAATCTAAAAATAGAAAGCTTTTTGAAAGTTTACAAAGAATAAAAATAGAATGTTCTAGAATGTTCCAGATGCACAAGGTGAGTAGCTCAGTATAAATATAGAAATTCTTTTGAAGCTTCTCAAACATTCAAGATAGAATGTTCTAGAATGTTCCAGATGCTTATAGATAAGCACCTCCGTCTAAAAATAGAAACTTTTTTTGAAACTTTGTAGATAAAATGCTCCAGATATTCCTAGAAAATTCTAGAATATTCTAGATGCTCATGAATAAGCACCTCCGTCTAAGAATAAAAAGTGTTTTTAAAAAATTGCAAGGAGTTAAAATAAAATGTCCCAGAATGTTCTACATCCCCAGATGCTCATGGGTAAAGCGAGTCCAAATAGAAAGCTTTTTTTTACAAGAATAGCAAGTTTTCAAAATAGGTGATAATATAGAAATGGTAGAAGGTGTAAGTAAACTCCTCATGGGTGATACTTTGGAATTGGTGGTACATGTAACTAAGCTCCAAATGGGTGGTACTTTGGAATTGATAGTAGTTGTTGATAGTAGGTGTGAGTCAGCCCCTCATGGGTGATTATGTGGAATTGGCAGTAGGTATAAGTAAGCTCCTCATGGGTGATGCTTTGGAATTGGCAGTGGTAAGCTCTCCATCAATCGATCAATGAATGTTGAGTAACATGGGTATGAACATATAGATGTTTCTAATGGATGATACTTTGGAATTTGGTAGTTGTGTGCAGCTCCTCATGTGTGGTACTTTTGAATTGGTTGTAGGTATCCATAAGCTCCTCATATGTGATATTTTGGAATTGATAGTAGATGTGGTTAAGGTCTTCATGGGTGATACTTTGAAATCCAAGCTGAGGCCGACACCTTGGCGATGTCGAGGTCGAGACCGAGGAATTAGTGCAAGAGAAAAATGGTCCAAAACGAGGCGAGACCTCAGCAAAAGGTCAAGACCGAGGTCGTGGAATAGTACCAAAGAAAAAGGGTCGCCCTGGGTAGATGTGCTTTTGTCGAAACCGAGGTGGGGCCTCGGCCGAGCCGAGGAATAGTGCCAAAGGAAAGGGCCCACACGTATAGGCGGGCCCTTTCCTAGTCTAATATAATAAGAAAGTAGCGTAGAAAAGGGGTCGCCCTAGGTAGGTGTGCTTTTGTCCAAACCGAGGTGAGATGAGGCCAAGCCGAGGAATAGTGCAAAAGAAAAGGGTCTGCCCTGCTTAGTCTAATATAATATAATAAGAAAATAGTGTCTGTATGTAAGTAAGTGAGGGAGTGAGTGGATTTTCCACACCCCATCCATGGCGAATATAATGCCATGTGGCACAATATTGGCCCTTCATTTTCTCACTCCATCTTAGTGGGAGCTTTGAAAACATTTGGGTTGTGTGGGGGATCCAAACCTTGGTCCGTGCCCCCCAAAACCCTCCATACCTATCACTAGGCCAAGCATTGATTTGTTGAAATAATTGCAAGTTCACATATAGTTAAGGGCCAGGTCTAACCAATTCTAGGATGTTTTAGGATGCCCTAGATAGCTCTACAATATTCTAGAATGTTCTAGAAAGCCCTAGAATCTCCCAGAGTTCTAGATGCTCATGGGTAAGCACCCCATCTAAAAATTAGATAGTTTTATTGAAACTTTGCAAGGAGTCAAAATGGCGAATATAGCGCCACCTGACCTCCATTTCTCACTCCATCTTAGTCATCTAAAAATAGATAGTTTTATTGAAACTTAGAGTCAAAACGATGAATATAACGTGGCGCAAGTTTTGCCCTCCATTTTCTCATTCCATCTTATTGGGGGCCTTGAAAACTATTGGGTTGGGGGGATAGAACCTTATGCCCAAAAAAAAAAAAAAAAAAAAAAAAAAAAAAAAAAAAAAAAAAAAGAAACAAAAGAAAAAAAAACCCATACCTACCACTAGACCAAGCATTGCTAGTTAAGGGTGAGATCATCTCCTAGACTGTTCTAGATGCTCATGGATAAGTATCTCAATCTAAAAATAGATAGTTTTATTGAAATTTGCAAAGAGTCAAAATAGAATGTTCTGGAATGTTCCATATGCCCAGGATAAGCACCTCAATCTGAAAATAGAAAGTGTTTGAAACAGTCGCTCATGGATAAGCATCTCAGTCTAAAAATAGCAAGTTCTTTTGAAACTTTGCAAAAACTCATACTAGGATGTTCTAGATAATTCTAGAAAATTCTACAATATCCTAGATGCTCGTGAAAGAATAGAAAGTTTTATTGGAAAATACAAGAAGCCAAAATAGAATGTCCCAGAATCTTCTACATACTCAGATGCTCATGGGTAGCGAGTCCAAATAGAAAGTTTTTTTTACAAGAATAGAAAGTTTTCAAAACTGGTGATACTTTGGAAATGGTAGTAGGCCTCAGCCGCCGAACGGAGGAATAGTGCCCAAGAAAAGGGCCCGCCCTAACTTTTCTAGTCAGTTTATAAAACAATCATGGAAGCACAAAAATGGTAACCATTGATGGTGGAAGGCCGGTCTTGTCTATTTGGAAAAAGTTGTCCTTTCAATCGGCAACTCTTGCTTGGAGTTTATTTAGGCCCTTTTTCCACGACCTGGGTGTCTTATATTTATCAAAATATTATTGGGCCACATAAGCATATAAGATAGGCTAGTTTTTCCATTGCAATTTATAGGACATGTCTCATAGGCATTTAAGAACGTCCACAAGAACGAAATTTCTGGTTTTTATGCTTTTGTTGAAAAGCAATAAACAACGCTCAAAGCTCGGGCGCCACGGCTCGGCTCCAAGAAACCTCGAAGGTTTTTCGATTTGATCCGCTCTCGGCTATGGAGGTTCCGCTTTGCAAAGCTCTCGGCTATGGAGGTCGGCTATGGAGGTTTCGGGCTTTGCAAAGCTCTCGACTATGGAGGTGGGGATTGTGTTTTAAACCTCCGTTAACTCTGTTTTTCAAGGCGCCATAGCAGCGATACTATTGTTTCATGGCAAGCGGTGCTTCCTCCTCGCCATAGCTCCGCCACAATAGTTAAGCACAAAATCTGTCACAAAACGAAGAAACCACAACCGAATCTGTCACAACTGAATCTGTCACAAGCAACCTAATCTGTCACAAGCAAGCAAGCTTGCAAAGCTCACTCCGTCGCTGCCAGAAGAGAACCAAATTTTTTCCTTTTTTTTTTCTTTAGCAAAAATTTCGTCCTTATGGACATTTCATTAAGAAACGCATTGGTTGGGGTTTCTGAAATAAACGGCGCGCGGGGGGTTTATTTCGAGAAACCCCAGAACCAATCGATTTCTCATCATACAACTCCAGTCTTATTTTTTTCTTAGGAAACCCCGAGAAAATAAGACATGTGATAAATATCAATCATCGTGCTTCTTTCCCTAAAATTTAGGATGTCACAAAAAAAAAGAGGGCTGGAGTGGAATCGCCAGAACTGCCATTGCGGGAACAGAATCGAGCGATGACATTATCTGCGCCCGATCTGGGTTAGAAAATCGAGAGCGGAAACCTAGATTGGGTTCATGTCTGGAAACCTAGAGTGGTTAATAGAAACTATTCTAGGTTTCCACTAAAGATACTGCTCTAGGTTTCCTTCGGATCCATTAATTGCCAGGTAAGAGGGCTTTAAATGGTCTTACAGGACTTTAAATTGCCATTAAGGCAAGAAATTTAAGGCCATTTAAGGCATGAATTTCGTTGCATCATTCTTCTGGCGGCAAAAATTGAGCTCAGAAAAAATTGAGCTCCGGCCATGGCGATTTGCACAACGGCTTGTTCCCTCTGTTCTTAGTTTCTGTGTTTTCTTTCTAATTCTGTTCTTTCCATGCAGCGACTCTGGCGATGGCGTAACAAAGCCATTTTTTTCGGTTGTTTCTTTCTAACGAGTGTTCTTTCTGTGCAGCAACTCCGGCGATGGCTAAGCTTTGCTTTCCTTTTCTTAGTTTCTCTGTTCTTAGATTTGTGCAGCGGCTGTTCTTAGTGCAGCGGCGATTTGTGCAGCGATTTGTTCCCTCTTTTCTTAGTTTCTGTTTTTTCTTTCTTGCTCTTAGTTTCTTTCTTGCTCTTAGTTTCTTGTTCTTCGTTTCTATGTTCTTTCTGTGCAGTCTGGCGATGGCATAACAAAGCCATTTTTTTCTGTTTTGCTCTTAGTTTCTTGTTCTTAGTTTCTCTATTCTTAGTTTCTTGTTCTTAGTTTCTCTGTTTTTTAATCTGTTAAGTCTGTTTTTGTTAAGAAATCTGTTGCTGGTGCTTTGGACCGGGGTTCAATTCCCTTGGCAGTAAAGAAATCTTAGAAAGCAGAATGCGAGTCAAAATGCAGGTAAAAATCTTAGAATGCAGGTAAGAATCCGGAAATGCAAGTAAATTTCAGAATGCAATCAAAATACAGGTAAGAAATTTTAGTATGACGATTAAAAACTTAGAATGCAAGTAAGAGGACATTTCGGGAAAGAAAAGATGACATGTGGCGGCAGCTCATTGGCAGATTGGCCAGAATAAACCCTAACCAAACTTTACGTTGTAAGAAATCAGCGGAGAATCACACCTCCACAATAAGAAATAAATTCAAAGGCACTCTTTTTTTCATGGTGGTGCAAAACGCCTGTGCATCTCGAATAGTGCGATGGAGTGTGGGAGTGGCCTCGAGGTCCGTGAAAGAATCGATAAATAATTGTCTTTCTTTATTGCACTGCCTGTACGTGAAAGATTCGGTGGCAGGACGGATTTATTGCTACCAAGGGAAACCTAGGTGGGTTTTTCCAAAGTGAAACCTATATAGGTTTTATTCTATGGAAACCTAGACTCGAGGAAACCTAGAAAGGATTATGTGGAAACCTAGGTAGGTTCCACACCAATGGAAACCTAGACTAGTTTCTTGGAAACCTAGATTGGAAACCTAGAATGGTTTTATGGAAACCTAGAGTAGTTTTATGGAACCAAGTCTAGGTTTCCATCAAAAACCTCTCTAGGTTTCAACAAGGTCCAACCCAGATCGGGCGTAGATGGAACCATCGAGAATCGAGGGTTGCTGCAGTTCTTTGCCTAAAAGCGGGACAGGTGCTACAGGTCGAAATTGGTTGCCACAGGTCGGATTGAGGTCGGTTTTTGTTGGCAGGTCGAATTTTATTGGGCTCGATTCTGTTGGCAGGTCGAAGCTTAACAGGGCAGCGGCGTTGAATCGGATTGAATAGGCGTTGAACAGGTTGAACAGGTCTGGAATCATATATCTCTTCCTCAAATCTCTTCCGCATAATCTCTTCCGCAAATCTCTTCCTCAAATCTCTTCTGGCTTCCCCTTCTGATGCAAATCTCTTCCTCAAATCTCTTCTGGCTTCCCCTTCCCTCAAATAGGGCCGTTACCTATTCCAGTTACATATTCAAGCCGTTACCTATTCCAGTTTTACAAAGTTCCCCTTCATGAATAGAAAAATTCTTTTGTTCTGAATAGAATACCTCCTTATTGAATCCGGCTTACCTATTGAAGCTGTTACCGAATTTTTCTTCAGGAATAATTTGTAGTTCACAGCCAAATTTTTCTGTCCATTTGATGCAGTCCATTTGATGCAGGAAGCTAAGAATGTTCGTCAGTGCAATAGATGGTTTTCATCAATGGTTCTTTATCTGAAACAACTTGCATGCATCAAGAAATGGTACATGCAGGAAAACTGCAGAGTAGTGGAAAATCAGATTTTATAAGACATGTCTTTTATTTCTTATAACGGAGCCATGGAAAAGCATTTTTTTTAAGACATGTCGCAAGAATGGCATGGCACCTCAAATGGTGTCTTATAGTTTTAAGACAGCCATATTTTAAGCCAACCGTGGAAAAAGGGCCTTAGGCTCGTACCGTCGAAGATATTTTTCAACCATAGATCATAATCCATTTTAATGCCATATAGCATTTGCCAACTTCGGGAGGAGTTCATAGGTTCTATTTTCTTCTTTTCTTGATCGAGCAGTATGTTCTATTCTCACAAAGAAGATTATGCTGATCTGTGTAATAATATCTTCCCAAATAAGGGCGGTAGGATGATGCCTGACGAATAACCAGTTGCTGCATCCAGCATTTGAATTATGATCTGGAAAAGCCGCTTCTGTCTGATGAACCTCATGGGATCCACGACAGACAGTCTAGATGCAGGTTAATTGGCAGTTCCTCACAACAAGTCTAGATTCGTTCCAAAGGTATTCCATCTTTTAACATATATCTTGTACTTCTGGAAATGAATAAGGATCAATAAATGCACCTCTAAGCTTAGATAGCACATCACTAGTAAACATGCAAAGATGTTCCCTAGGACACTTTGTGGAAATGTTCAACTGAAAAGAGCCTTTGAAACTGTAGAAACGCTGAATCCAAATACATGGATTTTCTTAGAATCTTCTTTTCGTTTGTTGCAAGAGTGCACCAAGACTAATGCTATAGCAGAAGGGAAACGTATCCATGCCAATACCATGAGAAGTTTAGTGGACCCTAATATGATAATGTGGAACACACTTATCAATATGTATGTAAAATGTGGTAGACTTGAAGAAGCTTGTGATGTGGTTAACAGTATGCCTATGCGCAATGAATTTATCTGGACATCAATCATCGCAGGCTATGCTCAAAATGGAAATGGTAGAGGTGCTCTGAAAATTTTCCAGCACATGAAGCAAGAGGGGGTATTACAGAACAAAGTCACTTTTGTTTGCGCCTTGAATGCATGCATTTGCATTCGTTCTGTGCAACATGGTAAGCAATTTCATGCCAGCATTCTGAAGGCTGGGTATGGAACAGATTATTTTGTGGCAAATACCCTTGTTCACATGTATACCAAATGTGGGAGCATAGAGGACGCATGGAATATATTTGAGAGAGTAAATACACGGGGCGTTTTCATGTGGACTGCCATTATTGCTGGGTATGCTGAAATTGGAAACTGTGGGATGTCTTTAGAATTATTCGCACAAATGCATGTGGACAGAGTACAACCCAATGAGTTCACATTTCTGAGTGTTTTAGAGGCATGCTTAGTTTTAGAGCGGGCAAAACATATCCATTCATATATATTGAGCACTGATTACAAACTTGATATGTTTGTTACTAGTAGTTTGGTTTGTACATACATCAAATCTGGAGGCATGCATGCTGCATGTGACATATTTGATCGCTTGCCTAAAAGAGATGTAGTATCTTGGAATACAATGATTGGTGGGCATGTGGAAGGTGGTTATGGGAGAGAAGCTCTTTGCCTCTTTAGGCACATGATATTTGAAGGAATGAAACCGAATGAGGTCACACTCGGCAAAGTTCTAGCGGCATGTAGTGTGATGGACACCGACGAAGAAGGAAAGTATGTCCATTCTATTATTTTGAGGGCTGAATGCCAACAAGATGCATTTGTATGCCGTGCCCTCATTGACATGTATGCGAAAACTGGAAGAATAGAAGATGCCTGCCAATCATTTAACACTTCCGTTGTACACAATGTATACATATGTACTACAATGATAGGAGGCTATGCAGAACAAGGGTATAGAAGGGAAGCCTTTAAGACTTTTGAACAAATGCAACAGGAGGGTATGGAAACAAGTGAAATTACATTGGTTGCGATTCTTAATGCATGCAGTAGGTTACACGAGGGAAAGTGCATTCATGCTCGGATAGTGAAAGTGAGACCCAAGTTGGACAGCGCCATTTACCGTGCTCTCATCGATATGTATGTCAAACATGGGAGCATAGGAGATGCCTATCAAATATTTTACAGCTTATCCATAAGGAATATAATTATTTGGACTATTATGATTGTAGGTTATTCTGAGCAGGGCTATAACAAGGAGGCATTGGAGTTGTTTCAGCAAATGCAAGCAGAAGGAACGAAACCAAATAATATTACTTTGCTTACTCTTCTGAATGTATGTGGTAGTCTAGCTTTATTAGATGAGGGGAAATACATCCATGCCAATGTTCTGCAGAATCTACATGAATCTGATTGCGTTTTAGGTAGTGCTCTAGCTGACATGTATGCCAAGTGTGGAAATATAAAGGATGCTTGTATCGTGTTTGACAGGTTTATGAGAGATGCTGTGTCATGGAACATAATGCTTTCAGCATACGCACAACATGGTAATGGTGAAGCAGCTCTTGATCTGGTTGTTCCTATGCTTTTAGAAGGAATAAGGCCTAACAAGATTACATTTATTTCTCTCCTTCATGCTTGTGGCCATGCCCAGTTGATGAGTGAAGGGTGCCATTACTTCAGCTTTTTCAGTCAAGATCATGGGGTTGCACTGGAAGTGCAGCATTATGCTTGTATGGTAGATCTTCTTGGTCGAGTAGGATGGTTGGACGAAGCCCATCAATTTATAGGAATGATGCCTTGCTTAGCAACTGCAGATATATGGATGTTTCTTCTCAGTGCATGCAGAATCTATGGTGTTATGAGTTTAGCAGAAGATGCTGTTGTGAATGTTTTGATGGTGGAACCTACGAGAGTTGAAGCCTACCTTTTGTTATCCAGTATATATGCCATGGCCAACATCTCACCAAATTTAAATGTGGAAGTCTCTCCCCATGTGAGGCATGGCATTACTATATGCAATCAGCCTCTTTCCAGATCCCTCTAATTAGGGCATGGATGCTCATAAACATCACACGTATTTGTAAGAAATGGGAGACTTTTTCCCCGGAGAAGAAATTGCTGAAATTGAAGCAAAAATTAGTGGGCTGAAAGGATCCCGCTCAGATTGACCATCTGTAGTACTGGATTTGGATGGCAAAAGAATGAGGTAGTCTCAAAAGTGCACTTCATATTGTCTGATGGCTAGAATCTTGGATATGCAGCTCAAAGCCTTCAGGTAGCTTGTTTCTCAGTAATGCACTGGCCCACAATCATAGCTTCTGACTGGCCTTTGTCATTGTCATTGCTGGCATTGACACAAAAAGCCATGACGATACCTCCTTGTGCCAAAAACTGGGCAGCCCTATCTGTGAGCCAATTTCCCACTTCCTTTCGAGAAGGACCCATTGTGAAAAAACTGCAATATCATTGGTGTGCTAGCAAACATGGAATTGGAGTGGATAAACAGAATTATAGATCTAACTGGAACTGCACTATGATTCTACTGCTCAAAGCAATAAAATATTGTCAAAATCCAGGACTGATTGAGCTCCAGCCAATGTTTTGAAGATGAAATTGTCAAACAGGGAAGCTGAATTACATAGGGAGGCTGAATTCCATGGAGGAAGCCTTTTTGTGAAGAAACAGATCGAGTAATGAAGATGCTTTCGGTTTTCATGATTTTTGGGAAGTGTATAGCAGAAGCATATCCAAAGTGCTATGAAAGTGGCAAAGAACAGGTTTAAAGTCAATCTCTGACAGGGAAATAGATGGATTTTATGGGATGAACTAAGCACAGAGATAAAATGGTAAATGGTGGTCCAACGGCTAAGAAATTTTCTAAGGGGGAACATAGGGGGCTGCAATAATAAATGTTGTTTAAATTGGAAGGTAGGAAACAAAATTACTCACAAAGTTTCCAGAGTTTATCAAGCTATTGTTCCTCACAGATGCAGATCCAGTTTAGCCTCCAACAAATGGAACAATAATGTTGGTGACTTCAGAAGCACCCTAGGAAATGTACGGAGGGCAATTCTAAGAGATTATAAATAAATTAATAAGTCACGCCCCTTTGACTTATTATCCCTAATATATAATTGTAATATCGGAGGTAAGGGGCGGATCTAACTAATTCTAAAAGTATTTGGCTTTTGAGTTGATCACTGTATTAATCTAAAAGTTTAGGCACTCAATATTTGACATGTGTTATTAGTTTGTCGTGTTTACCAAAA
The DNA here is from genome assembly GCA_021234155.1 of Isoetes taiwanensis. Classification (NCBI taxonomy): domain Eukaryota; kingdom Viridiplantae; phylum Streptophyta; class Lycopodiopsida; order Isoetales; family Isoetaceae; genus Isoetes; species Isoetes taiwanensis. The sequence continues at coordinate 153,537 of JAJEKV010000263.1, forward strand.
GCTTCTAGAGGTTCAATCAAGTTTGAGGGTATTTGGAACATGTGGTATCAAGCTTGCAAGCACATGCTTTGATAAGTCTTGAAAATATGACCTCATCTAGCAGTATTCTTTCCCATTGCATTATTTGATAATGTGGCCGAAATTTGGAATCGTATGTCAAGAACCTAAGGTTTTTAATGGTGTAAATGAGTATTCGTATGTGAGTATGGTATTTTGGTGGCGGCATCTTGTGCCCGGTTACGGAATCGGTAGTGCCGTAGTAGTGTGCTCCAGGGATGGCCCGGATGCCGAGGTAGGAGGTTTTATGTGTCCCGCCTCCGGGCTTGTTGTTTTTTTGGGGGTTTGACAAGGTGGGGGTGGGTTGCTTGGTTGGGAGCGGAGGTGGATTTGTGCCCGAGGTAAGCGTTTGTGTTCTTCCTTTTGTTTTTGTTTTTGTCTCAGAATTTTCGCCACATTATGTCTCCGAGGGTGACACATTTGAGGGGACTGGAAAAGAGGCGGAGTCTCGGCTTTCGAACAAGCGCTAACTAGGGTTTCTTGAACCCGGGTAAGGTTCAGGTTGATCAAGCGCTAGTCACTTCTCGATCCCATCACATCCTTGATCGTCCACCCTCGATCTTCCCAACCGTCACATCACCAAATCATCTATCCCATTCCCCTGAATTCTCTCTGTCTTCCCTGCGGCCCCCATTATTGCGACCATGACAAGCATTACCCAAGGCACCCCTCACTCCTAAGATTTTCCGGCTATTACGAGAGCTACCGATTCAATCTCAACTTCATACAATTTGGGAGCTTCGACATGGCGGCCTTCATCGCGTGGATGTTGCGTAATCAAGGGATCCGGAATGGGATAATATTACTCGAGAAGAGTTAAGGAACTCCCGAGAGACACGTGAATCCCATCTTCTCAAACTCGGAATGGATGAACATTCTACGCCAACAAGTATTTGCATGCTCTCGATGAAGACTTCACCAAAGGTATCAAATCGAACTTCGATCTCCTAAAACAAACTACATACTCTCGGGAAAAAATGCAGGTTGTATTTTGGGTGGAAAAGGAAGGTTTCAATTTGAATGAAATCGCCAAACAAATATACTCTTTGAATAAGAATGTGCGATTGCTTCCATGCATTGGCTACTGATTCCCTTTCTTCATGGTTGAATTAACATCCCGTGAAGCTGCTCTTGATTTGTCGAGGAAAAGCCGAAGTCATACACAAAGGGTACCAAATCAAATTCCAAAATGGGACTATCACTCGATCCTTCCTCCCCAAGTCCCTCCCCAGGTCCACGGTTTTCTTGCAACCCCATGGTCTCAACCCCATCTACTAGAGTGAAGAATGCTTCAAGGCAATTTTTAACTCCATTGGACATTTTATTTCGCTACTTTTTTCCCACCGGATAGACCCCCAATTGTCTATGTCCAACTAGATCTGCTCAAGCCCATCCCCGAGAAGTGACTTATGTTGATCTTTTGGAACTAACTGTATTGCAAATTGAATCGAGCGGCCTTCCTCCTGGATCATTGCGGTATCTATGGAAAGAAATTCCATGGAGGGGTGAAATGCATCCCGAGAAATACCTTTGAAGACCCCCGACACACTCGAAAAGCGTAACAAGTATGATCCCCGACAGTGAGAATGCCATGTAGATGAATTCGCCATATGTATGGCCACAAAAGGAGGAAAATGATATATGGCTTGGGGCGTAATGGACAAACAAACGGAACATGAGGGAAAATTATAAAAATTGCAAAGGAAAAGAACGGGACAGGGGAAAGAATCCGACAAGCCAAATGGGACCTCTCCCGGAGGATCCTCTGTGCCTTTGAAGATAAAAAGAAGGGAAAAAGTCTACACCACGAGCTATTTAACTCACAATAAAGAGGTATCTTTCATTTAAAAATGAACTTCACGCCAAATTCAACAAGGACAGCCCCCATGCAGGATTTACATACGTAAGACACAGGAATGGGATATCGGGATACGTAACCTCACATTAAGGGCAAGGAATCACAAAAATGAAGCCCATTGAAACCGGGCGCAGCGTAAGCCCGTAATCAAAACAAGGATAAGGATTCGGATAAAGAAAGTTCGAAATAGAAACAATGCGCAGACGAGGTCACCGCCAATTGGGAAGATTATGACACCGGGTAATGATTTAGTCTCTTGACTTTAGAGGAGGCTCAAGAAGATACACACCTACAAGATGCACAAAGCAAACGAAAGCAATACTGAGATAGGGGAACTCTTTACCCCAAAGAAGAATGAAATGTAATTTATATCCAATAAGGATCCGGAAGGGTTATCACAACCGAAGTCCGCCACTCTTCAAAAATTGTATCTCGGTCTCCGGTCACCATGTCCATCCCACCAACTCAAGCCAATTCCCCCAAACACCTCAATTATCTAATCCAAAAACCCTCTTACAAAGCAGGTAATCAAGAGCAAGTCGAGGATAATATCTCCTTCCTTCGGGCTTTTTATTCAATGCAAAGATGATGGTAGATATCTTTGCTTGTGTTGAACGTTTTTGTTGCAAGAGGCTCTAGAAGAATACTTACACACACCGGGCGAGCATACCGAGGAGAATCAAGGGATGATAAAGAAGCTTCCATCCAGGTAAGTACCCAATCCTTTGATACTTTGAATAATTCAGAACTTGGGTCCTGTGTTTCCAATGAAGAAAGAGAGATTTGCACTCCTATACTGTCAAAATTCTGGGCAACCTTAGAGGATGAGATAGGAATGTCAGATCATGAAGGCCTAGATAATATCCCAAAGGATCTAGACAAGATTGGAGACTACCTATATGGAAATATGAGCTCCACTCCTAATAAGAAATCCAGAAAGTACAGAAAGACCTACCAAAAAGATCCCAACTATACTGGCCCTGCATCCAACACAAGGAAGACCAAATCCTGCTGAAAGTCCTCCCCTATTCCTTTTCACCCACCGTTATTACAAATGAAGATCATTTCATGGAATGTAAGGGGGATCAAGGGCCCCATAAAGAGAAGAAGATTCATTGCTTTAGCTAGAGCTTATAAAGCTGATCTTCTAATGATTCAAGAACACCATTTACCCCAGTTTGAAGCTTCCAATCTGGGAGATTGGATCAATAAAGGTACTGGCTCTTCATATATTACTGCTCAGGGCACTAAAGGTGGGCTTGCAATGTTTTGGAGCACCCTTCAAGTTGTTTCTTCATACTGCAGCCCCTCAAATAGATGGCACAGTATAGCTATAGATATGCAGGGGCAAACTTTGGGGATAATCAATGTTTATGCCCCCACTGAACCCAATGAGAGAGCCCCAATATGGAAAGAGATTAAAAATTGGATGAATGACCAGGATAATATTAATGACTGGATCCTGGGGGGGGGGACCTAAACAACACCCCACAATGGGATCTCAAACTTGGAAACAAGATTAATATATCCAGAAGTGAAAGAGCAGAGTGGGATAACATGCTGCAGGATACAGGATTAGTATATGTTCCCTCTGCCAACTCTAAATTCACTTGGTCCAACAAAAGACAAGGAGCTGAGAGAACCTATTGCACATTGGATAGATTCTATGTCATAAATCCTAATATCTCCTGCCTTGACAACTGCATAGTTACTGGAGATGATGGGAATATCCACGGATCATTTCCCTCAAATTTTGGAAATTCTCAAGCTCAAACCACTACCAAACCTACAAACTCCCCTTTCAAATTTAATCGCTTGCTCCCGCTAGGTAACCCCATTTTATCTCTCGAACCAGAGCTTCTACCTCACTCAACCTGCAGTAGGGAGACATCAATCTATGAAAGAGTTCAGCAAGAAATTAAAAATCTGTAAAAATTGGATTAAAGAATGGGGAAAAGCTAGGCAAGCAAAATGCAGAGAGGAAAAGAATAAGCTCTTAAAAGAAATGAAGGATATCAGACAGGAACTAGAGCTCAACCCTTTGAGTGCAAATCTTCATAAACAGGAGATATTATCGAAAATAACATCAAGGCCATAGAGGAGAAAGAAGTAAAGGTATGGCCTTAAGAGCAAAAGATTTGCCAATACAATAAGATGGATCAAGGCAGTTCAAAATATTTCTTCAGAGTTGCTAAGAATAAACTTATCAATAATTCCATCACTATGGTGGAACACAAAAATGGGGACAAAATTGAGGATGAGCAAGAGATTATGGCAGATTTTCTGGAACAATATAGCAACATGTTCAAAGGAGCTGAATATAGTGTTGAAGAAGAAGAGGCTATGAACAATTTCTTCAAAAACATCCCAGAAACCAAGACCATGGAGGAAGATTTAGATGGTTACCCTGATGATAAGGAGGTGTTGCAAGTCTTAAAGAACATGGAAAAGGCAAAAGCCCAGGGCCTGATGGCTTCCCCCCTGAGTTTTTTCTAACCTTCTGGATAGTGATGAAGGAAGACTTTATGGAATTTATCAAGGGAGCATGGGATCAAACCTCTATTTACCCAAACCTTTAACTCGGTCTTATCACTTTGATACCTAAGATCAAGAATCCCAGCAAAATAAATGATTGGAGACCTATATCTCACCAACCAATACTACCTACAAAATTCTAGCCAAGATTCTCTCCTTTCGGATCCTTATGCACTTGCACAATTCAGTCAGCACCTGCCAATCAGGTTTTCTTTCTCGTAGGTTTATTCTAGACAACTACATTGCAGCCAGTGAAGCAATCCATTGGGCAGACTCTCTAAACAAAATTGCATGCTCCTCAAGCTAGACTTTAAAAGAGCTTATGATTCTATAACATGGCCCTTCTTAAAGAGAGCAATGCTTCACATAGGTATCCATCAGACTCTCATAGATAAGATCATGGCTCTCAACAATCGGCTTCTTCTAGCCCGATCATTAATGGATCCCCCAAAGAAATTTTCCCTATAAGAAAGGGTGTGAGGCAAGGATGTCCTCGGCACCTTACCTCTTCCTTTTGTGTTGCGAAATGCTCACAAGATGTGTACAAGGTCTTCAACAAGAAACAACAGATTCGGGGATTGCAAATGCCGTGGTCGACAAACAAACTTACCATCATGCAGTATGCAGATGATACTTTTATCCTCTTAAAAGCCAATCAGAACAGCTTTGATGCCTTGCTGAACAGCATTCAAAACTTTGCTAGTGTCTCAGGGGTCCATCTCAACCTAAACAAATGCAGCATTCTCTGGGAGAACCCCACTGAGGATTTAGATACTTGTGGTATTAAAGTTAACCCCCCTAATCAGGCCATCACCCTACTTGGTCTCCCCCTAGCTATTAACCTTCCCAATAAAGAGGTGTGGAGACCTATTGTGAGCAAAATTAGGAAGAAACTTCTCTCCCTTTCCCCCAATTTATCTTTTGCTGGCAGAGTTCTTACTGCAAATGTGGTGTTAGCCAGCACCCATGTTTATTTCTCCTCGGCTCTCATTGCTAATAAAGAATCTTATAATGACATAGAAAAATGTCCGAGGGAATACATCGGAAAGGAATGCATTTTGTTAGATGGGAGGAAATCACTCAAACAAAAAAAAGAAGGTGGTCTAGGGCTGAAAATTCTTCATAAGCAATGACCAGGGCTTTGGGTGCTAAATATGTCCTGAAAGCTATAAATGGCTGGAACTCCCCGCCATGGAGTTCATTAGATATTGGCCACAGGCTAGTAGACCTTTTGGTATGAAGAAATATACTCACCACATCCAGATTCTATGTACTACCGGTTCAAGAGTGCCCCAATACTTCCCCTTATGAGGAAAAATTTTTGAGGCTTGGAATCTTGTTGCAGAGGGTTTTGAGCATAAGGATATTGGTTTTGATAGTGCCAATTTTTCCCTATTCTGGTCACCCATTTTTGCTAAAGAAAATGATGTTTGCTGGGCTCTCAAGCACCCACAGATATGGAAAAAGTGGAAAGAGGCAGGGGTTACTCAGCTGCAACATCTGTGGGAAGGAGATAAATGGAGCAGCTGGGAAAGTATTAAACAGATAGTCAAGGGCAAGAAAATAGACAAAATAATTTTTGACACAATCATGGCTGTTGCTAGTACCCAGAGTGAGTGTCAAACCCCAAAGAATCCTGACTGGCATATTATGAACTCAGACCAATACAAAGTTGCTTTAGGATATAGAGTTCTTGCCCCATCCAAATCCTTGACCCAGGCTGCCAATTGGCATGTTCCCAATAAGCACCTCATTAAAATCTTGAGAAATAATTGGAGGTCCTACTCACAACCTAAAATGCAGATGTTCATTTGGAGGTGTATCCACAACGCTCTTCCCTCCAATCATAATATGTTTAAGAGATGTAAAGATCTTCAGGACAATCCTATGTGTAAACTTTGTGGAAACAACTCTGAAACTATTAGTCATATGTTTGATTGCCCCAAAATCAGGGAATTTTGGAGATGGCTGGATGCTTATCTCAGGTCAAAAGGTCACAACCTCGGCAATTGGGCCAACATCATGGACCTTTTGAAGGGATCAAACAACTTCTTGAACACCATTAGGCAAACTGCTCTCTGGATTATTTGGAAACACAGGAACAGGGTTAATTATTCAAATCAAAGGGTGGATATAGCTTGGATGAAAGTAGCTTTTCAGATCGAGATATCCAGAATTGCTATGGCTCATAAAAACAGTAAACAAGACAAAGCTGATTGTGCCTGGCTGTCAATAGGGAAATTTGTTGGTTTATACAACGTCTTTGTTTGTTATGATATGCTTATTGCTGATGATCATTTCATGGTTTTCAGAGCTGTTGATTGCCCTTACAACGAGGATGAACTGTAAGCCTAATCTTCCCGACTTGTCCAATTTTTTCTTCGCTCTGAGAAATCTTTAATAACCAGCAACATTGGTCCTTATCCCCTTCCATTGATGAAGACCGAAAAAGCTTAAACCTTTCTCGCTCAATGGTTATCAAGCTCACATCCTTGATGATTCCTTTTTGCTATGAAAGGTTGTTAATCGAGGATCAATTCTCTCACTTGGAGACATGTTTTACCATCACAAAGCCTTACAGACTGGCCATGGGGAAGCCATCATCCTCTTTTCTGAAACAGCCCCTCTTTGGTTCTTTGCCTTCCCACCTGAATGGAATGAGATTGGCTGGCAGATAGACCCGGTGGCTTCAGACTTGGTGATCATTGATGAAGAAGAGTCGGACTCGGATTTTGGATTTTACGGTACAAGATCCTTCCTCCCGATCGAGCTACCTTGCCTGCTTCTTTGTAAAAGGACCTCGGTCCCATTTTTGTTTTTGTTTTTTTTCCGTGCTAAAAGCACTTTTTTGTGAACCTCAATGGTTACGATGTTTGTATCGATGTAACTTTCTTATGATAAATATAAGTCTTCCTTTTCTCCAAAAAAAAAAATTATGTGTCTCACGAAGAGGGCAAAGAGAAAGGGGAAGAGTGTTGGTTGCTCTGTCCACGGTTCTCCGAGCCACATTATAAACCGAAAGTGCTTCCAATTCCCAAGAGCGTGAGACCGGGGGATATGGTGGTTTTTCTGTTGAGCAGGATTGGAATGTTATAGATGTGAGTGTTACCTTAGATCGTCAATGCGGGCAAGATGTGCCCATGAGTTTTATGATGGTCTTGTGGGGTTTTGCAACCGGAGGTGTGTTGCTGGAGGCTGTGGCCATGGGCGTGGTGCTCTTGTAGATCATTTGCATTGTCGGTTTGTGTTTAGAGCCCGGTTTAAGAGTCCTAGGGCCATGAATGATGCCATAAAAAAGAGATTTCAATTGGGTTTCTAAGCCTCCTGGTGTGATATTGGTATGTAAAGCCCTTAAAAATACTCGTCTTCATTGTTTTGAGGGTATGATTGGGTACTGTATGAAGGATATGGGAAAAGTTCATTCTTCATAATGTGAGTGAGGCTGCCATCGAGAAAGGTAAGGATTTGTATCGAGATGGGGAGCTGGTGATACGAAAAATTTAGATGTGCTTGATAACAAAAACTTGTTGAATCGAGCTGCTTATTTTGTGAATTACCACGGGAACCATAGATTGACTGCTAGTTTGTTGTATACACTGCCCTTCTAACACTGTCCATATCAATGAGCACCGTGTCCGGGCTGCATGGAGAGTCCTGCTCAATCCTAGTCACTGCATGTCATCGGATATGAGGACCATCTTGTTTGGCTTGCCAACAGGTTTTGTGCCTGTGGAAAGGAATGTGCCTGGGAGGAGGCAGTATTGGAATGATGCTATTCCTGCTGATGAACAAGATAATAACTTCGAGGATATTCATGATGCTTCTTATAGTGGAGACAATGATGATGTTGTGATACTTCAGCCTGGTGTAAATTTCATCCCTGTGCACAAGGGTGATCGTACCATGGCTGTTGGGTGATGAACTTGGTTGCCTCTTCATTGTACAATTGGGTTTGTTTTCATAGTTTTGTTTGTTTTTAGTTGCAGGAGTTATGGAGACTGATGGGGAACCAGTTGCTGGCGTGGAGCAACCTGCTGTGTCTTTGCCTGAGTCTTTTATTTCGTCTGCTGTAGAGGTATCCCATCGGGACCCTGTTGTGTTTTCGGCTGAGCCTGAGGCAGCATTTTCTGCTCAGGAGTTCGTGAATAGTGTTATCCAGGTTGGAGCTGAGGCGCATAGGATTGGGGCATCCCTGCGCTTGCTTAGGCGACAGCTTAGAGGGTTCTATGTGTCAATTGACAATGCCATATCTCGTTGTGGAGTGGGAGCATTTGGGGTGCCCGTTTCGAAGTTGCACATCTTGCGGCTCTCATATGAGCTTATGCGAGGGTCTTGCTTGTGCAAGAAATACGACAACTAGATGCAGTCATTAGGCATGGCCAAAGTGGCTCGGCTATGAACTTATTTCCTTACATGTTCTTTTGTTGGCTTGTGATTTTGTGTCTGGAGTTGATAAACCTTGATTTGGATTTGTATTGCTGAAATAATAGGTATGGGTTGCTTCTAAATAACGTGTTGAATAAGTTTGCGATGGTTTGCTGGTTCTGAAATTGGTTGTGGTAAATGCTTGTAAATAACGTCTTTGAATAAGTTTGAAGCGGCCGCAATTGGTTAACGGTATGGTTTCTTTGGTTCTGAAATTGGTTGTGGTAAATGCTTGTAAATATGTGTTGAATAAGTTTGAGCAGGCTGCAATTGTTTAACAGAATTGTGTATTGAAATGATGTCCGGGTAATCGACACATCGCTTTGCTAGTGGGCTTGGCCCCCTACGCATACTAGGCATCCCTCTTGTGGGATACCTAGTATGCTTGGATGAGCGTCGGAACTTATACTGGGGTTCGACTCCCCAGGCTCGATGGTTTGCTTGGCTGATAGGGGTAAGTCAAATATAGGGGATTTGACCCTATCTTGACTTCCATTTGAGGGCTGGAATTTGATGGTGTGGCATATGCTCTGGCATATGCCACCATCGGATGGCCCCAAAAAATTATTGGATGCCCTAAATGATGCAATGCTTTTGGACCTTTATCACATTGAGAATATCTTGTAATAATGGCACCCGATGATACCTGATTTCTATATGGCAGCTTGTCAAAGACATGGCATGTCATGCAAGCTTCCACATTCAACATACATATCTATGAGAAAGCATACATATTTATCAAAGCATTTTGAACCTTAATGCTTTCCTAAAGCATTTTGAACATTAAAGCTTTCCTGCAAGACAGTTGTGAGAATTTGTTCATCATACATATCTATGAGAAAGCACACATATCTATCAAAGCATTTTGAACCTTAAAGCAGAATCTGTTCATGCAAATACCTTCCTTGCTCTAACATTCGTATACTAGGACATGCTTTTAAGACAATTAAGAATCCGCCACGTAGATACCTTAGTTGCTCTAACAGTTGAAAATGCTATGATATCTCGAGTGTAGAAACTTATGGAAGCACTTAACATCTTACTGTATATGCTTAAGTTCCTGCATTCCGCCTCTGCTTTCAAGCTCTAGAATGAGAGCTACCCCATCATATGAGCTTTCAAAATGAGGCATAACACTTTGTTCTCTTTCTTTTCTCTTCTTTTTGTTGGTGTACTCACTTTGCTAACAAAGTTCTATTGGTTTTTTTAGTTTTCTGGTGTGTATCAATGGGTGCCAAAAAGGAAGATTCATACTTTTTGAACTCATAATTTTGCTTTCTAAAGTGATGGCTCAAACTTATATATCTACTAACAAATGAGTTATATTATGTGTGTCCATTTTTGAGCAACAACTCAACAGAAAGTAGTTTAAGAAAAGAGACAAAAAGACAATGTGCTTATTCTTATCTCAAAACTGTTGTCAATTATTATCTCAAAATGCATATCCTAAGCTAAATTTCAAATCATATGACAATTGCTTTGCAATGACGTATAATAGACCTATCTCCACTGCCAATGTAAGAAATACTATCATCTTTAACTTTCTTACAAAGATCTGCCACGTAACATATTACATATGCTATTTACTTCTTTTCCATTACAAATATCAAATCGAATCAAAATGAATGATTTCTATCGTACTTCAAAGCAATTGAAAAATCTTAGACGTATTCTCCTACGTCATTTTCAATCTCACAAACCAAATAGCTTTTGGGTGGTGACTTAATAACCAAAATTATAGTTGTACTTCTTGTTCCCTCTCTACGATTTGCATCTTGTAATATCGTCCATAACAGATTGTAATAAGTTAAACCAATATTAAATAACAAAATAATAATAATAACATAAAGATAAACAACGTGCAAATTAAACTAGTATTGAACAACAAAACAATAACAATAATAAAAATAACCTGCAAAGTATAAGCTTCTTTTTATCGAGGTAGGCATCAAGTCTGTCCACTATTTCTTTAAATCGTGTAATAATTCGTTAGGGATGCTGAATAAATATTTAAAATAATTATTAATATTTTGTTATGAATAACTTAATGGCTATAGGCATTTGATGGTTTTATAGTTTCTTAAATCTGATTTCTACATTTATTGGAGCAGTAACAAGGCATATTAACAATACTAGAAGCATCTTGTACAAATAAATTACTTTGAAGTGCATAATACAGTTTGAAATTCATATATTAAATCTAAATTCTTAGTCATATATATAGCTCAGCTTTGGTGTAAATTTTGGTTTAAATAATGAGAGTCGAGAATCATTTGTTTCTAGATACACAAGCTGTACTCTTTCTTTTGAACTTTATGTTGTGCTTTTGTCATAATCCACCTTCTAATTCACTTTTTGCATCATGCCGTGGCCTTTTGAAAATGGATCAAAAAGTTAATTTGATCTGTATTTTAAATTGTGGATCAAATTTTGAATCCCAAATTTGATTGTTGGAATTGTAATTTATAAAAATTGTAGGTAAGATTTTAACACTAGGGTTACACCTTTTTGGAAATTCTATTATGGCTCCAAGATAAAGAATTTGTCTACATACTCACAATATGTTGTCCTCCATTATTGTATAATACAGGAAACATTTGTGAAAAATATAGAAAGCTTCTAATACCAGGCATAATATGGAGCCAAATGCAAAGGGTTCAGGTTTATTTTTAAAGTCTTTAACATTTCTCACATTATTTTGCAAATATGATTTTTCTTTGGAATTCTAAATCTTCCATCTTGTAAACCATAATATGAGAAATCTATCACAAGAAGAATAAAAAGGATCTATAGTGGAAATTTCGAAAAATAATTTCTGAAAGTTTGAAGTTCAGAAGTTCATTATGGACCCAGTTGGGTCCCTCGAGGGTTAAAATATTGAGAACTTATAATATTACTCCATTTAAAAAAAAAAAATATACATTTAGCAAGAAGAATAGTACTTAGTATCTACTTCCATTGAAAAATAATAGTATCCACACATTCGTATTCTATTTCAAATATTGTGGATGTGAAATGGTTTTTGGATGTTTGTTTTTCAGAAATTCCTTAGAGACCCGATTGGGTCTCTCAAGAATTCAGATTATGATTTGCTCATTGATACATCAAATTTTTATGAAATCACATGAAATTTAAAAAATGAGTAGCATTTGTGGACTATATTCATAGAAAATTAATGTCATATTGAAATTTGTATTCCGTGTTGAGTGTCATGAGATCATATCGTATCATTGAAACCATTGAATTGAGTGTATTTTAAGATGCGATTGTGCTAAAGTTGTGAAGAATTTTATTTTGCCATTGAATATGGTAGTATAACTTCGAGTTAATCTTACAATTCAGGTGTTCATATTGAAAATCTCATAAGTATCATGGAGAACTAGTCCCTAATATGGAGAAGGAATTGAGGGACTCATACGAGTTGATGAACCCAAACAGGTCCCTGAGACAACTCTAGTGTTAAATTGTAGAAAATTAGATTGTTGAATTTAAGGCTACATAAAATTCTAGGTAGGAATCAACAGTTGGAGTATTTCTTAAGTCTAAAATATTCTAAAACTTCCGGGTAGCAACCTAACAGCCAAAATTCTAGTCGCAGTTTCTATTCCGCTTCTACCATTTGCATCTTGTAATATCGTCCGTAATATTTCTAAAAAAATACAATAAGTCAATATTAAATACCTAAACAATAATAAAAATTTAAAGATAAATAACCTGCAAGTTAAATTAATATTGAATAACAACACAATAATAATAATAAAAATAACTTACAAAAGTATAAGCTTCTTCTTATTAAGATAGACATCAAGTCTGCGTCTATTATTTCCTTAGTTTGTCTAATAATTTGATAAAGATATTGAATAAAGCTTTAATCTAATTATTAATATTCCGTTATAAATAGCTTCATGGCTGTAGGTATTCGATGGTTTTATGGTTTCTTGAATCTAATTTCTATATTTATTAGAACCGTAAAAGACCATATTAACAATAATGGAAGCATCCTGCTACAAATAAATTACTTTGAGGTGCATAATACATTTTGGAATTTATATGTTAAATCTAAATTCTTAATCATAAATGTGGCTCATCTTTGGTGTAAATTTTGGTTCAAATAATGAGAGTCGAGAACCATTTGTTTCTAGGAACACAATTTGTACTCTTTCTTTTAAACTTTATATTGTGCTTTTGTCCTAATGCACCTTCTAATCCACCTTTTACATCATGCCCTGGCCTTTTAGAAATGCATCAAAAAGTTAGTTTAATATGTATTTTAAATTGTGGATCAAATTTTGAATCTTAAATTTGATTATTAGTTTTGTAATTTATAAAACTTGTATGTAAGATTTTAAATTGTAAAAAATTAGGTTACTGAATTTAAAGCTATAAAAAATTCTAGATAGAAATCAAATGTTAGCAGGTTTACAATACAAGGAATTTTCTTTGAGTCTAAAATATTCTGAAGCTTCTGGGTGGCGACTTAAATAAAATCCTTGTTTGTAGTCCTGTCCCGCCTCTACCATTTGTATTTTGTAATATCTTCCGTAACATTCTAAAAATAATTCAATAAGTTAAATCAATGCTAAATAACAAAACAATAATAAAAAGTTGAAGATAAATAACCTATGATGTGAATAATTCCATTAATTTGCATATATCTTTTTCCTTTCATCTTTGTGATTTTTATTCCACCAATCCAATAGGGATTGTGCCACGAACAAATAAAATGCCATCATTTGAAGATCAAATTATGGTGTAAGGCAAGTATATTAGTTGATCTCGACTTGTGTATAAGGAAGGAAGGAAGGAAGGATAAGGCGAGCATGCTAGATGATCTCGATATATGTGTCAATATTCTCATGGATGGATTGCTTATCATTCCCTATGAGTTACGAATATTAAACCATCCACTTTCTCAGCTTCTTGGATTAATGCTAAGGAAGGGTTTTAATTGTATAGTGATGCAAAAAAGATAGAGCAAGTGATTGTCTAGTGTTGATTTTTACAATTGTTTGCTTGGTCGATCGAATATGGAACAACACCTTGCTAATGGCTATGATGCTATATTAATTAACCAATAACATGTTTAATGATTCTAACGAACCTAGTTTTTTGGGGACAGACAAGCGTACACAATGCCGTATCCAATTTCCATAGATTCTAGAACCTCAAGAATCTTAAGATAGAGAATTCTAAATATATAAAATGAACCATTCAAAAGAAGCATCTTTGACCTCAAACCTGCCTCTACGTCGAATGCATCTTTGCAAAAATTATGGAACATGACACGTGTTTTTTTTTTAAAGCGCGATATGTCACATTACACAACACGAAGTTCAATTAAAACCCAATACAGTATGACATATTACAAAAAAACATCGGCCAAAGATAAAGGACAAGGATAAAGATAAAGAGCAAAAATCATGGTATGCTATATGCATACAGATTGATAGGACTGAAAGTTCGCCTACTGTCAATCAATACCAAGTTGTAAGTTGCGTCGACTCCCATGGGTCGATAAAGGATTATGTTAAACTTTACTCCCATGCGAGCCCATAATTGGAAAGATGTATTTTTAGGTTTAACTATGATGGAAAATGGACACTACATGTCCTTCAATCCTTAAAAAACCAACTTTGGTAGATCCTTGCATCTAAAGGTTTCTTACACTCTTTCGCATGCGAAGTATGGATTTTTTAAAGCTTAGAATGCTAATGTATTGAGAAAGAGAGAAGGGAAATATGCTCGTTAACATAAAACAGAATTGGAATGAATTTGCGAATAAGATGCATCGGATAAATAGTTCCAATTATTATTTCAACTGAGTAACACTACAAATTTTGCCAAATGCCCTAGTTCAAAGTGAAAATCTTTCTTATTGGAGAATTTAAATAAACAATTGCATTTTAAATAACATGGGCACAAATCCATGAATATTGAATAACAACATAATAATAATAAAAATAAAAATAATTTACAAAAGTATAGGCTTTTCCTTATTAAGATAGACATCAATTCTGTCTATTATTTCCTTAGTTTGTTTAATAATTTGTTAAAGATGTTGAATAAAGATTTAATCTAATTATTAATATTCTATTATAAATAGCTTCATAGCTGTAGGTGTTTGATGGTTTATGGTTTCTTGAATCTAATTTCTACATTTATTAGAGCTGTAAAAGACTATATTAACAATATCCTGCTACAAATAAATTACTTTGAGATGCATAATACATTTTGGAATTAATATGTTAAATCTAAATTCTTAATCATAAATGTGGCTCAACTTTGGTGTAAATTTTAGTTTAAATAATGAGAGTCGAGAATCATTTGTTTCTAGAAACACAATTTGTACTCTTTTTTTTAAACTTTATATTGTGCTTTTGTCCTAATCCACCTTTTGCATCATGCCCTGGCCTTTTAGAAATGCATCAAAAAGTTAGTTTGATATGTATTTTAAATTGTGGATCAATGTTTGAATCTCAAATTTAATTATTAGTTTTTTAATTTATAAAAAATTTAGTCGCAATTCCTGTCCCGCTTCTACCATTTGCATCTTGTAATATCGTCTGTAACATCACTAAAAAAATACAATAAGTTAAGCCAATATTAAATACCTAAACAATAATAAAAAAACTTAAAGATAACTAACCTCCAAGTTACACTGATATTGAACAACAACAACAACAACAACAACAACAACAACAACAACAACAACAACAACAACAACAACAACAACAACAACAACAACAACAACAATAATAAGATGAAATTGCGTACCCAATTGGAATGTTGGCGATGATAGAAGAACCCGCACATGCGGGGAGATGAGCGTTACGCTCCTTTGTGCGCCCGGCTTCAGTCTTGAAACCCGGACACGATGGATGGATGAGGCCTTCTTTGTAGGAATTTTGTTCTCGAGTGCAGGCTTCCTAACATTCCCTCGACTATGGCGTGATTATTTGCGTGATAGATAGTTTAATCATTCAAACGTACAATTCGAGGTCTAGAATAGGATTTAGCAGATCTGATTTGGGTAGTCATTTCCTTTGTATCCTGTGCCTTGACAGAGTAGGCTCTTTAAGAGTTTCAGCCCATAATTCGGGCTATCTTGCTTTAGGGAGATTTTCACGAAACCTTTTCCAAATCTCTGTACAGGAAAGATTTGGGATTGAACCCATTCTTCACTGGACGGACTTCTTCGACCTCCGACCTGCTTGGTTTTTTGCTGATTTACAGATATTAGTGTGGAGATTTGCAGGTGAGAACTAAGAATGGCAAGCAAAACAGAGAGAAATGGTTCGAGCCTTCCCACAAACCCAATCGAAAGAGAGAAAAGGCTTAAAATCATTGAGGATGAGGAATGGACGCAGATTTTTTGGCTGGATAGCAAAAATGATAAGGGATGGAGTAAAATGAAAACCATGTACATGACCTTTGCAATTATACAAGATCAACAAAAAGCAGCCGCGGTCTGCAGTCTGCATGGATGTTCTGGGGGACGGAGTTATCTGCGAAACCCTGGATAAAATGAAAGCATTGGAGAAAGATTATGAAGCCGGAAGAGCTAATGACCGAGACTGGACATGGAACTTCTTTGAACTTCTTCAAGAGATGGACAGAAATCTCTGTAAGAGAATAATGGTTAAGCAAGGCCACTCTGAATCAGACTGTTGCAGCCTTAAGAACAATGTTTTTCAGAAATCCATGAACGAGCTCCTCAATCTTGCAAAAAATACTCTAGTTGACCTAGAGAACATGAAATGGAACTCCAAAGCTTCAATCAAACTGATTAGTAGATGGGAGGATGCAGAGGACCACGTCATCGAAAGTCACCGCAAGCAGGCTCTCAGTAAACTTCCTTCAGGAGCGGACTTGATCTTAGGAGACGTTTCCCAAGAATACGGCATCCTCCAAACCAGGCTCAAGAAAGACACTAAAGCATGCAAGATCAGGGATTCGAATGGTTATTTTAACCCTCTCGAGACGAGCCAATGTGATTGCAAGAACTGTGAGAGCTTAAATAATTCTGGCATGAGCAAACCAAGTACAATCGTTGGGGACCAGAATGTCAGTAACCGGATTCCTGTTCTGGGCAAAAGCGACAAGGCTAAAGGTCAAATTCTTCCTTCTTATAAAAATGCTTTGCTTAATATAGTTTCTTGTGATAACCCCACTGATAATTCTAAAGCTAATTCGGATTATTTAGATCTTTCGGGTATCCAAGATTCTTCGGCTGTTAATCTGTATTCTGAGAAAGGCTTGATCATCCACTTCCCCATTAACTGCTCTTCCATTGGTGAGATCAAATTTTGGTTAACCAAAACTCATAAGATCCCCATTCTTTCTCTGCTCAAAATCGACAACAGAACCTTCCAGATTTTATGCAGGGATAATTTTAGTGTTACTTACATTCTAAAAAAGAAGCTGGGCAAAATTGGTAACAATGATTTCTATATTATGCGATGGAACCCTCTCTTTACCCCAGGTAACTCTGATCATATTTCTACTTCCACTTGGATCACTTTACCCAACTTGCCTCCTGCTTTATGGACTCTTTCCCATCTTAAGGCTATTTCGGGTAATCTCGGAGAGATCATCTCCATTAACATTCCTCAAACTAACTTTCCTTCGGTCTGTATCTCCAAGAAGATTAACTCTAATTGGCGGAGGAAAGTTAAAATTAAGCTTGCAGAGGACAGATTTATGGACCTTGATATTGTGTATTCCAAAATTCCGGTCCAGTCCCAGAAAAGGGGCCTCCTCCTAGTGCCAAAGATGAACCCCTTAATTTAAAACCTCCTCTCATTATCAGACAAGAATGGCGCCCCAAAAAGAAAGAAAATGACAGTTTGATTGATTATAACAGTTTGGCCACCAATGAAATTATCCCCAGGCCACCTGCAGAGGAAAAAAAGGAGTTCTCTCTTTATACTGTGCCCAACTCTCCTTATTTTGACAATAACTGGAATTTCTTCATCCGAAATATCAATATGGATATTAAGGTTAAAACGGGTATTATGACCCTCTCCTTCCCTCTCAAAGAAGATTACCAATCTGATGTTTCTGATGTTGAATCCGTGAGCTATAACTCAGAAGATGAATTCTTACATTCATGTGATGATGAAAGCTGGAAGCAGATTACTAAAAAAAGGGGCAGAGGCCGAAAAAAATCTTATGCTGGACCAATCAGGGTCAGCCCCAGAAATTCTGCCATTCGTTCCAGAATGGACAAAAAGCTTCTTTAATTTTTAATGTATAAATCTTTAAGAATTATCACCTGGAATCTCCAGGGTATCAACAATCCCATCAAAAGGGAGCGCTTAAAAGTATGCCTATCCTCCCTCAACCCTGATATCCTGCTTGAGATCCTTAAGTCCTAACCCAGCATTCTACGTTATTTATGTGTAGTTGTATCCAATTCACTCAAGCATATGTGATAACATTAGTATTTATTTGTAAGAAAAATTAAAGTTGACATGAGAAATAAGTACTGATACCATTATATCCATAAAACATTCAGAAAAGGCATGGCCAATAATTTAGAATTGATTATACGGAATAGAGGTTATGATTGGTCATTTTTAGATAAACTATCTGGAGTGTATGCTTATAATTATAGAAAATGAAGGAGGGTAAAAGCATGTTAGGGTGTACCACTTTTGGAACCTGCAAAAGTACATACACTAGGTACTTCAGAACTGGGTACTTTCTCATTTTTATTCTCATTAAAACTAGTACAAAGGTCCAAAATAAAAGTCAAGGATGCATTAATATTCAAAGTTAAGATAAAGATAATGCTACTGGAGACCAAAATATATATAAAAGTTCTAAAATGTAACTTTTATTGAGACATTACACGGGTACCCAGTACCCAGTCCTGGGTACCTTTTTAGGTACTTTTTTGGTCACTAAATAATACTTTTTAAGGGACACCCTAACATGCTTTTACCCAGGATATGATATTTGGTATATGGATTGAGCCTTGGAGAACTGGTTATAGCCATGACAGTAGTTCATCTGATATGGACCATCAGCTGAAGAAATTATAGTTGTTCATGGGCTTGTATTTATTTACCTGTGATACGTCGCTAGTGCGGCGTGACACGTAGTAGGCTATTGCGACGTCTAGCCAGTGTGCGGCCCCAGCTCATATACGATGGCCCGATCGTATACAAACTGGAGATCATCCCTCAAACCAGCATCTGCTCGCTGACATGAGGCCGTCCACCTAACATCGGGCCCTTGATGGTGGCCAAGAACCCGACGGGAAAGAATGGACGTGTCATTCATTCCGTCTCCCTTGGGATCGTCCTAGCTGCGGAAGCGTAAGCAAACATGAGCACATGACAACAACAATAACATACCCACCTCGAAGGGTGGTCCACCATATCACAGAGCTGCAACAACACATCAGTAACATCAACATAACATGGGGAGATCCTACCCGTGGCTCGGACTCATGGGGAAAGCCGGCGGCTTGGGTCTCGGATAACAATGCGATGAAATTCATGGCAAATGGATTTGGCTGGCATAGGAACATGGACGTTGGGTAGTCCACTCCATCCGCCCCTCACGTGCATACTTTGCGGATAGGTGAAAAGTATTGGAGCCCGACCGTAACTAGGGGTGAATAGCCGAAGGGGCTACTACTCGGGTTGCATCTCCCCAGCCCGATGAGGCAGGAGGAGATCACTCCCCTCCAGATGCCAATCACGCAGGCGAGCCGAGAGCCTTTGCTGCCATTATCTCGACTTGAACCCCTAGAAGATGACGATCACCCAAGAGGTGTCGAGCCCATACCCCCCTCACGCAGCGGGGGTATTAGGCCCGACTCACAACGCGTTCCGGACGTCGCTACGCACGGAGGGATCAAGCGTGATTAGACAAGCCCTCCCTTGTCGCCTGGTCTAGCCCCGCCACCCCGGCCCAGGCGGGCTTTATGCACGTGCCGCACACTAGGAATTAATGGGCTAAAACTAGGATCATCCATCTACTTGGGCTCGGGTCTCTACCCCTTCCCAATACACAAGAGTGGCGCATAGAATGTCAAAACATCAACACAACAGAACTGAAATAATAGAATACATCTATTCTAATCTACCTAATCATACATGGTTAGGTTCCTTTGTTAGTGTTTATCATTCTTAGGCTGTAGGGGTCGCCTATAGCTAAGAATGGATACTAATCCTATGGAATGAGGGCTGAAAACTCGGGTCTAACTATCGGATCAACCACTAACCCGCTTCTTGGCTGGCTCCCACTCCTCCGAAAAGCGTCCATCTTCTTTGGATTTTCGAGGCTGCTGGTCTTGGATCGAGCTGCAACCTAGGAATTCGATTCCTCCGCTACTCTTCAGGTGAAATGGCGTCCAATGCTGCTCCAATCCGACCTATAGGGGCTGAAAACCGAAAGGGTTTCCCTTTTAGGGTTTATGCCCCTTTATCCCCACGAATTTTAGGGCTGGGCCCTTTTGGTCAATGGGCTATTGCCACATGGCAAAAGATATTATATTCACATGTGGCCTTAACATGTGCAATATAATGGTTCACAAGGTCGTACCCTAGGGTACTACCCTTTACGGTTGCCGTGTACATGTCGTCTGAGTCGACATGTACTAGTGATGTGTCAGTATAATATACGTATTCATACCGTATGTTATGCTGGAACGTCACATTCTCCCCACCTTAAAATGATGCTGTCCGCAGCATCGAGGTTCTCCCCACCTTGGGATCTTCCTGTCCTGCAACTAACTTGATGCATGGAATTATTATTATAGTTACATAATTATTAGAATTACTCTAAGGTAATGTTTAAGACATTACTGTATTATTTCATTGTCCAATTAACTTATCGCTTCATAACTTAATCAACGCAAGGTAATTACTAAGCTTACTTAATACAACATTTAAGTTTATCAAAGTTTATCAAGTTCATACAAAAATTACACTTCCAAGGTACTCTTCATCCCTTGCAACACGTTATAACAAAATTTGTGTTGCAAGTCTTTGCACCTTGAAATCCTGCATTAATTTTACAATATCTATAATTACATACTTACTATCTCACACAAAATTTAAGCGATTAGTTTAAATGGTAGAAATCACAACTATTCTAGAACTCTTGTCATGAGAGGATATCTTCGTACTTCCTCCACCAATTGTTGCATGTCGCTAGCATCCGATTAACGTCTTTAAGTAAACATGGCAGTCTTGGGCCTTTGCGATCTATTTGGACTTCCCTTAATGCATGCGATTAACATAATTACTCTAAGGTAATATTTATGAATTAACATTATCATAGTATCGGATACATTACTTTCGATCGTACAATTATATTTACTCTAGCTTTGCAATATTTAACAACTTTTAGGTCGCGATTATTTAAACAATAACCCTGATTTAGACCTAGTGTTACATAGACAAGGTTTTAATTATCATACACAAGAATTAGATGTGCTTCTTATTCCCTTCCTTGGGTCCTGCATTACCCTTGGAAGTATATCCCTAAGATGCACTTTAAGTATATCTGAATTCTATTTTCTATTTATATTTATAAGGACCCGAGGTCATATAGCTATCCTTGGAAGGAATTGCATCCTTGCGAAGGATTAATTAACATGCTACCTCACATTACCGTTTGTTATTTAACTTATTTCCCTATGATACATATCATTACAACAATTTCAATTTCTATTCGAGTTATTAGGATCTATATTTAACTTATCTATAAGACACATTAAAGCTTATAATGCATGCGCACACCTTACATAAGGCTAGAACTCATCCACCCCTTTGAGAGCGTCGAGTAATTTTGGAGATGACTTGGTCGTTGCATTGCTCCAACGGTTTTGTTCCACTTCATTGGTGTAGTTAGCTACTACGCCGGGCCTCGCGACGCGTTGAAGGCTTCCCGATCACTAAGGTATCCTCTGTCTATCTTACGCTCGCTTCGCCCGGCCATTGCCGGAGTGAACTCTATTCTGGTCGGTCAATTTGATGCAAGCACGTTCAATCATAAGATTGAGCCCTCCCACTTTCTTCAAAAAGAAAAATGGTCCCTGCACCCTTCAATGACGTTGTACACAACGTCATATCTATTCTCTCCCTTAAGAGGTTATATGCTTCTTACTTAGCGCATTAATTTACTATCCATATATAACCATCTAAGATGGATGCACATATTATGTTATCATTTATTTCAATATAGTTACGGGTTACCTACTTAGTTAGAACGATTCTAAACCACAAGGTTTTGTCATCATGACAATTATTCCTTTTGTCTCAAAAAGACTATTTGATTACTATAATTTTTATTTTAGATGTACCTTGCATGTACTATTCTTTTATATTCTAGAGATTCCCCTTTCTTAGTTATTTAAACTCTTGGAATATTCCTACCAATCAATTGATGTCATCGTAACAAGTTGGCGGACTTGTTAGATTACTTCTTTCTTGGGTTGGATTATTCTCTGGAGGTACTAAATTTATACATGGTCAACAATTATCCTAGTAATGATTCCTTCTTAGCGAGGTGATCAATCTCACCAAGTGGTTTCAATATGTTGGATGTCTGTTAACAATCTTGTATAATTTTAGTTACTCTTATACATCGAGTCCTCTTCTCGTTGAATAGCCTGGCTATTATCTTGAACTCTCTTTTTGCCGAAGGTGCTTCAGTTGCTATCCTTGTCGTTAAGGTGCCGAAAGTGCTTCTACCTTGGGCGTTTGGCGTGCCACATGCCGGAGATATGATCGGCTTCTTCTCCTCTAATTACTGGTAGGAGTACCTGACGAAGCCATCTCCTAGTTGTTGAAGGCGTAACTCCTCGTTGATGTCGGGTCGTTCCTCCTTTGGTTTCTAGGTGTTTCTAGGTCCGGAATTCTTGTTCGAGCGGAATATTCTCCTCCTTGATCTTGCCCCTAATGCTGATATAGGCCTTCAAGTAGGAGATGTTCCTTCCCTAATATCGTCTCCTCCCCTCATGTTCTCCTACTTTTTGGAACCGATGAAAGTTCTCCTCCCGGTGCAAAGGGAACTGGAAGCTCATCTGGTCAGCCTTAGGTGCTTTGTGGTTGCCTATCTTGGTTGCTCCTTTTGTTGACGTTGCATGACATTCGCTTTTGAGCTGTTGGGCTGCAAGGTCGTGGTGGTCTTCCCCTATACGCTCCGGTGTCGCTACCGACTTCTCTCCCCATTTGGAAGATTATGCCCGCCCTAGCTCGTGATGCTAACGCCGCATCGATGTCTAACGCCTTCCCCTGCACTGTATTTTGCTGCCTTGCATTCTTCCATTTGAAACTCATGTGCGCCGAGTTGGTGAAGGCGTTAAGATCCTCTTTTCCGATGTGAGCTCGTGGACGGTAGTAGGGGGTTGACATCTAGAAGATTCTTGATGCCATTGGTTACATTCTTCCCATTTGATGAAGATTGTGATAGGCCGGTGGTGTCCTGTTCTACTCGTTTGTCAGTTGAGGTGTTTGTCGTCGTGCTTCCCTCTCTTGGGTCTGCTTTTTGGTCTCCTCTCCTTATCTGTCTGTACATCGGTTGGGACCTTGATGTCTTCAAGTTGCGTCTCTAGCTCTTACTCAGGTGGGTGTGGCCCCTCAGACCAAAGCAACGTCAGATATCCTAGAGTCTAAGGGTCTACTTGAAAGGCTCTCCTACAACATGTTGGGCTCTATAATCAAGCAAGATGGCTCGAGCAAAGACATTCTTTGGAGACATATCTATAATCTCCAAGTCTATGGATATTAGGACGTGTGGTATGGCATGACATGAGGGTTGTTTTGCAAAACCTCCATGATGTTTGAGGCACACTCTAAGGTCTTAGCAAAGTTGGTTTGGGGGAGTCCAATCTCTACACATGGAGTGACTTGGGCAGCTCTAGACTCTAGCTCCTTTCTAGGTATCCTGGCAATAGGGGAGTGTCAATGTATGCTATATAAGTCAAACTCTATTAGAAGGACACAAAAATTAGGTCAAGGTTTATGCCTTTGGCATGAGCAAGAGGTGATGTACCAACGAGTTGGACTTGGGTTGCTATCTTTGAGGTCTAGATGACTATAACAAAGGGGTGTTCTTGGGCACTTCTATCTAGGAGTAAGGCATCAGCTTTGAGCCGAGAGCAATACTTGCGAGGTACTAATGGGGTATGCTTCTATTTACAAACAAACCACAGTTTGGGAAAATAATTCAAGGGTTTGAGCAATTTTTGATCATTTTGAGCTAGGGTTTGACATTTATAGCCTAATTTGAGGTCATAAATGGATTCTAGGCTGTCTACCGGTCCTATTGCAACAAATTTCAGGTGATTTAGAGCCCTGTAGCTCAAGTTATGGGGTTTGGAAAATCGGACCCCTCTAAGAGTGCGCGAGGAGGGTGTTAAGTTGGGACCTAAGTGGCCTCTGGCGCACTCTTGGAGGTGTTGGCCTACCTATGCCTAATGGGTGCCAAGAACAAGTTCAAAGACGTGAATTCCTACTTATTTTCTTCTGAACTACAAGTTTCTTCACTTATTTACTTCATTTGGAGCAGGTAAGTGGCTGATCAAGGGCCCAGTTGGCTGGACCCCTCTAAGAGTGCGCGAGGAGGGTGTTAGGTTCAGACCTAACTGTGCTCTGGCGCACCCTTAGAGGTGTTGGCCAAAATTTCACATTTGCTACTTAACTACTATTAGATTTATTCCAATGCACATTTAAACAACTATATATCCTTTTTATTCAAAATTTTCATACATTACATATAAGCCTGTTAATTACAAAAGTAGCTTCGTTCTATTTATCGTCCTCTTGATGTATTTGGCGGGCCTCATGTCCTTTGGCTGAAGCGTGATTCTTTTTTGCATGGACCGTGCATGCAGTGAATCTTCGAAGTGTTGCACGGCCTCCATTTCTGCTGCTTCTTGTAAAGCGAGTAACATGTCGTTGGTTACTCGCTTGTCGGGGTCGAAATCCCACAAAATCTCCCGGACAAATCTCTAGAATGCAGCTCTGGGGATAAGAAATCCGTAACTCCGTTGGAAGTGTCGGGATTTCTCGCAAAACTTTCCCAAATACTGAATTTTGGGATCTTCTCTTGGCTTACGTGGGGGTCCGGGAAGCTCTGGTGGGGTTTCAGCTGGAGTGTCTCACGTGTTGGCCGCCCTCCTTCAATATATTTTACCTTGTGTGCCTCGTAATAGGCACTGTACTCGGTGTGCATCCTCTTATATACGGTATAGTCTGCTAACTCTTTCTGGTACCTCTTCTTGGGCCCTAGAGTGTATGATTCTCTGGCCGTTTTGTTCGCCTTCTTTGCGGCTACTTTGTCTGCATCTAGCTTCCTCGCTTCTTGCCATTGCGAAAACGGTGGAGGCATTGGCGGGGGTAGTTCAATCTGGGGTCCTGCCGGGTCTTGGGCTGGGGTTTGGCCCTCCTCTTGGGGTTCATCTGTCTCAGGATGACTGTTCTTGTTCTTCTGCGAGGATTCTCCTATTCCTACAAGTACTTCTTCCAAAAGTTAAGCGTCCCCTCGAATCTTCCGGCGGCGATGGAGGTTGGTCGCCGGATTGGTTCGCCGATGGCGATGTCGTAAGGGCTCCTCCTCTTCTTCTGCGGGGGCTCAAATGCATCTTCACCCCTTTTGCCTTTCTGTGGTGTTCTTCCTTCCGTTCCTGTTCGCCCCATTGGTCTTCTTCGGCCTCCTCATTTTGCTTCACTGTGCTTTCTTC
The DNA here is from genome assembly GCA_021234155.1 of Isoetes taiwanensis. Lineage (NCBI taxonomy): Eukaryota > Viridiplantae > Streptophyta > Lycopodiopsida > Isoetales > Isoetaceae > Isoetes > Isoetes taiwanensis. The sequence continues at coordinate 179,117 of JAJEKV010000263.1, forward strand.
CTTGCCCTCTCCTCTCTCCTCTTTGCTTTTTCCTCTTTCCTCTTTGCCTTCTCTTCTTTCCTCTTGGTCTTCTCTTCTTTCTTCGCCTCTTCTCTAGATTTGTTAGTATCTAGGTGGCCTCTCCATGTCGGCCTTGGTTTCTCTTCGGCATCTTTGAGTTTACGCTTTCGTGAGGACTTGGTATTTGGGCTTATCATCGTTGCTTACCTTGGGAGGCCGATGCCTTCGTCCTAGCCATCGTTTGTGAGTTCGATTTGGATCGAGTGGCGGAAGATCGCTTTGTTAGGGACAAGCTCGAAGGACAACGATGGGAAGCCCTAAAAAATGAGGTCTAAGTCCACTTAATTTATAGGGTTAAATTTTAGGGTTTGGCCTAGGTGCTTATTTTCTTGGTTTGTTGGTGAAATCCTCCATATCCCGAATCAAGTTTGGGTCTCCTTCAACTATTTTTCCTCGAACCCTTCTAAGCATGCGCGAGGAGCTAACTATGCCCTGTTGCATCCTTAGAGGTGTTGACCTCTTTTTGCTTTAAACTTATCCAATTTAAACAAATTAACATGCATTTCTAACTAATTTAAGCATTATAAGCAAGATTCTATCATTACTTTTAGAATTTGAGTAAATTTGGATCAAATTCGAGGTCACTTTTAGGGGACCCCTCTAAGTGTCTTTGAGGAGGGTGTTAGGTCATGACCTAACTATGCTCTGGGCGCACCCTTAGAGGTGTTGCTCCAAATTGACTTTTATTTAACGTTTTTTTACGTGTTTTAACATACCAATTTAACTAATTGAACTTTTAAATGGGATTTCATCTTTTATTTTACCATTTGGGGCTCCTATGGCGAGTTCTAGAGTTCATATTGGGTGACCCTCTAAGAGTGCGCCAAGAGACCCATTAGATATGGACCTAACATGCTCCTGGCGCACCCTTGGAGGTGTCGGCCAAAAAGTGACTAACATTTACTAGGCTTTCTTAGATGGCTTTTCTTCAATCTACTTCATCTAAATTATGTTCTCTAATTATCCTAATTCTAGATAGTTACTAACTCTATTCCTGGGGAAAAATTTTCCCACTACTCGAGGTTCGTGCTTGGGCTTTTATCTCCAAGACTGAATGTCTAGATTAGTTAGTTCCTATAGGAATACGGTCGCATTTCGATCCTGGTCGCAAGATCGGGCGCCCGATACCATTCAGGACGGCCCCAGCTCATATCACGATGGCCCGATCAGTATACAAGCGGAGATCATCCCTCAAACCCCAAAGATTCGTGACGACATGAGGTCGTCCACCTAACATCGGGCCCTTGATGGTGGCCAAGAACCCGACGGGGAAGAATGGGCGTGTCATTCATCCCGTCTCCCTCGGATCGTCCCTAGGCGTGGAGGCGTAAGCAAACATGAGCACATGACAACAACAATAACATACCCACCTCGAAGGGTGGTCCACCATATCACGACGCAACAACACATCAGTAACATCAACATAACATGGGGAGATCCTACCCAGGCTCAGACTCATGGGGAAAGACTGACGGCTTGGGTCTCCGGATAACAATGCAGACAGAATTCATGGCAAATGGATTTGGCTGGCATAGGAACATGGCCGTTGGGTAGTCCACTCCATCCGCCCCTCCTGTGCATACTTTGCAGATAGGCTGAAAAGTATTGGAGCCTGACCGTAGCCTGCCGGGTGAATAGCCAGAGGGGCTACTACTACTGGGTTGCATCTCCCCAGCCCCGATGAGGCAGGAGGAGATCACTCCCCTCCAGAAGGTTCATGCCAATCACAGGCGAGCCAGAGAGCCACTGCTCGTATACGACTTGAACCCCTAGAAGATGACGCATCACCCAAGAGGTGTCGAGCCCATACCCTGCCCTCACGCAGTGCCAGGGTATTAGGCCTGGCTCACAACGTTCCCCGGCCGTCGCTACGCACCAGAGGGATCAACTGTGATTAGACAAGCCCTCCCTTGTCAGCCGGTCTAGCTCCGCCACCCACAGCCAGGCGGGCTCTTATGCACAGGCCGCATTAATTAGGAATTAATGGGCTAAAACTAGGATCATCCATCTACTTGGGCTCTGGGTCTCTACCCCCCTTCCCAATACACAAGAGTGGCGCATAGAATGTCAAAACATCAACACAACAGAACTGAAATAATAGAATACATCTATTCTAATCTACCTAATCATACATGGTTAGGTTCCTTTGTTAGTGTTTATCATTCTTAGGCTGTAGGGGTCGCCTATAGCTAAGAATGGATACTAATCCTATGGAATGAGGGCTGAAAACTCGGATCTAACTATCGGATCAACCACTAACCCGCTTCTTGGCTGGCTCCCACTCCTCTGAAAGCGTCCATCTTCTTTGGATTTCGAGATCGGCCGGTCTTGGATCGAAGCTGCAACCTAGGAACTCCGATTCCTTTGCTACTCTTCAGGTGAAATGGCGCCCAATGCTTTGCTCCAATCCGACCTATAGGGGCTGGAAACCAAAGGGTTTCCCTTTTAGGTTTATGCCCCTTTATCCCCACGAATTTTAGGGCTGGGCCCTTTTTGGTCAATGGGCTATTGCCACATGGCAAAAGATATTATATTCACATGTGGCCTTAACATGTGCAATATAATGGTTCACAAGGTCGCACCCTAGGGTACTACCCTTTATTCTTGCCGTGTACATGTCGTCTGAGTCAACATGTACTAGTGACGTGTCAGTATAATATACGTATTCATACCGTATGTTATGCTGGAACGTCACGCCTTGACGTTCAACCGTGACGCGTCGACGTTCTACCTGCGACGTTGTTTGAATTTTGTGCAACGTCATAGGAACGTACTCGATTTTTGCCATTGCGACGTCTGATTAGACGTTCCAACTGTGACGTGGGACGTTCTACCTGCGACGTCGTTTAAATTTTGTGCGACGTCATTGGAACGTACGCGATTTTTGCGACGTGGACGTTTCATATACGCATCATAAACCCGGCGTCATAAAACAACCCATCCTCTAGTAGTGTCTTCAAGATTTTGGTCAAGCTTCAGGTTGCAGAATTAATCCTCTTAAATCTGCCATTCAATCTAGGGAGATCGACAAAGGTACGGCAGCAGACCTCTTTGGCTGTAAGTATTTTCCCCCCTGCACTAAATCTAAGATTTTAAGGATCCCCTTTGCCATCAGAAGCAATGCCTCTGGTTGGATATTATTGGTAAATTCTATAAAAAGGTTGATTCCTTAAATTCTAAATATCTTTCTAAAAATGGCAGAGCTATAATTGCCAACTTTGTTATATCCTCCTCTCAGGTTTACCAATCCTCGGTCATTCTAGCCCCCAAAAAGGTTACTAACAAGCTTCAAAGTATTATTGGTAGGTTTATTGCTTGTGGTCAAAATAAGAGGTGTTGGCATCCTGTCTCGATGGAGGAATGTTGCAAACCCAAGAAGAATGGTGGTCTGGGTACCATAAATATTAGAAAACAGGGTTTGGCTTTAGCTGCCAAGTATTTTTACAGAGCATGTTATGACAAAATTAAGCATCCTATTTCAATTCTGATCAGGCACTATATCAGCAAATGCCATCCATATGGCTGGAGGATTCTCAAAATGGAGCTACCTTACTCCATCTTTTTTCCTTTCTCTATTCCTGCTGCTATTCCTGGTTTGATCAGAAAATGGATCTGTGCCTGGATGGAGGTTAGACATATGTATACTTGGGAGAAGGGTATCTCTATGGAACAATCCATCTTCTGGAACCCTGCCTTAGTCCTTGATAACCCTAACTTATGCCTGGCTTGCCATTTTCCAGATCAGGCAAAATTATGGAAGAATAAAGGGATTACTCTGATCAGCCATCTCTTTGATGACAATGGCATTATCCTCTTCCATAACTCTAAGCTTGCTGAAGAGGATAATCAAACGAGAATGCTATATGAAGCTATTGTTAATATTGTCTCTTAGGGCAATTGGTTTCACTCTCTTGACCCATGGAACCACAAAGGTAAAACAGGTTATACTGTTAAGTCGGCATACAGGTCCTTGATGAGTCAACAGGATATCACTATTCACCTTAAATGGGGAGTCTCACCTGACACAGCCAGGAAAAACTTGGTTTTTATGTGGAGAAGCCCTTGGTCTCTAGTGCATTCTCGAGAAGGACCTTCACATGCAGTAAAATATAATGTACCAAGTAATTCTTTGCATATCTCTTAAGTGATCCATTACAATTGGTGCTAAAGAAGCAGTCAATATAGGTGTAATTATGCTCTAATGGCTAGGGTGTAAGATTTAATGATCCACATTGTCATGACATGATAATGACAGGTGATGCATCAGATATTTTGAAGCAACGTGGTGTTGGTTTCTGCCATGCTAACACATGAATATACATGAATATACATGAATATACATGAATGCCATGCCTGAGAGTGAATGTGACAGTGATGTTGAGTCATGTAAACCTGAAAGATGTGGAGGATGGCTCCCTTGGGATGAGTGATTTTCTTCTTGTACAGATTTTGAACTTTCTTTATTGGTTTGGCAGCAAATTTACGTGAGGACTGCTTTGAGAGCCAGTTCGTTTTGACAAAACTTTAGAAAGGCAAATGCAGAAACTTTAGAAAGGCAAATGGAGGCTACTACATGCCTCTGTCTTGTTCTAACTGCCCTAAAATAATATGTAGAAACACATCAAATGAAAAATAAACAAAAAAAAATATGAAAATGAAGATTTGTATTATATTGTGGTTTCCACATTACAAAAATCACATTAACAGTAAAGTAAAAACAGTTTGATATGGCTCATCCAATCACATTAGAAATACAAATTGTTCCTAAATTTTTTCGCTGATTTTTTTCCATGCTTCCGATATACCCACAAATGCATCAACCAGTCTTGCTCTATCTGCAACTAATCTTTCTCTATCTGCTCTATCATCTTCTCGACGTGCCTCTTGCAACTCAATCATCCTCTCTTGCAACTGGATCATCTTCTCATTGCTCACGAGTTTTTGCTTTTCCAGATTATGCTTTCTATCCTCAACTTCTGAAATTACTTTTGCCATTCCATCAAATGAGCTAGACTTTCTCTTTTTACCACTAGATCCTGCCTCTCTATCACCTGCAGTGGTATTTTCTGATGTTATCTTCACGTCCCTACTACTATCTACCACAACAGGAGGCACAATAGACGGTCTCCTCTCTTGGAAAGTATTCAAAAGATCTGACACCTGATTTTCAAACATGAGAGAAAGCTTGTTTTCTTTTTTTTCTTTCTTGCTTAAAGCAAAGTAAGGAGCTGATCCTGTCCGTCTTTCATAATCCTTAATGACTTTATAGTCAGATAGCACGTTTTCCCACTTAGTTCGGCAATTTTCAGCATTTCTAAACACACCTTTACCATTCAAATTTTCTGAGATCTTTTTCCATTTGCTGGCCGCAGTTGCGATTTGATCTCTTTTTTCAGACACTTCCAATGCTAACCATTCATTCTTCTTGGCTTCCACCAATATGAGAATCTCATGCAATGTCCAGTTCTTGGACCTTACACGCTTTCCTCCTTCAATGGAGGTCGAATTCAAACTAACTTCTTCTTCATTACTGGCCATTTCTTCGCTGCAATCCAACTCAAACAAACTGGAAAAGCTTGTTGGGTTTCTTTTTCTAGAAGAATTTCCTTTAAAAGATGCTCTCGAGAGAAAAAGCCAATATATTCACTTCGAAATATGACATACATAGATCCAGAAGACATTCAAAAATTCGAAAATGAACATACAAAGCTTTCAGAGAAGAAATGAACATATTTACTCAAGAAATGAACATCTGAGATCTAGAAGACATTCAAAACTAAAAAATGAACATACAAGAATTCTTCAAGACATTTTGGATATGCAAGAAACAGTATTGATCTGCAACGTCCTCCTCCGCATGGCTTAGCTTTTAACGCGTCCTCCTCCGTTGGCTAGCTAGGCTGGCTACATGGCGACTCGAGAATCGACCTAACCGTTAACAAAGCTATGGATAAATTTTGGACAGGGGGCGTTAAACACTTTAACCAATGTTAACTTTAACCTAACGAAAACATATGTGAACCGGGGTTAAATTTAAATTTAACATAACCCATCGGGTTAAAATTAACCACCTATTCTTAACAGAATTTTTTAACTGAACAGGTCTGAAACCCGTTATCTTAAAATTTTAATATTTAAGGTAACATAACCAATGGTGTGTAATGGCCCTCAATCTCCCTCGTTTTTTTGCAGCTTCTATCTTTATCTCCCTCGATTTTTTGCCGCTTCCATACCTAGGGGCGGGGCATGCAATGGCCAGAGGGTCGCTTCTTTCATACGCGGATCTAGGCTAGGCGTTAGCTGGAGTGCGAGATCCTTGGGATTAGCTGTGCTTCATCGCGGTGGCTATGGAGGTTGTTTTGTTAGGAATGCTGGCTAGGCTAGAGGAAGTTTCTTCGTTTTTCTTTATCTTTGTGCTTCTTGTTACCTGTTAATTCCGAAAGACTCGGATGGTACTGCAAATGCATGGAGTTTGAGGAAAAAAAAAGCGAGGGCTGAAATGAAAGATTAGGTGTGAAGCTTGGCGGTTTGAATACATTTTCGTCCGGCTTTATTTTCTCTTGAAAATCCACAAATTCGCAAGCACCGACATGATATTTCTCCTCAAAAACTTCACGGTGACGGCCTGCTTGATTCGGATAGGCGATAATGGTAAGGCTCAAGTTTTTTTGTTTCTTTTTTGGCTCTTTGTTTCGCCATAGCTCGGATTTGACCTTCTTTTTGTGTCGGCATAAGCTCTCAAAGCGTCAGCTTTGCTCTGCATTATTGGCCTCACTGATCCAGTATTGGCCTCACTGATCCATGCATTTGTCCTGCGAAGAAGGCCAGCTGATCCATGCATTTGTCCATCATTTGTCCTGTGAAGAAGGCCAGATATGGCTGACCTTGAGATCCTGGCAGTTTGCTATTGATTTGTGCTTTTGGATCAGCCGTCTGAACCATGCGTGATGCTTTAGAATGAAACAGTGTTTTGAACTGCAAAGCTTTAGAATGAAACAGAGTTTTGAACTGCAAAGTCAAGGGACGGCTTAGTTCTGGACAACAGAACTTATCGGAATTAGTTATGGAGGTCAGGATTGGCTACATGCACTACGAATACATTGGTGAATGTTGCAGTATGAAGCTTTTGTTGCTTCACAAATAGAGTCCTGCGGTATACCCATTTGTCCAAGCCCTCGCTGCCTCTGTTCTGTGGGAACCCTGCTATTTGATGCAGACCCGATCTGGAAGGGTTTTTTATTCAATCTGTAATGGAGCCAATTTTTTGACTTTGGATTCAGGCTTGGCTTGGATTTGTAATGAAGAAGCTTGGTCGAAAACACAACCCTTTTTGGGTTGCCCCTAAGGGGGCAAACCCTTGTTTATGTGGGTTTTTGGCATATCCTAGGTATATACTAGAATATACCTAGAATATCTTTGGTGATTTGCTAAAACCCTATAAATGCCATTTTTGTAAATGCCAGGTCACCTTCCTTGTGGATGGCCTTGTGGATGCGGATGCTCCAACCAGTAACTGGCGGGGGCCCTTTAGGTTCTTGTGCGTTCTTGGAGCCTAAGATAATTTTGTATTACATCATAGGTAAGATAGCAAAGAGTTATGACAAATCTTTGGATCGAAGTAGCATTTCTGAAGCGCATGCTTGTATTTTGCGAGAGCCCAATTCCTGACTTTTGATGCGCTACGAGCAAGACATTCCTAGTTTATTTCGAAAATGCAGATAGGGACAACACCAATGGTTTGGCTAAGGGAAAGCAGATTCATGCTTATCTTACGAGAAGTGGGCTTCTACATGATAGATTTTTGGGCAATCTTGTTTGTCGAGATGTATGGAAAGTTTGGTGACCTAGAAAATGCTTTTGGTTTATTCAAATGTATTTCTAAACCGAATGTTTATTCATGCAATATTATGATGGCAACATATACAAGCCTTGGGCATGATCGAAGCCCTCCACTTGTTTAGAAAAATGCGGATGTAGGCTTAAGGCGGAACATAGTTACATGGAATGCATTGATTTCGACATATGCTCGATCTGGTCATGTTGAAGAGGCATTGAAACATTCACTCGAATGAGCAAAGAAGGTATCTATCCGATGTTTTTCATGGAATGCCCGATTTACGCACATGCTCAACACGGGTTTGCAAAAGAGTTTTAGGTCTTTTCCAATCAATCTTTGGAAAAAGGGTTAAACCTGATATTGTTTCATGGAATACAGTCATAGCGGGGATATACACAGGAAGGGTATGGCGAGAGGCTTTGGAACAATTTCATAAAATGCAAAAAGTGGGTTTCAAGCCGGATAAATATACTTTGATTAGCCTTGCTTAGTGCATGTGCGAACCTAGCATCTTTTGAGCATACTAAGATGATCCATTCTTACTTAGGAAATGAATTACGTTCAACTATCGCTACTTGGAATGCCCTCGTTGATGCATATGCCAAATGCGGCGATATGGACTTGCGCTTTGGATGTTTTTGAACATATGAATCACAAGAATGTGATAGCTTGGACATCTATCATTGCGGGCTATGTCCAGCGGGAAATGGCAATAAAAAGCAGTTCAACGGTTTCATGAGATGCGAGAAGGAGTTGAACCAAATAAGTTCACATTAGTGTTCATTTTGAGAGCTTGCACAACTCTCTAGCTGCTCTAACAAGAGGGAAGATAATCCATTGTCTTGCAATTGCTAATGGTTTTTTTCAGATGAAATAATGTGCACCCACTGGTCAATATGTACACCAAATGTGGCGGTTTGGGGAATGCATTGAGTGTTTTTGACGGGATGCACCTCAGAGTGTCATTTCGTGGACTGCAATGATCACTTAGGATATGCTCAAAGACGGATATGGTAAGGAAGCCATACAACTTATTCACCAATGCGGCTATTCAGCCAATGCGACTAGATGGCACTAAAGGGGGCGATATCACTTTCATTGCCATTCTTTACGCATGTAATTATGGAGGGATGTTAAATGATTGCCATCATTACTTTATTTCCATGGGCAATGAAAATGGCATGTCACCAACAACTGAACATTATGGATGCTCAATTGATCTTTTTGGGAGAGTAGGCTGGCTAGAAGAGGCACATGATTTCATTGATAATATGCCATTGCAACCAGATGTAATTGTCCGGGCGTCTACGGTTAGTGCCTCTAGATTTCATGATGACTTAAAGTTTGCAAATTATGCATCGAACACATTATTGAGTTAGAACCATTAGATCTTTGTACCATATATATTTGTCTAACCTTTATGCTAGGTATGAAGAAAAGAGTAAACAAGCGGGGAGATGGAATGAACAAATATCCTAAAATTGAGCTTCACTATCGGGATGCATTGAGCATATCCGATGCTAGTTCAGCGTTGGAATATCTTGCCCGCCAATGGATCTTGATTGAAAGTCGCTCTATCAAGAAAATTGATCAATGTGGGCTGGGGAAAGGCCTAATTAACAACGACAATTGGAAAAAAAAAATCCTTGTCTAGTAGCATAGCAAAGAGGAAACAACACAGTACAAATATTAGGCTAGATTGCACGAAAATACTTGCCAACCGGAAAGGTGGAAATCTTTCATAATGGAAGGCACCAGTTGTGTAAACACCATTGCATTTAGCATCAAACGTCCACTGACAAGTAAACCAATAAACAAATCAATGCAAACACGTGTACAGGAATAGTAGTGAGAAAGTCAAGTGGAATAGAACGTGATAGGAGTTTCGGATAGGAAAATCGATTATGACAACATGAATATGAGTCTGTGCCCTCTATGAGAAGTTGGGGCAACAGTATCCCTCTTGCATCAGTGTGAGAAGTTGGGACAACAATATCCCTCTTGCATCAACAGGATTTAGCTCCATTATTTCTGAACCATCAACATGAACATCAGCAAGAACATCAAAATTTTTAGTACATATCAGAATTTGAGGTGAACCATCAATATGAACATTAACAAGAACGTCAAATTTATTAGTTAGAATTTGAGGTGAACCATCAATATGAACATCAACAACAATGTCAAATTTATTATTAGTACAAGTGAACCGTCAATGTAAAAATTAGCATGAACATCAAATTTATTTGTACATATATCAGAATTTGAAGTCTAGTTGATGAAGTTTTAGGGTGGTTAGACTGATCTAAATATGCACTTGAATGAAAATTAAGTTTGCCTTTGTCAAATGATGACATATTAGGATGGGCCTTTAGTATTTGTTGCAATATTTTGGGTTGCCCCTAAGGGGGCAAACCCTTGTCCATGTGGGGTTTGTGGTATATTCCAGGTATATGCCAAGATATGCCCTAATATGCCAATAAAGCGCTACAAACCCATTATTTACGTAAACTGGCGGTCATTTTCGTTTACGGGGGAGGCACTCGGAAACAGGGCTAACCGGTGTTTTGGCGATGGTGGCTATCCCCTTTGGTAGACATGTGCGCAAATCCTACACACACCCGTCTCCAAAACATCTCTACCGGAGCCACGCCCACTAAACTCTTTCACCTTGCTCCTCATGGAGGAGCCCATGCTCATGTATACCTTCATCATTTTAGTGAGCGAATGATTGTTGCATTTCGAGGCACTGCTGAATTTCAAAAGACGGAATGTCGGATCTTTGCACAGGCCAGAACATGTTCGGTCAAGGATTTCCAGGTATTCCCTTTGTACCCTCTGGCATATGCTCCATGTTTGCCAATGAAACCCTAGATTACTATTCCCAGCAGGTGAAATATACAAAGCAAGCTTTAGCAGCCTATCCTAGTAGATCTTTGTTGCTCACAGATCATAGTTTGGGTGCTGGACTTGCCCTTTGGATTGCAAATTTTTCTAACTGATTAGTGCTCCCTATTGTTGGATTCAGTGCCCCTGGTCTATCAGAGTTACCTAAAAGATGGAATTTGGAACTTAAGGCTGCTCAAGAGCATATGGTCTTTGTAATAGGGGATAAATGAAATGTAGTCATTAGATAAGCTTGGAATAGGCAGGTTGGCATTATTGGTTTGTATCAGACCTAGAAAATCCCTCATTGTAGTGTTTGCTTACAATGCCATTTCTAGGATTAATATATTAGATCTACTAAGGCCTTCCAAGGATCTTGACTCCTTAACTTGTTTCTTTGAGAGCCACTACTTAAAACATTTGATTAGCCTTATATACCAAGGTTCAAGACTTGTGTGCCAAATAGCTTAATCTCAATCAATTGCATGTGCTTCAGTCGACTTCACAATTTAATATTGTATATCTATTACAAATAAGAAATGCAAAAATGCATGTAATATGGAATTAAATCATGGAATTCGATATTCAAAATGCATGCAAACCGACATCGTAATCGAGTCGACTGATCATAGCATATGAAATATGCGGGGGCCTCAATGGTACCAATTTCCCGCTCACACTATTTTCTTCAAATTCCATAAATTACTCAATAATTTAGAGCTATGAAACGGCAATAAGCTTCATTGCATCGATACCAAATGCCATTTATACGTAACGTAATTAAGGCATAAGGTAAAGGATGCTTCCGTGATATTACAAATCATAAATATAAACATATATGGGTAAATTCTACAAGAAAATGCTTCAAGAAAGCTTAATATCTACCTTCTGCAACCAATTGGCGCAAATAAATAATGTAAAGGCGCTGCAATTCGAGGTAATCAACGTCAGAGCAACCAACAAAAGCCCGGTCAATTCTATTCACACAGTTGCGGCTCATTGTACCCTTAGTATGCTTGAAGTATTTGGTATTAATGCCATTGAACGCGTGCTTAAGGATTGGATCTACGAAGAGGATGCCAGTCTTTTCGACATATGTCAGAGTCAAATCATATTCTAGAATATGCTCTCAATCAGAATATGACACTAGTCCATTCGGTCCACAAAATCTTAACTTGCAAGTAATGGTTACAAGCTTTTTATGGGATTCAATTCATGATCTTGGGATCTCTAATGAGTTTTGTTGCATTCATGGGAAAACTACCGTGGCTATCAAAGTTTTGAAAATTCGAGGCCGATGTACTTGCTCATTCACCCTCGGACATCATAGATGGCATGAATCCCGATGCTTAAGAAGATAAAGAAGGCAATCAAGGCACTTTGTTATCATGACAAATGACTTAAAGTTGAGGTAAGTGTGCTACTTATATGCTTATGCGGGGAGTTTGTAAAATATCATTGAGGTACTATTTCACTACTTTCTACATCACTTACAGGTGAGCGGGGATAATTGGACTAGATAGTCCGGGGTGGATGTAAGGATTACATGTGGACGTTAAATTTTTTTCTTTCTTTCTTCATGAAACGTGCACGTGTTTTTGTTTTATAGCATTTTGATTGAGTTATTAGCACGGTGTTCACTCATCATCATCAACGCATCGAAGACGCTACATGTCACAATGGCGGGAGCATTGCTTGACAAATTTCTGTTATCCATTAGAGGCGATTAGCTACAATGAAGGCAAATCCTCGATCATTGCGCCAAAGCATCTTGAAGAGCTGGGGGGTAAACGCGCGCTCGAGCTCAACCACGGACTCCAAATCATTGCCTTCGACAGGCCTAAGCTCGTAACACGACCCATAACTATTGAGCAACAAAAGACATGCCATTGCATTTGCATTTTAAGTAACTCTACCTTGCTTGCAACTTCCATGTACTTCATGCTATTAAATGCTTAGCCATTCAATTTATAAAATTGAATTCTTCCTTCATACCCTGAACAAAATTGACATGCAAAACAATCCTCAGTTCTTAAGTTCTTTTGCCCTCCCCCCCATTTCTATTTGCATTCTTCATACATTGTTTCAGTATGTTTCTAAGAACTGGCGATTCCACTATCTATAAATTCCCATAAAGACATGGTATCAAGTACTCTATTGTTTTGAAGTAGCAATTTAAATTGATTGTCAAAACATGACTTTGAACTATGATTTAAGCCACTTCACCCTATGGTATGGCCATGGAGGGCAACCCTCCGGGGCAAAGACCTTGTTTTTCTAAGGATAACAATAGAAAATCAGTAAGAACAATGGCAGTTACAGGTTATATAGTCTTGTAACAAAAGAATTTGTGGATTTTGTGGCTTTGGTATATATTGTTGTTTTGAAGCCCTCGAATCGAAGGGCCAATGTATCATGATAAAATCAAAATATGCTTGACCAACTTTTTAATCATAGTTTAAACATTTTTAATGATACGCCACTTTAAAACAATACATAGTTTTAGAAATAATGATAAAAACCAATGCTTATTTTTAATTATAAATCACATCTCTTTAATGCGTCTTTTATTGAAAAATAACACTGGAAATAATTATTTTTATAAAACTACATTGTGGAGTTTTATAAAACGATATTGGAAAAATACACAACTATTTTTAAGGGGACCACATACTCGATACTAAAAAACTATAGCCATTAACAACACTTGAAAATAACATAGTTAAAAAAAAATTCCAGAAAACTACGTGTGGGTTTGTTTGGAAAACAACACTTGAAAACAATATAGTTTAAAAAAAAACTAAAAAACTACGTGTAGTTTCTAGCAAAATCGGACAAAATTCTATACATGGTTTTTTAGCATTGTTTTTTGTAAAACAATAATAGAAAACAACGTGTGGACTTTTTGAGTTTTACTAAGAACTATATGTCTATTTTTAAGAAAGCAACACCTGAAAACTACAACTACTTTCAAAAAGCAACATGTCGAAACACATGTAATTCCTACGTGTAGATAATTTTAACAAAATTCTACGCGTAGACTTTTTGCAAAAAAAACTACACGTATAAAAATTTGGCTAAAAACTACACGTTGTTTCTAGCAAATCCGGACAAAAAACAACACGTGGTTTTTTGGTGTTGTTTTTTAGCAAAAAAGACACTGAAAAACAACATGTGGACCCAGTTTTGGGGTGGTGGTGTTGAAGATTAAACCCAGCTCTGCAGGTATACTGTCATATCCACACGCAGAAACAACCAGGGAACCACTTTCTAAAGCCTTGGAATGATAATGCAGCTTCCATTCTTTCCATAAACTCGGGCTCCCCGCAAATGTCCAAATAATCAATCCCCGCCTCCACACAAACCTTAACCACGTGCTCGCCATAGCCCCGAAAGGACTAACACAACTTACCGTAAGACAAGCAGAGCAAATCCTAGCAAGGGAATCGGGTTTGTTTATATCCCGCTTGAAAATGGGAATTTGAGGCTTAAGATGTTGATTTCGAGACCCATTTTAGGGCTTCTACAAATTGGTGTTCACTGCGACCGCTTCACAACGCATATTTATTTGGAAAACCCGAGGCTCCAAGAGATACTGCGGAAACCCGAGGCTCCATGTTAACCACCTAGTGGTTAACATTGTGCATGCACATGTTAGGTGTCATGGTGGCGGGATCGACACTTGGTATGCTTAGGTTAACTTAAGTGTATGGTATAGATTTAGTTAGATGTAGGGGCTGGATTCGCGGGCCTACACTATATTAGACCGGAGCCTCTTCGGATGTACTCGTGTTTGATCTCATATTTGAGAGCCTCATTTGGCCAACGTTCCTTCATTCTTTGTGCATATTTGTTTGTCTTGTTCTTGTTTTGTGATCATGAGCATGGCAGCTTTGTAGCATCCGGCATGATCATAGATCTAGCTGCTGCAGAGGTGCATGCCAAGAACTCACAACTAACACCGGCGCCGTTATGCGGGTTAAGCTCGCGTGATCACTTCTTCCGCCTTTTCTTTGTTTCTTTGTTCTTTGTCTGCTCTTATCCTCATCGGTTCTTGAATACTTCATGTACATTATTCTCAACCCTTCAACCCTTTTATTGGCCCAACCCGGTTGTTGAAATGGTCCTACTGGATTTGTCAATCAATTCCTTAGCAATTAGTCTAGTTATGAAATCAGGGCCAAAACTCTTTTTTTCATGGTGCAAGCAAGCCAGCTTTTTACAATAGAGGATTTCGGAGTGGTGAAAGACTCCTCTCTCGCCAAATTTTCGAGGAAAAATCAAGTTTTTTATCTCTATTTGCTGAAAACCGTCAAAAATATATCGATTCCTTCTTTTATCTTCTATTTTATCTCGCTTTTTTCGTAAAAACGTGCTTCAGATACCCAACAATCTTTTGTTTCAAAGGCAATTTCTTGGCTTTCTTCTCGCATGAAGCTTTCTTGTTCCGCTTATTTCAAGAGGGCCAGATCGCGGACTAGCCCCCAACTTTCGTCATCACGGTGTTCGAAGCAAGAGTCTTTTCTCTGCAGACAAACACTTATATGATGTGCAAGTCCAATATTTCTCTATCAAGAATATTCTCTGCAAAACGTGATATCTTTAGTACAATATCAAGATGCAATTTTATTGAATTTTTCAAGAGGGCGGTACTTTGGCTAGCCCCCTCCATCGTTCAAGCACCTACCACCCGCCATAAAACTCGTTTTCCAAGCCAAAGACGCCTTTAAGTTGGATTACTTCCGGCTCCTTAATTTGCACTATCTGCAAAAGCAGCACATATTTTCATCACATTCCTCCAAGGCTTCTATTTTTCATGAGCTTATATCTTACCCACGGATCACCGCAGTAGTTTTTCACAAGCCGATAGTCTCCTCATACAAGACTCTCGCCCTATGCACTGTGGAAAATTTTTAAGGGACTTATAATTTTGTATAAGTATAATGAATTGGCCATTCCTTGTAAAATATGCCTCCAAAAGTGTAGCCTAAACTGGCCATTTTTCCTATTTTTTTCTAATGTGGCTGCAACCCAATTGGCCATTTTTGAACCAAATATCTAATAATGTGTAGCTCAAATGGTGATTTTTAGCTAGATTTTTATTAAATATAGAGCTAATTGCCCGAACAAAAGAAGTCGCTACCCTATATAAAAAATGTATTTAAGTTACATGTTGTATAAACTTGAATTCATACCCCATGTATTTCAATAATGCACATATTGCTGGTAGGGAGAATCAGAAATTGGATGTCGGAGTCTTCGTAAAGAGGATTGGAAAGTAGAGGATTGAAAAGTGCCTCGACATTTGATTTTCCAAAAGAGTGGGATTATTCTTAGTTGGTAGATATATTTAGGAATAAAAATTTCTAATAATGTTAGCCCCCCATAAGTGACGAATTTATGAGGGGGGCTCTTAATGAGTTAAGATTTGGTGAACTTAAGACATTATAGGATTTTGGCCAAGTGGCCTAAATGGCCATTCCATAAGTATATCTTGTTCTCACTTGGGACTAAATTGGCCCCAAAGTCAATACCACTTCAATTAGCAAACATCTAATTGGCCATTCTAATGTTGTAATAGGCAATAAAGTGCCACGAAAAAATGGCTTAATCTGCAGGTAGTTCAGAGGTAAGGCATCCTACTCAAGCCGGCCGTCGATTTTGCCCGAACCCGGTAATTTAGGGCCAAATGGCCCACGGGCCACTAAACTTTTCGGGCTGGTCTCGCGTCACGAGAGACAAGCGGCCAGACTTTTCAACATTTCATGCAAGTGTGATCACTTTTTGTCAAGATCTTTAGAGCAATACATGATCAGCCTATTGGCCTTTAGAGAGGAGTATTCCTTGTTTGCGGCCAGCATCTCAGATTCTTCCAAGCTGGGTACCCGCACAAAATGGGTCCGTATACTGAGTAATTGGTTATTCTCTTTTCAAGATTTCATAGAAGAGATCACTTTTTTGTCAAGATCTTTAGAGCAATACATGATCAGCCTATTAGGCCTTACAGAGAGGAGTATTCCTTGTTTTGCGTGAGCATCTCGTATTCTTCCAAGCCGGGTACCCCGCACAAAATCGGTCCAGAAGTACAGAGTACTGGTTATTCTCTTTTCAAGATTTCATAGAAGAGCCCGGATGGCCCCAGAAAGCACGTTTCTTCCACAATCTGAACCCGTGGCTATTTTCATCCCAAGACCAAGTTTTCCATTGGCAGATCCACCGAGTGCTGTGTATCATCGATTCCACAGCCGTTGCATCGAAATCCGGCCGCCATATTTGGCCTTTCAGCTCTGAACCTCTTTTCTTTCTATTTTCAGAAGACCAACTCTGCATTCCGCTTCAGATTCCCAGCCTCTCACATCCGGCCCTTCACACACTTCTTGTGGCAACAGAAATCTCGCAGCTTCTATTCCGGCATCTCTTATCCCTCTGCTTTCACATTCATTTCTAGGGTTTTTTCACCCCAACGGTTCAGATTTGGCCACCCCTTTCTGCACTTTTTAGGGTATCCTATATTCTTGCCGTGCCCTACTCACGTGCAGGGCACCCACGCTCAAAATTTACTGTTTGTATCCACGAGTCACGCTCCACGCCACGAAAGCAAAATATTTTTGCTGGTTGATAACCGCCACCGCCACACGCTAATTAAAAGTCACGATCACCCCCACGCCTCGTATTTTTGCCCACGATTGACCACGAAAATTGACCACGCAGATTGACCACGCTTAAAAGCCACGCCCGTAATTTTTGTCCTCACAAAACCCACGCCTTTTTTTTAGACCCACGCTTTGCCACGCTCTTCATGCTTTTATTTCCCATGCTCACGGCGGCCGACCCACTCGGCCACGCCGACGCCCACGCTCACGCTCCCCTTCCTATGGCTGATCACGGGGCACGCTTTTATGGTGCTTACTTTTTTTTGGGCATTGTTTGTTCAAATAGACTTCCCCGTGATATAAGGAGATAATCTTCATATTTTTCTTGCCCAGTTCCTATGATCCACGTTCTGCATCGACATTCTTTCGGATCTTATCCGTCACCGACACATTAATGAAGATCTTTTACTTTTACGAATCCAACCCAACCATTACCATCATTTTCGCCCCTAAAATTTTTGGCACCATGTTGTAATTGTGGGACTTGTCTTATAAAAGTCCGTACATGTTTTTGTGCTAAAACTTTTAGGGGAAGCGGTGTTAACCACCTAGTGGTTAACATTGTGCATGCACATGTTACGTGTCAGTGGTGGCAGACTGACACTTGGCATGCTTAGGTTAACTTAAGTGTATGGTATAGATTTAGTTAGATGTAGGGTTCAGATTTGCGGTCTACACTATATTAGACCGGAGCCTCTTCAGATGTACTCAGGTTTGATCTCATATTTGGAGAGCCTCATTTGGCCACGTTCCCTTCATTCTTTGTGCATATTTGTTTGTCTTGTTCTTGTTTTGTGATCATGAGCATGGCAGCTTTGTAGCATCCGGCAGTCATAGACTGCTGCTGCAGGGTGCATGCCAAGAACTCACAACTAACACTCCAAAGAGAAGGGCGCCGGAATGGATGAGACAATCGGTTAGCCGGTTTCCAAACTGCTGCCTAACAACAGCGGCAACCGCCAATTTACACCCTATAAGAAGTTTTTAGCAGTCAATGGCATATTGCTGGTATATACTGGCATATACCTGAAATATGCCATAAACCCACATAAACAAGGGCTTGCCCCCCTAGGGGCAACCCAAAAAAAGAAAGATAGATAGCAAAATGGAACATGTAAAAATAAAAATAAAAAGACGAACTTATGAAAGAGAGAAATTATAAAGGAAAAATATCGAGAAAAGGACAAGCATGGAAAAGAGGAGACGCAAAAAGGCAAAAATGAATAGATGATTGAGTTTTTCTTTAGGTTCCTAGCATAGCCAAGCAATAAGCAAGGTTGATGTTGGGCACTTCTAGTAAATACTCAAAAGCAAGTTACCATCTATTGATTACATGCAATTATCATGATTTGTTGCCAAGGATAACAATTGTAGAATACAAGGTTGAAGTCTGTGTTTTCATTGGAAAAGGGCAAATTTAAGATTATACCTTGATGCATGACAAGAAATTACCAGGTTTCATGTCTCATGGTAAGCCATCCTTAGATCAGGCATAGGCCTGGATATCTAGAAATGACAATAAATCTCTTAGAACTCAGTTTAAAAACTGAACCATCTAATTTGATGCGTGATGGATTAAATTAAATTTTAACGAGGTTCTAAACCTAAGTTCCTCGAGAGTGAGGCGACAAAGCAAACCTCCAAACATATCGATCTCTCCACGTACCAAGGTAAGGACAACAAGAACTCGTTCATGGAAAATCACCCTTAACTTAAGCAAATGCTAGTTTCATCTATTTTTCGTTGCTTTGCTCTTCATATTGTTATCCGCTCCCATTATTCCGTGTATTCCAATTTTTCTCAGATTTGTTGTTACTAGCTACAACCTTTGTAGTGCAAAGGCCATGGAAGGCCTCAAATATTGGGCCATTCACCACGATAAATAGGTGGTCGCTTCTTCAAAAATGCTTCTAGTCCTTTCTAGATGGTCCTTAGATCGTAAAACTCTAGCATAACAATTCTCCTCAATGGCCATTGCGTAAGAAACATTTACTTCGGTTCCACAATCGATTGCAAACTTTTCCATTCGAGACCGCAAGTGGACCCCCGCAATCTTAAACAAATGTAGATTACTACAATAAAAGCAATGGCCAACAGCCGCGGTATAATTACTTGAATAATTGCGTGTAACTGAAGGGATTTTTCATAAGCCTCACCTGTAGAACGACATATTCAATAAGCCCCGCAATCACCTCACAAAGTAGACAAGGTACATAAATTATCGCTCCTTCAAAAGAAAGAAGTCGATAGAAGATTGCTCGAGTGCTCACGAGCATCACGGAAATACTAATTAAAATGCGATCAATGTTGCCTTAAACTTGTAATTGGGCTGGACTCTAATCCATGGTAAGACCAAAATTTAGTGTCATTTGGACTACAATAAATAGAAAGGTCGTGAAACAAGTGTCAAAATGTCGGTACCATATGATCCTCGCTTCTTGAGCATCAATGCGACGATCAAGAAAGATAAGCTCTTTTGCTCGTGATTTTCCCTATTAGCCTCTAAGTCTCGAAGTTCCACCAAATGCGCACATGACATGAGCATGGACGTTACTCTAGGCACTAGTTCAAAAGCTCTTGATTTTCAAAGGCGAGAACTCATACTGGTGTACATTGAACGCAATCAATCCATATTGAGAGAATTGTCTTTGCTTGCCCGACAACTTTGACGAGAACCAATATGAAAGATTATGGAAGAGCACTAACCACAGGATAATAGCTAAACTTGTCTCTCGGCATCCCAAAAATTGCATCTCCTCCTGTAAGTTATCGAAATATAAAAGTTATACTTTGGCATGTCTTATCAAATTATACATAATCATCGCGGCGCAGCTCCTCGCAACCATGAATGTGCAATCGGGGGACATCAATAGAAACATCTTGATGAAAATCATTGAGAATCCACATTATGGATGAGTTGAGTTTCTTGCCGTTTTAGGACAGAAAAGTTACTCATCGTGATGTGGATCATTCTACAAGGAGTATATTTAGATGAAAAGAGAGCAATGTAGATTAAAACATCATAACTTATAGTGATCCGTTCTATAAAGACCACTTTCTCAAGCTCGCACTCACTACCCCTGGTTACTTGAGCTTTCTTGTTCACAATATATAATACAATGTCCATGGGACATTATCTCATCGGCTAAAAATTATGTATGCAATTAGAAGATGTTGAATCAAAGGAACATAAATTGGAGACTATGCTAATCATGCTACAAGGAGTATATTCAGATGAAAGGAGAGCAATATTCTTAATACATCTAACCTATAGTGATGCAGTTCTATAAACTTTCTCAAGATTGCATTTACTACCTCGGGTTACTTGAGCATACAATGTCCATGGGACATTATCTCATCGGCTAAACAAGTGGACAAGAGGTGAATCAAAGGAGCATCTTCCCATTTACACGGGCAGCTCCATGAAATACAAAGTAGGTTGCAGTTGCATCGCCGAAATGTCAACATCCCTACTTTTCAAAAGAATCAGGCAAGAGAGAAAAGGTATGGTTTCTATTTTTTGCTAATCAGGTTTGAAGAGAAAATGCATGTAACCATTAGCAAATCCAGTAAATGAGCAATGCAGGAGGTATCTGTTCAAAAGCAGTGATATAGAAGCCAATAAAACAAATAAAACTAAGACGGAGCATCTCCAATCACTTGGAAAGATACTAAGGACCTTTTAGATCAACAAACACAATAAAAACCTATTGCCCACCAAGGAAGTAGTATCCAGCAAATATTTATGGCTTATCACACCAAAAACTCAAAGATGAAATCTTCATTTGGGCCATGAGGAAATCGAATATGCATACTTCTCGTACTCAAATTTCCAGCAGGTTTTCCCTCAATACGTACTATACAAATGCTGTATGTGCACCCTTGCACCTCTTAAGATGGCCTTAATACACCACATATTGTAATAACTACAACTAATGCAGAATCAAAAGTGAAATTTCAAAAGCCAAACAAAGGCACAGCAAGCTGATATAAACTTCAGTATGGAATCACATCTAAGATCTCTATATTTGGTACCACTAGACTGCCTATATCATTTATAAGTAAAGATTCTAGCTGTACATAAAAACATTTTACAGAACCACATCCACACTAATAGATCTCTACTCTATTCAATTCAATTTACTAAGCATGTTCTGCCCAATTGCATTCCTGGACTCCGGTCTATTGAGTGACGCAATTACAATTCCTGCAGATGAACCATGGCATTATCCCCGACGATACCTCGACGTATACTGAATCCTGTGATGAATGGTGAATTTTACTCTTTCACAAGAATAAAACAGAGGAAACTTAACCTGAATCTGAGTCAACGAGTTTCGTCGTCACATTATATGTATTATATGACGTCCT
Organism: Isoetes taiwanensis; assembly: GCA_021234155.1. NCBI lineage: Eukaryota > Viridiplantae > Streptophyta > Lycopodiopsida > Isoetales > Isoetaceae > Isoetes > Isoetes taiwanensis. The sequence continues at coordinate 200,924 of JAJEKV010000263.1, forward strand.
ATATAAAGTCTAAAATTGCATCTGCTACTTGTTCATAATGGTTTTGTTCAACGAATTCGAACGGCTCGCCAGTTTCGCAATGACGAAGCTGGAGTTCGGAGTTGAACCCATATCCGAGATGTTTCAATGCTTGGTTTTGCTTGGATATTTCCATGGCTTATCTTCTTTTTGAGACAACAGCAAACCAAACCAAACTTTAAGCATTAAACTCAAGAACAAGATAGACTAACCTAATCGCTCAATACTCTGTGGTTGCGCAGAAGACAAATATCTGAGACACGCCTCCCACGCCGAGAATTAGGGTTCTGCTATCACGTTTTGTTAAACCAAAACTCTGAACTTCCTTGTCTCAAAATCGATCAGTGAGGGCGACCTAATGCAGAGCCGAATCTGCCATAGCCGAGTTGGGCCTCTTCTTTGCGAGAGGCACAGATCTGCCATAGCCGAGTTGCACGGCAGAGAATTTCTTGGGTTTTTTAATTTCCCTAGCCGTAGGATTCAAAATTAGAGAATCGGACGGCTCAAAATGATTTTAGGTGACGTGGCACGACACATGGCATAGCTAGAATCGCAGGAAAGTGGGCAGCTCGGGTTAGGCAACCCTGCTAAAGAAAACCTAATTTTGAACCCTAAGTATTTTGCATTACTAGGCCCCTAATTCTTAAGTATTTTCTCAAATAGCCTTTGTATTTTAAAAATCAAGGGAATTCTAACATTTGTCACTTTAAGCATGAACATGTTTTAGACTCAATATTAACTATAACTTATCGTTTTGTACTTTGTACTTCAAATATAAATGCATCAGAAGGAAGCATTATGTACCCTTCTAGCTCGTCTAGTGACCTTTGTAATATGTCATTGAGCATATGTAGTAGCTTCTCCACAAGATGCCTACAAACCTTCTCCTTCAACACGATTCTTGTAAAAGCATTCAGCTAGTTGTCTTCGAATAATATCTAGCATTGGAATGATAGGCTTATATCTAGCGTCAAGAAGCCAAGAAAGCCCTTTAAAGAATGATCATGTGCATGCTTTTTGGTGATTTAAAAAATGTACGAGGCTATTTGGAAAAATATTTAAGATTTACGGGCATTTTGGAAATTTTAAAAATAGGAAGGGCTTTTTGGGAATTAAGTCAACAATTAAGGTTATTTTGGTAAATCTCCCTTCTTTTTTTAACACATTAAGGTTGGGGAAATTCCCAGGGAGAATGTGTTGCTGCCGTAGGACAAATTCCCATATATTTTTGTCCAGAATCCTTCCCGTCCAAATTTTTGCTCTTCCCGGATTCTTTCTGCCCAGCAAGATGAGAGCGGGAACTTGTACCCTGGTCGATGCATGCAGCCGAAGTCGGCCGCTATAGATATGCCTCAGTTTGTCAAGCAAGAAGCAGCAGTTTTCAGACCATCCATGAACTTTTGTTAGGCCCTCCTTGTTTTCCAGGTAACAGACAGAACTTTTCCATATTTAGACAGATCAAACCCTCTTGAAGAGGATAAACTACTGCATTCTGGCTTGTATTCTCGCCCTACATTATTTCAATTTACTCATTTCTTATTGTGGTCGGAGTGGGTGCCATTTACTTGCTCATGCGCACCGATGTGAGGCAGTATAGTGTTACACTGCACATGACGCATATCTGGGAATTGCTTGAGAAAAGATATGCCAGCGAAAACTCCCAAGTTAAGATCAGATCATTTTTTCGGTTTGTCTTGTTATCTCAAAGATTTTAGTAAGTCATTTATTTTTGAACTTTAAGGAGCGATCCAATTAAGTCCAGTGAGTAGAAGCGCAGTCCAAAATTTGGAGAGCAGTGAGTTCTGCTACTGCTCGTTTTCTGGTCAGTATACAGCGATTATGAAATTTTTACAATTATTTAGGATTCACTCCACTCCATAAGCTATTATCTCGAATAGCTTCACAAAATTTCATTTAGGATTTCTTTCCGACATGATGATGCTTGGAGTATCTGTGACAAGGGCAGTTTGGATCTGAATGCTAGGTTGTAGATTCATAGGAGATATAAAGGGCACAAGTTTTATATGTGGCCTGTTGAATCCTTGGAAGGATAGGCTAAAGGGAAGTTGTTTGCAGAATATTTTTTTTGCTGCAAGCCACCTTAATGTCATCAGACATAGCAGCTACGCATTATGACAGATGATTGTGCACATGAGATTTTGCATATTTGGAACCTAGTTTGCATGAATTACCTTCAACTAGTTGAATACCTTTAACTCAGTTTTATTAGTCTTTCAAATCTGCAAAAAGAAATATATCTGGATCATTTCTGTGGTAGAGGTCCAGAATTTTCTGATGAATTACTAAGTGCACATGCTTTGTGAAAATAACCAAGTAGTTTTTGTCTTGATGTGTAGAATGTGCTTTCTCTACATTTTTAGGTCCACAAAGAAAAGTAAGAAGAGAATACGTGGTCGCGTATATGTTCTCTTATAATGATTGAAGTGTTTGAGACTATGATTATGTTTGTACTTCTCTAATTTATCAGGGGCCATGAAGAACAGATAGAGAAAACATGTAGAATGTAATCACCTATCACATGCAACACATTAGAGATTCCTTTATTAATGAATTCAATCCATGTAATTTTGATCTGCTCTATTCTCTATACCTATAAGTTTGAAATTCCAGCAGGCGTATGCATCTGCCATCACATGCAACTTGTCATTTAACAATTTTCAAAATGGTTGTTTACTGAAGAATGTTGCCCCAACAAGTTTTGGAAGTTTCCCCATGTTAAAAATGGTATCATCCAGCATTTAGCATATTAATGACTATTGTTTGATGGTGACGTGGCAATAGAAATGTCGGTGGTTTTGAGATTAAAAAAATGGGTCTCCCTAAAAAAGGTATACAAAGTGAGGAATACAGCTAAAAGGAGGAGGAGCCCGTGAAGTGGATTCTTTGAGAGCGACGGATTTGGATCCGATCTGCAAGGAAGGTTTGCAAACAGTACCGATAGAAGGGAGGCAGATAAATCCGAGATTTGGAGGTGACGTAAAGTTGATCCTTGTGCAGTCGCTTGGGCTCCCACCGTGGTAGGCTGATTGCAACAGAAGAGGCTGGTTGGGTTGATTGGGTCGTGATTAACCGACTCCATGTGCGTGTGATTGCAGGTTTTGGGTGAATCTGAACAGGTTGAATTTGTCCCGTACCAAGAAAGGTTTGATGAGCTCCCGGCTTTTCTAGGGAAAAATAGGTTTGATGAGCTACGGCTTTTCTAGCCGGAAATAAGTGGCTGTGGTGAATGCTAGGAGGAGCTCTATTTGAGCTGAAGAAGGTAGAGACCGAGAATCGGCATTCTTGGGTTCAAATCCGTGCTCTGTTTTTTATCATTGGTATCGAGCAAGGGTCATAATTATGGAAACAAATTCTTTTTCAACAGTTCCATCGACCATTGACGTCGAGCCGAGAACGCTGATTGATTGCCGGAGAAATTGATGAAAACCATAAGGGAGTCTCACACACCATGTACAGATGGGAAACGGGCATTTGCATCAAGTAAAAGGATGCGGAAAGTTGAGTTTTATCATGAAGGTGAAGATAAAATATGTTTGAGAATGCTTTTATATACTCCTGGTATGTTATTTAACTTGATTTAGATTATGAGACTTAGTAGACTCGGGATATAAAGTAAATTTTGATTTCGATCGTTGTGAAATGGTGGGTAACGGTAGAAGAATACATGCAAAAAGGGAAATTGTATTGCTTGGATCTTTGTGCCTTGTGTTGGAAGTGTTAATTTATTAGATTTGTGGCATCTCGTGACTTGGCCATGTAAATAATGCAACCATCAAAATCATGAGCAAACATAATTTGGTAGAAGATTTTGCCCTAACAAAGATAAGCATAGAAGAGGACAAAATTTGTCGTGGTTGTATGCTTGGGAAGCAAACTAGACACAAGTTTAAGCCCGTGTTTGCCAAAACTTTGGGACTTTTGAATTTAGTACATACAGATCCCGGCGGACCCGTCGTGTTGAGGAGTATGAGTGGCAAGACATATTTCGTCACATTTATTGATGATTTTTCCAGGAGAACAAAATGTTATTTTTGAAATCGAAGGATCAAGCATTCCGTGCATTCCAATTGTATCCAGCGGTCGAACGAGACGCGTCTAGGAAGTTGAAACGCTTTGGCTTTCGATTCGGGGAGAATATATGTCCGGGGCATTCATGCAGTTTTGTCGTGAGAAAGGGATTAGACGCCAATTTACCCCCAGATATCACCCACGAGAATGGTATCGTGGGAGAGAAAAACAGACACTTATGAATGCGGTGAGATCTATGTTAAAACATGCGGGGGTTACCTAACTATCGGCAGGCGGCGATTCAGCCGCATGTTACATTCAAAATAAATTGCCGTCTGGCGGTATCCAAGGAAGAATTTCGAAGAGGTATGGTCCGATAGAAAGCAATCGTAAAAGAGGCCGGCGTGCATATGGTTGTTTAGGGTATATGCATGTGCCGAGGAAGAGTTGCGGTCCAAACTAGATGATCGTAGCATGGAAACATATTTGGTTGGGTATGAAGATCAAGGATACAGACTATATGATCCTAAAACCAGGAAAATTTATATAAGCCGGGATGTAGTATTTGACGAGACTAAGTTTTATAAAGATAGGGCAATTAAAAGTGATGTGGCGAAGAAAAAAGAGAAAGTGCGACCACAGGCACCGAGGAGGGATGGTGGCTATGAAGATGGTGATGAAAATGAAACAGGAATTCAAGTACAAGATGGAGGTATGGAAAGCCCTATAGAAATAGAAAGTAGTGACACAGAAGAACATGTGGTAGAAGAGGGAGAGAGTGGTATAGAAGATATTACTGTGGAAGAACAACGGCCCGATGGAAGAAATTCAAGAACAACAACCCGGTAGAAGTTCACGGCCGCCAAAACTGATGCGAAAAGGTTGAAAACAGGAAGCTCCCATTGATATATCGGGTATGGAAGAGATGAGCATGGGAGGAGCACTGTGAGCGCAGACTTCCAAAAGAAATTTGAAGCCTATGAACTTGAAAGAAGCTTGGCTAGAGCAACGGCCAGCAATCTTTGTGTTAAAGAGCCCGAAACTTATGATGAAGTCGCCAATTCTCCTAATGCGGAACAAGTGGAGAAAAGCCATGCAAGAAGAACTCGAGTCGTTCAAGGCGGACGGTACCTATGATCTCACATCTAGGCCAAAAGGTAAAAATGTGGTAGGTGTAAATGGATCTTTAAAATAAAAAAGGGAGCCGATGGAAACATTGAAAGATATAAAGCTAGATTGGTGGCTCGAGGATTTACTCAAGAAGCTGGTAAAGATTATCATGACACCTTTTCCCCTATTGTTAAACTAACAAGTTCGCGGGCTTTGATTGCTATAGCGAGTTGAGCATGATTTAGAGCTCGACCATATGGATGTAAAAGCGGCTTTTCTCAATGGGGACTTAGAAGAGGAGATTTATATGGAGCAACGGTCCGGATTTGAGGTGCAAGGAAATAAAGGTCCGCAAATTGAAAAAGGCAGTGTATGGGCTTAGGCAAGCAGCTAGACAGTGGTACGTATGCATGAATAGCTTTCTGTTATCACAGGGGTTTGAAAAGTTGCAAAGTGAAGGTAATCTCTACATTAAAAGGGTAGATGATAAATTTTGCATCTTAGCATTGTATGTAGATGATTGTGTTATGAGTGCTAGTGAGAAAGTTTATGGATGAATGCAAAAAATGTGTTGAGAGCTAGATTTCAGATGAGTGATCTTGGTAAACTAAAAAAACTTTTGGGCATGGAGGTTTATAGAAATAGACAAACTGGAGAATTGGCTTTAACACAAGTGCAGTATATTAAGAAGATGTTGGATACTTTTTCCATGGGTGAATGTAAACCGGTGCCGACTCCTCTTGTGGCTGGTAAGAGAATTTCTGGAGATTTGTCCCCGATAACTGAAGAGGAGAAAAAAGAAAATGCAAGGAATACCATATAGGGAACTTATCGGAAGTTTGCTTTTAATGAAGCAAATGCCACAAGTGGGATATTGCATTTGGTGTAAATTTGTTGAGTAGATATTTGAATAACCCGGGATGGGAACATTGGTTGCCGCTTTTATTCTTAGGTACTTGAAAGGTAATGATGCACCATGGTATTTGCTATGCTAAAAGCTTTGACAATAATCCTAAAGTAGTTGGCTATATGGGAATTGATGGTTATACGATGGTCAAGATTAGGTGGGGAGACCTTGATGAACGAAAAGTCCACAATGGGATACTTTTGTAAACTTAATGGTGCAATGATTTCTTGGTGTAGCAAAAGCAAAATTGTGTGGCTATATCAAGTCGAAGTCGGAGTCACGTATTTGCCTCTTTGGCGCGTGAGAAATAATTTGGTTGAGGCGATTATTGCAGAATTGGGAGAGAAATGAATCCGCCCAACAAAGTTGTATTGTGACAATAAAAAGTTGCATAGCAATTGCTAAAAATCCAGTGTTGCACTCAAGAACAAAGCATATTGATCTGCATTATCATTTTATAAGGGAGAAAGTAGTAGCAGGCGAAGTTGATTTGCAATATATTCCTACTGCCAAACAAGAAGCAGACATATTAACAAAAGCATTGGCCGAAAGTAAGCATGGATATTTTCGAGATGCCATAGGTATTAAACTGATAAATGCTGGCTGAGGGGGCGTGTTAAAAATGGTATCATCCAGCATTTAGCATATTAATGACTATTGTTTGATGGTGACGTGGCAATAGAAATGTCGGTGGTTTTGAGATTAAAAAAATGGGTCTCCTAAAAAAGGTATACAGTGAGGAATACAGGCGAAAAGGAGGAGCGCCCCGTGAAGTGGATTGCTGAGAGCAGACGGATTTGGATCCGATCTGCAAGGAAGGTTTGCAAACAGTACCGATAGAAGGGAGGCAGATAAATCCGATATTTGGAGGTGACAGAAAGTTGACCCTTGTGCAGGCTGCTTGGGCTCCCAGCTGCTGTGTAGGCTGATTGCAACAGAAGAGGCTGGTTGGGTTGATTGGGTCGTGATTAACCGACTCCATGTGCAGGTGATTGCAGGTTTTTGGGTGAATCTGAACAGGTTGAATTTGTCCTGTACCAAGAAAGGTTTGATGAGCTCTGGCTTTTCTAGCCGGAAATAGGTTTGATGAGCTCTGGCTTTTCTAGCCGGAAATAAGTGGCTGTGGTGAATGCTAGGAGGAGCTCTATTTGAGCTGAAGAAGGTAGGAGACTGAGAATCGGCATTCTTGGGTTCAAATCCCAGGCTCTGTTTTTATCACCCCAATGTTTCAGCATTCAATTGTGTTGAACTTATATTTGCAAGAAGTGGTGGGATCTAAAATAACATGTGGGTGGGAGGCTACGAGACGTGAGCATGACGGGCAACAATGTTTCAAGGTGCTTGTTATCAGCAAGGAAGAGGCTGGAGGAATGAGAGTAAGCCGCAATAGCTGACTTTCCAAGTCCTTTCGTTTGAGGAGTCTGTAAGTTATGGGATGTTTAACATTGAAGGCAAGGCCTGTAGAAAGACATCTAGTTAACATTGAAGGCAAGACCTGATTGAAGGCGTGAGCTCTAAAAAGAATGAACAGGCTTGGGGTCGGATTAACCATTGGTGGGGTGTTGTGTTTTGTGGCAGCAGTGGTGTGGGCGTGTTGCTGGTTTCCACTTCCGGGCAATGAAGAAGCAAGCAGAACAACTAGAGACGAGGATCCGGACGAGCCAATAACGCGCGGGTTAGGGCTGCACGATTCATTCGTCCGACCAGAAGAAACAGTCCGCCAAATACAAACTCCTCCCTACCAGCAAGACGCTGAAATCGAAATGGAACTAATTTTGCACATGCTGGCCCAAGAGCAGCCTCCAGATGCAGATCCAGAGCCCCCAACATAACCCACCCGCCTAGCCAGCAGCATAGCCCAGAAAATGGTCTTCCAAATCTCACCGTTATGCCTTTGGATCAGTTCATGGAGCTGAAGCACAGTGCCGGTGAAAATCTCGATCCCTGTTGCTCCATCTGCCTTGCTGAATGGTGCTCCCAGGATTCCATCGGATTTATGCCAAATTGCATGCATGGTTTTCACTCTCAATGCATTGCAACATGGCTCTCTTCCAGATCTGTTTGCCCCCTGTGCCGAGCTCCTGCTTCCTGATGTTTTTCGGGTTTCAAACCTTTTATCCAAAGGAATTGCTGCTTCTTCCTTCTCTTTATATCTCATTTTTTCTCTCCAAATTGAATTTGTTCTTTTCCTAGTGATGTCTTATTGTTCTTCGCAATAAGTAGCATTATCCAATTGTCTTAGCAAGTGTCTTTGCTCTTGTGCAAAGTCAAGGGGCTTGCCATGTAAATATCACCTACTTGTCTCGGATTAGGTCCAGGAATCCCATGGGGTACATTCTCCAACAACACCCATTGATGAAGCTCGAAGAAGATTGAATGGAGATGGATATTCATGGCGTAGAATCATGAAAACCGAATGGCCCTTCCACACCCCCTGCTGGCTAAGTCTCCACGAATGAGTATTACTAACATCACTTAGTATCATGTGTAGTGTGCTAAACCGTAAATGTGCATCTCAGAATCAATAGTCATATGTCCTAAGGGATGCTTCAAGTGGTATGACACTACAACTACTAACTATTTGCCAATGGATTATTCTACTTCATACTTGCAATTCCTGTTTCTAATTAACGGTTATTCTATTACTTTGAGAGAGACACACACTACATGGTTATTCATATTCAATACAATCTCTACATAGTTTTTATATATTTAAGTAATGGTTGAGGAAGACTCCAAAAAGATATGGGATGCCATCTATGTCCCTTCTTTGTTCCTAACACTATCAATATTGTGGCTTCTACTATCTCTTGTGCTGGAACTATTGCTTCATATATCAATGTTGCACATGCACTGGTTAAAAGTTGTTGTCTTTCTAGAACAAGCATACTCTAAACGCTAGGTATTGAGAGTTGTTGGATGGAAATATTCATCACTTGTGCTTTGCTTTGGGTCATAGATAGTGATCCTCGTTTGTGGTATATGCTTCCACAAGGTGGGGCATATTGTATGATAAGATCAGTGAGATGCTATAAGGTTTGAGACAAATATACTTAATAGTATTAATCCCATACATGTATTACATGGTTATAAGACTGCCCTATGTCAGCCTCATATGAAAATGCACCCAAGAAAAAGGGGGTTTTAATAGGATTTGAGTATGAGGTGTAAAGAAGTAATGATAGTAAAAAATATTCTGGTCCCAAATCCACCATGGAAAACAAATGCCATGTAATACACAAAACACATTACCACACATTACGAGATGCATGTCAGGTATATTGGTTAAAGTAGTCTTACTTAAGATATTGAATTGTTTTGGTAGAGATTCGAGCTCCCGTATTTCATATTCTAAAAACTTAGGCAAAGTCGTATAGAGGTTCGATATTCCCTCAAAACCTTAGGCGAAATCATATTTCATATTTCAAAATCATAGGCGTCTCCAATCATAAATGACTATAAACGAAACGAGAGGTGCCCAGGGGCCCCAACATACGATCTAGGTCGTAGGATCGACGAATCCGACGATTGTGGTAGTCCATTGCAAATGACCAGATCAAAGATGCCACAAAGCAAAAGTAGCTGCCTACCATAGCGCGTGACCTGAGTGTCATCTAATGCTCATGGCCAGGTTTCCTCTGTGGGATGCAGCTGCAAGACGTCATCAGTCAAGGGACCGAACTGCCTGGGTTGTTCCACTCCTGTTCGTGCATTGAAGTCTCCAAGGAGGATGGCACTGCCCAACCGCCTGTGCTGCTGTATGTCATCATGTAGATCAGCATAGGGATCCAACCTATCAACATCCAAGTGGGTGTGATAGAAGTTGCTCTCGTTATGTGCGAAGCAGCAGCCCGCCACAAAGAGAGGGCGGCCACTGCAGTTTTCTACATGCACCCACAAGTATCGGTTGTGCCTGTCAGTCTTGTAGAGGGAGATTGATTGTGCGAGGATCATACGGTAGTAGCATGCGACACCTCCATGTCCCTGCTTTCCTGTGCAATCATTAAAGACTGAGTATCGATGTATCCCTGCAGGTCAAAGTCATGAAACAACTTGAGATTCTCACTTCCATTGAGATGAACATATTTGAATTATAAACATCCAGAATTGATAGCATAATAATAGTTTTTTTGCATCAAATTCCCTAGCAACGCTTTTGTCTTGTTAATTTCAACTCCCTACATCAAATTCCCTGCATTTGCATGCCAAGGGCCGTTCAATACACTATTAGAAAATGGTTGAAACTTGAACAAAATTTTTATTGACTCAAAATTTGTATCGTAGGCCAGCTATTCATTTCAATACATATGAGACATTGCTTGCCGGTTTGTGTCTAATGAAGTTCGTGTTTATAATGGATTGGACTTTTTCAAAAGTGTAATCAGTAAACTACAGTTGCCTGGAATTGAGGCAGTGCATGTTGCTCCTCAGCCATGTCATCTATTGCAACCTATAATCCAGAAACAAAGGTACGACTTCTCCCAACAGATTCTTATGCTTTTTGAATTTTTATAGAATCAGAGTAATATTTTGAAGTGTAGCATTAGTTAATTGTGTTATAAGAATACAAGATGGGAATGTGCTTTATAAGCATGTCCAAATTTATTCTTTCATAGCATGCACTCTTTTGGATGTTAATAACTCTCTCCTGGAGTGTTAATGAGGGAGATAGTCTCGAGCAAAACAAGTCAGAAACTCAAAGGGTTCAATGAAACAGACTCTACCCCCATCAAGAAAATAGTAAATCACTTAAATGGAGTATCAAGAAAATGCTCCCAGTTGGAGGTGATTGCTTTTGCCAGAAAATCTATCCGGAAGACCTCTGTTCCTTTAAAAAAATATTGTGCATCAATTGGGTATAACAAAGGATATGCTTGGCACTCCATCAACAGAAATGATCTCGAGGGTATGATTCTTTTTCTAATGTTGTTTTTTGTTCTACTATCAACATTATACATGGGAGCTTCTAGCACTTTCTTGGTCACATGTTGGTGATGAGAAGGTAAGAAGATACCTGGGTAGCATGAGGAAGAAGGCAATGGTTTCGTTTACACAGAAATTTTTAACTGTTGATCCACTAACACATCAAAAGTTAGTTGCTTTTGATGGGTAAAAGCATGAAAGGGTGTCTATAAATGTAGCCCTTTTTGTACATATACATATGTACCGAATGCACATTTTTGGAATAACTGTCATCATGACCCGCTAGTAACTGCCATGATTAATGGCTATCCACCACTCTGAAACCGCACAATTTTTGGATTTTGAAATTCTTTACCAAATTCTTTCTTGGTTTGCCTCTCGTTCACTATCCCGCCCCTGCCTTCTCTACTTGAATTCCGATCACGAATTCTTCATCTAGCTATGGCCCTAAAACGCCCCCAGATCAGTGCTTGCTCATCACCACAACCCAAGCAAGAAGCCAGTGCTTCCGGCAGTGGAATCTTACCTCCAAGGAGTTTATGTTTGGGTTTTGATGTGATCCAAGCCAAAGACCTCCGTGATAAACATGCAGAGGCCCACATACCCAACCTAGAGATGGTTATAAACGAGGTATGGGGTGAAGCTCCAAAAAATAGACGAGGATTCAAGGAAGGGAGAATCTAGAACGCATGGAAAGATGATTTTTTTTTTAAATATTATGAATTGGTTTATGGCAAGAAATAGGTTACAAACCATTATATTTCTACCTATTTTGCCAGTATTTGCTCTTCACTTGAAGGGGCGGCTTGTTGATTGGATGGGCGTGGCTAGGACCGCCCAAAGATCTTGCCAAAACTTCAGAAATTACAGAGGACCCTACAAGGGCAAAATCCTCAAATATCAAACAGGACATCGTATTCTGTGAGAGAATATTAGAGCCACAGGTTATTCTAGATCAGGATGTTGACACAATAAAGCAAGTTACTTAAGCATGGGTGGGAGGAGAAAACTAACCCATTGAATGAAGTAGAAGCACCGGAAGAAAAAAGGAGGGATGCATTGAAGGTCGTCGGTAGGATTGAGGGTAGAAAGGATATGCTATCCAAGATCTGCAGCCAGATTATAAAGAAAATAGATGAAAAATTGAATTTGACAAATTGTCCCGAGGATCCTGCTTTGGAAATCAAGTTAGCGCCTAATGTTGAAGTACAAGTTGGAAGACTTGGTTATGAGTAGACATGAGAAAGAGCAAAGACTCTTCTAAGCTAGAAATTGGTTCTGAGGAAGCAACTAAAGAAATTGAAAGGCATGAAATCTCAATTGAACAAGCAAAGGAAAAACTTAATTGCATTGAATTGGTTCAGCAAAGGCATTCTGATTTTGGATTTCATGGGGAGAGCGGGACCTATTGTTCAAGACCGAGGCCCCTACCAGGAGCTACTTCTATAGAAGAGTTCATCACATTCGGTTCATGTACTGTTGTGGCCAAGGCTTTTGGCAAAACCGGGTTTGTTGATGCTAGCTCCATGCAGAGATGCTTATTGCCTCTTTCGCTTGTGTTATCTCGTCCATGAAAGACAATTGCATAAAGGTTGCATCCGGGATGAGGACATTAATTCACTTGGTTTCCCTTTCCGTGAAAGGTATGCATTGCTCTCAACTAATTTAAACTTATATTTCTCTTAATTCATATTTGTTATTGTAATGCATAGTTCTACATGTATGGCTTTCAGTGCATTGCTATTCCTTGTACATGTATAACTTTTTAGTGTACATCCGTAGTGAGCAGGTACATAGGCATATATTTGCTTGTTTATTGATGCTTTTATTTTTGAGCTTTGATTGCGGATGTATCAGGTTGTACATATATCTAATGGAGTCTACATCCGCAAATAGATGTACATGCATTTATTTTTAGAGTGCATCTGTAGATGGATTCATAAGTATGTGCATTTTTACATATATGTGCTTTTTTTTGGGCATAGATCTACATTCCCTAGCTGGATACGATGTGCATCGATGTACATCTAGGTACATCCGGGTGCATCTGGGTGCATTGAGGTACATCTATGTACATTGAGGCACATGTACATGTACATTTGGCTCTGATTAAATGTAGTTATTTACATTTGGTACATTTATGTACATGAAATGTACATGTTGAAGCGAGAATGTACGAGATATTTCTCATTGTTTAAGTTCTGTTTTCATGTTCTTTTATGTCTATTGAAATTTAGATCATTTGTTTGTTTGCGGATGAGGTTGTTTCCTATCCCGAAGCGGCTTTAATGGCGATGTTCTTGAGCCATCGCATCGACTCTCTTCTGATTTTATTGAGTCTGCAGACCGAATCAGGACCAAACATTCAGCTCAAGATCACCTATGACATTTCTGAGTGCGGTAATAGAACCATACAGCAGTGCCTCCTCGACATGGCAAAGTGAAGTTGAGGAAATAGAGAGGATGGCGGTTGAGAAAGCTAAAGCGATTGCAGTGCGAGATCCTTCTTGGCACGCGAATGTAAACACTTTCATCACCAAGTGCTAAATTAGTAATTGGAGAAGCTCCTAAGAAAGATTCAAAACACATCAAAGATCATCTGCGAGGTGCCCGGTTCAGCACTGTTCATGGAAGCTACAATGGACACTGGATCCAGATTTTAACCCGGGGAGATACCGGGGAAGAGGAAGTTGAGTTGGTAGTTGAGTCCACTCCAAAGGAGGAGGCAAAAGAATGGTGATGTAACTCCAAGAGGCAAAAAACAGCAAAATCTCCGGCCAACAAAAAAAAATGTCCTCTAAAAAAGAAAATCTAGGGCAAAAAGTGCCACCACCACCAAGAAAGAGGTATGTGCAAGATGAACTAATTTTGTTAAACATTTCAGATTTATGATAATTAACCACATTTTTTGTATATAGGACACGATCACAAGGCCGTGAAGGAAGCTGATCCCTGTTGAGTCGGAACCGGAAGATGAAGAGGAGGAGCTACAAGCAAATATTGATCGATAACAAATAAGGTGCAAGATCCACGTAAGATCTTTGAAGCGGTGATGAAAAAAAACAAGGTGAGTAATATACAATTGATTACAATAGATATATTCTTTTTGCTAATGCTTTGTTGTTTCCTTGTACGAGTTTAGTGGACCGACCGAAAAGGTTGGTTCCATTCACTCCTTATAGGATCGGCCCTCATAAGCCCCGCACCCTCTGTCTTTCAAAGTGATGTTGACGAAGTTGCTAGAATTTGGACTTGACCTCTAAGATGGTAGATGTCTATGGGAGGTAGGCTAGCATTTCAACATATTTATGTTATTTCATTCCCTAAGTCACTCATCTTATGTATTAATATGTATTACGGATTTGTGTGCGAGTGTACCTTTGTAGCGGTCTTCCATCTAATTGGAAACACAAGTTTTTATGGTTCGACCGAGGACACCTTCAATTTTGTGAATTCCCTCAAGAACTGGGGGAGGGGAGGGGGGGAGGCGATGCATGCAGTAACACTAGCATAGAGGAATTTTGGATGGCATTTTGATTGCAAGATGCCAATACATATTTGTTCCACCGCAAGGCCCAAATGTGGCATTGACAATACTTGTGCTTGCTGGTCCAGTGAAAAGCTCTTTTCCATCTATAGCTAGCCCAAGTATATACGATCCTCTCTCATGTCAAAGGCTATGTACCCGATGCTAAAGTGGTCGAAGTAAGGATGAGTTTTGTTTTGTTTTTTATGATTTGATTATTCTCATATTGCAATTTCTTATGCTTTGTTTATTCTCACATTGCAATTTTGCGGGTTTCATAAGCTTGTGATCAATAACATGATGCTCGGATCCAACGGCTTAAGCCATGGTAGGAAGAACTTTGATGCTCTGTCTTACGTCCTAAAATGCGGAAACTAGTACCAAGAACCCTTGCATGTACATTGTGCTTACATGCACAAATTCATAGATGCCATTGTTCTGCCGCACGGTAAGCTCCATTTTTGTAAGTAGAACATGTTATTTTCCTATTAGTTATTTGTTGGTATAGTCCTCTAATACTTGTGCACCATGCGGATGACACCCGGTTGGTTCATCGATGCCTATGCCAAGTCACGGAGGGATCATCTAATGGAGTCATTAATTGTAGAAGGCGAGATGAATATACAAGCAGTTGTTCCTACACATGGTAGATAGTCTCTTTAACTTGTTTGTAAATTACAGTTTTGTATGAGCCATGCTCCGAGCTTCTTTGTACTCAATAAATAATGAAAAAATGATTTTTTTGTCTCACTTACACCTGTGCAAATAACAATTGTGTAATTATCAATGTGTTTTCGCAATTGTGTAATCACAACTTTGCTATACCAGCCTCGCCATCATGTGTGCCTTTCCCATGGCCAGATCCAAAGAAATTCCATATCACTCGAATTTTATTTTCAACATGGTATCTACAGATTCCATACCATGCCCGTGCAGATTTGAATTGAGATGCACAATCATCCGACCATACATAATGAAGGCTTATGTGTCCACCTCCATTATTCTTAAGTCACCCCAAATGTAATTTAAAACCATGTTGCACAAAATGAGTGTCATGCTTCCTGTCATCTGGAACATAGAAGTGCACTGTTTTTTTAAGCTTACCTTCTATTTTCATCATTGAAATATGGACCAAAATACTAATTTGGTCAGGATTCCAATGCTCGGATTGCACTTCTGTCCCTGGTTTCAATGTATAGTTCTCTGTAAAGTCAACAACAGACAACACACTATTATCCAGGAGTTTCTCAACACATCTTTTAAACTGTTTGCTCTGCCAGTGTGCTGTAAAGTTATGATCTGTAAACTTAGCAAGCTAAATTTTCATGTTCTTTAACAAAACAGATGCTTTGTCATTCTGATCAACTAATCTAAACCTTCTGGATGTACCTTTTTTGGATGGCTCATTGACATATGCATATACTTGCCAGTCGACATTCTGAATTCCATCTTCCTCGTTTGGACAAATGTCTAATTTCTTCACTCCACATTCATCACATTCACCTTTGATGCATTTTATTTTATGCCATTCATCCGTCACATATTTCTGGCAAACTGTTGACCTCCACAAGATACTAACATTATCAAAAGTCTTCTTGTTTGCTTGAGATACTCCATTGTTTTGCTGGCATGCACAGACACTGCAGCAGCAAGTGCAATTAACATGTAGGGATCTCCTCATATCATTGAAGGCCTTTCTGTACATATCGCTTACTCATGTTTGACACAAACAACATGTGTTTTCTCCTTCAATTTCCTTATGCAATCAGGTTTCGATACTTTCGAACCGTCGAAGGCTTAATTTTGGTATCGGGATTACGATATACAAACTGTTGATAAAGCTGGGACTGCAATAACAAAAGCATTAAAGACCATGTTAGCAAAATGATGTCGGCAACCAGATGCCAAAAGAGTATTGAACTATACAATTGTACATTTAATGTATGTTCTATGTACATAAAATGTCCATCCAACAGGTTCATGTACGATGCATTCTTGTACATCTAATGTACATCAAGACATCTAATGTACATCCAAGCAGTTCATCGACCATTATCGTACATTTAATGTACATCCAATGCACATCTAGCGTACATCTAATGTACATCTAATTAATGTTACAATATTAGTACATCATTAATGTTACAATATTAGTACATCTAATGTACATATGCATGATTTGTTTGGCTTCATTACGAAAAGCACACTAAAATGTAAAATGATGTAATTTTGATATTCAAGTACATGTAAATGCGGTTTGCATGGACATGTAAGTGTTAATGGAAACAATGTAAACAATGTAAAATGCAATACATTTCATGAAAACCATGTGTATTCATTAACAGGTCACTCGGAACAGAACTAGAATGTACAGAAGAAAGTCATGAAAGAATTTTGGAAGAAAACATAATCTCCAAAACTGAATTGATTCAATTACAAGAGCAAACCGTGAGATATCAAGGTATTGTATTGCTTGTGTTCTCCTCTCCATGACATCTCTAACCTTTGGTGAAACTTTGGTATTATCAAGCCAAAATTCACTTAACACGATATTTGATTGAATCATCGATTCTATTTGATCTTGGCATCCTTCCCGCCAAAGCCCATACATTTGCTCCACTTAATGACATTATCTTCCTTCTTCTTTGCAGCTTTGGATAAATTTCTTGGTCAGTATCTTTAGCAATTTTGAAGAAACATTCTTGTTTATATCTCCTTTTTTCCAACAATCATTGATAACGGTGAATGTTTTGCGACCAATTTATCTTTGCTATTAGCGGACTTTACTTCTTGAAGCCCATCTTTCAAGTTTCGATCATTGATTTCATAACAATAACTTCGGAAGGATTTCCAATTCTGAGGTTCGAAAAAGAAAAAGCCTGTCATCTTGCAACAAAAGCGAGCACAAAAAACTAATCTTTGATGCGAAAAGCGTTTTTGCGTTGGCGAGGATGCAATCCACCGACTGTCAACACGCCGCTTTATTTGTTTTGTGGCATAACAGCGGCCAATGTCGGCATACTTGCGCTTAGAACCACCACTTCCATTGGAATTCTCACACCCTCCATGAACATATTGAAATTGATTTGTATTTCTTGTAGATTCAATTGGTATGTGTTTTGCGGAATTGAATTCGGTGTTCGATCCCCGTGAAAGGGGAATTTCGAAAGGGAGGGACGGATCCATTCGAATTGGTTCGGTGATTCGGTGGTTCGGTGGTTAACCAAGAATTTCGGGGGCACTGGCAGGGATGATCTTGCAATCATTGCAAACCTGACACAAAACGACAAACCAGACTATCTTGATGTACATCTAAAATGTACCCCAAAAAAGCACAAATTCGTCCTTCAATTCAGTACGATGTACGTACACCCTTTCTTGCTTTTACCCTGATCCAAAATATGGCAGATTTTAAATCACAGTTTCTTTGATGCAACAAAGCATTTTTTTTAAGCTGGTAAATCCGGATTCAAACTTTGGGGTTGAATTTGGGTATGCATTACTTTAAGATTGCAGTTACATTATTTCTAGAAAATGGCGTGCAAGAATTTTCTTTAAGGTGATGCAGTGGCAATTTTCCTTTGCAATTTCTGGCCCTATGGGGAGGAACATAAATGGCCGTTTTTAACTGGCAGTTCTTTTGATACCATGGAGCATATTTAAGCTGGTAAATCTGTATTCGAAACATTGGGTTTGATTTGAGTATGGAGTAGAATGTGTTACCATCCCACTCGAGTTATTAGCCCATGGCATCGTCAATGCATCAAGTATATGAAAGCCAATGCATCAAGTATATGAAAAATGCAGGAAGCTTAGCAGATTTAGGTCCACTTTCAAATGGAGTAGCAAGGAGGTGTCACGTTTTTGCCTACGCATGCACATATGAAGAAGGGTTAAAGCAATGGAGTCCTAAAGGTACTATTCTGGAAGAAGAGGAGACATAGATGTAATCTTGTGGTAGGGCTTTGTGTAGATATTGCATGTTCTAAATCAGTTTTGTACTCTGTTTGCTGCTTCTCAGTATCAAAGCCACGTTCTTTTGGTTTGCTTGCCACCTACATAGTTTCAAGCTTCAACTGAAGGTATGGTTCAATCCTTTAGTGTTCTCTTTAAGTGTTTTTATAGATTTGGATTTGTTTGTTAACTTATTACTTTATGATTCATGTAGTACATCTGCAAAGAGAGGCGTTAGAATTATGCACTTGCAACATAATGACATTTGATTGTCACTTATCAATATGCAATGAGAGAGCTATAATGGTATGGACCATGGTATGCTTTGTCCCATTCTTATTCTTTATGGCATATACTTAACCAACTCATAATATTTGCTTCATTATAATTTGATAAATACATCTCTGGATCTGAAAGAAGGTGGAAGCTTATTGTTCATTAGGAACATTTTGAATCAGCATTTGGGCTCAAAGATGTATTGGCTTATTACTTTATGATTCATATAGTATGTTTGCAAAGAGAGCGTTAGAATTATGTGCTTGCAGCATGATGACATTTGTTGTCACTTATCAAGTTGCACTGCGAGAGCTACTATGGTATGGACCATGGTACTAGGCTACTTTGTACCATTCTTATGCTTTATGACCTATACTTGCCTAACCAAATAGTAGTATTTGCTTTGGTATAATCTGATAAATACATCTCTAAATCTGAAAGAAGATGGAAGCTTATTGTTCATTAGGAACACTTTGAATCGGCATTTGAGCTCAAAAAATAGATGGATATTGTGGATTAATTGTGAGCCAAAAGCCACTGCATTTGACCAATTTCTTCACGTTATGATTTAAAAGGGAACTGTACTTTATGCTACCCTTAATGCAAAGATGATTCGCTATGTGACATATTCGCTGTCACAAAAAACTAACATGCTGCGCTAGTACATTTCCATATCATGAACAATCCAGCCATTGTTTAAAAGACCATTCTTAAAAAGGCCATTATCAAATGCAAGATAATGCTCAAAAATGTTGGACTTCTCTACAGAGATAAGGAGTATAACATTATTCACATTTTGAAGCTTCAAGAAAGCACTTTCTATTACGACTGATTTTGTGCATCATTGGTTCTTTGCAACATCCATGACACTGTAGAAAGGGCATATAGCCAAAGTTATGAAATCACCATTCTGGAATCCTCAGGCAATCCATTCTGCAATCCATTCTTCTTCCATTCTGCAATCCTCAGGCAATCCAAGTTAAAAATTTGCAACAAGCCAGGGGATTGTATTTATGTTGGCATAATCCCTAAAGGTTCATAGTTCTATCTGAACTACATCTCATAAGGAGCATTGCAGCACAAGGTCTAGCTTGCGAGCCCACCCTCTCGCAAAAGTATTATTTTCCTGTGATATTATTAAAAAGACACCCCATCACAGGCAGTCAATTAAACATGCAAAACATTGACGACAAATAATCTCCTAGCCTATCTACTATAGTTTACGGTCAAACTTTAGAACTTTAGACAACGACACTAGTAGAAAGCATTACCACTGTCATGATCAAAGTTACCTGCCATGTGTGCTAACTTACGTAAGAATCTTGTTGTTATTCATCATTGATGTTCAGATTGACTACAGATTTAATTCTTTTTGCATGCGGACCATCTTACAAAGACATGGATCTATAATTAAAAGTATTATACTATAGATGAGCAAGTCGCAAAGCAAAGTTGCTACACTATAGATTGGTGATTAGGTAAAATAAACTTGAACCTAGGAGCTTGTGTCAATATTTGTCGATTTGGTTAAGGTACAGTCTTGAGACGACATGTATGTAAAGGCTATTGCATCATGTGAATTTTAGTGTAGTTGTGGTCATGTCCAAAATATTACGGTGCTAAATTGTATACAATATTACAATGCAATGTTCCTTATGATCCATGGGCACCTAATGTTTTATGTTCTAAATAAGACCAAGCAGAAAAGAGTATAATGTTGACCACGAAGATCCTATAAATTTGTTACAAAATTTAAACCAAGGTATTCATTATTCAAATATAACAAATCTTAGTAAGACTAGTTATGGTGCCCGGCGTTGCCGGGCCTTTACTACAATTTGAAAGGATGGTGATTTAATTATTGGCTAGAAGAAAGAATGGCAATTTTTGTATTTGACATGATCCTAAAGAGGATGGAAGGTGTGAATGTAAGTGTGGATGTGAGGGGCATTATTGAATGTTTTGTGTTGATTTCGTGTGTAATAAAAATGCCCAAAGAAGACGTCTCTAGCTACATGGTGAAATGCATCATAACCCAAAAGATATGCTTATGCCCCCTACGTTTCTCTTAGATTTTATAGGTCAAATTTTTTCTCTTGTATTTTATAGGCAAGAAGGGTGGATTCAATGTCTAAGCAGAATTATACTTGAAATAAGAAGGCATGAACATGTAGCACAAAGAGCATATACAATTTTTTGGCATTGTTAATGCTAAGTGCTTCTCTAGGATCGGCACACATACATTGGCTCATGAGTGTTTTTAGTAGAAGAAGAAGAAGAAGAAGAAGATTTTTAACGTCCGCGGAAACCCAATCGGGTTATGGGACCAGTACATGAAAGAGGGGTGTAACCCCCAACAAGAGCTCGGGGACAAAGCCCCATCGCAGAAGCCTAAAGTAGTATATACACATGCTGAGGGCAAGTGCCCAAACTAAATGAAAGCTATTTGTTCTGATGATATGGTACTACTGAGAGACCCTAGACATAGCCTGTCCACGGATTAGACGACCAATGGTCTAGGATAATTGCTGCTCCTCCTCGGTATACCGCCCATTTCTTGTGTTGATGGGCTTCCCTAACCTTGCACAACTCATTCCGGCGATTGCATAGCTGTATGGGAGAAAGATCTTCATGTAATGAAAAAGTAGTGCCCCTCAAATGATTTCCGTGCTGAAGAACACTTAGACGACTCAACACATCCCGAAAGCGAATTAGAAGGTGTCGAGGTCGATCAGTGAATTATATAATGGTTCATCATGGTCAATTGTAGGAGAATCTCATATAGCATAAAAACATGTATTGAGTTTTGACACAATTATGGCCTACACATCCTAAAAACATATACTTATCTGGAGGCTTATCATAAATCCAAAATATCTGAAAGCAAGTATAAGGCATTGCGGCTACTGGAACATTTTCAAATGACGCTTTGAAGTCACAGAAGAATGTTGTTAGAATGTGCTATCTTCCTGCTGAAGTCCTAAATCCTCACATTGAATAATTCGTGGCCATGTTTAGCATGCCAAGGAATCACGTATAGGCCATAACAATAATTATTTTAAGGTAGCATTCTCCTCAAGCATTAATTATTGCCATTTTTAGGAGCGATCTATGCAGCAGACTGAAGTTCTTCATCAGTAAAACTAATCAAATAGCATTGGGCTGTTTGGACTTCAAGGTTCTACTGAGTAAATGGACCTAAATCTAAAATTATAAAAGTTAACATGAACATTTACCTGGTAAGATATCATTTGAATAGAAACTTCAAGGATGATGATTGCTGTATGTATGAAATTTGCATTTGTCGGAGTCACTAAATCCAAGAATTGCATGGCATCTGAAGTTAGAACATGGACCATTACAATGTGCACTAAAAATAATTACCTCAAATGAAGAGTTCTCTAATGTGCAATGTAATGAATTGCATGCACAAAAATGATGGGTAACCTTAAGATAATAGAGCAAACACAAAATAGCTGGTTGTTCAGGTCAGTCAATTTCTATATGGCGCCTACTCATAACTATAAGAGCGGATATGCAATATCGCATATCATCGCCTAGTACATCTAAGTCAGTAATTATGGCGCCTACTCATAACTATAAGAGCAGATATGCAAAGTGCAAGTGGAACAGCTTGACCAGATCATCAGTTTATTATACACCATGGGATAAAGGCAAGACATTCTAAAATTCCAAGACTTCTATCTTTGAAACGTAGTGGACTACACAATGAGCTGCACGAATTTGATCGAGAGAAGTGGAAAAACTAGTTCTATGTTGTTGAATTAGTTGTATGTTATTCAGGTCAGTCGAGTTCTATATGGTGCCTACTCAAAACTAACCAGTCGAGAATAGAGAATAGGTCAAGAAAATTGCACAGATTTAGAGTTGTAAATGAATCATCTATTGAGCAAATGTAGAAAATGATGCGTCAAAAACAAAATAACCGAATATTCTTTAGCTATACAACTAATTTTTCAGCAAACATACATGGCCATCAAATGATTTGCAATAATGAACATGGGCATCAAACAACTGTGAGAAAAAAGGTGATGTAATAATAAAGCCCGAAATTAAGACTCACGTAATGGAGCTAGAAGTCAACAAAATGGGCTATAGTTTCTTGACCTATTAAGATACAAAATACATAACATATTCTGATCTGTTAGGATGATCAGAGTACCATCATTACAGTATGGTTGTGGTCTATGAGACCATTGCGTAGGCCTCAACAAAAAGTTTCTCTATTCATGCAAGTTCAAAACTGTCTATAGAAATGACAAAAATAGATGAAGGAAATAAATCAAATAGAAACCAATTTAGAGTGAAGATGGTTTGTAAGGCCATTTAAAAAAAATGTTTTCAATAGAACAATGCTCCTGATGACTTCAACATTATCAAATGATTAAGAATAGCAAGCCTATATGGTCTCCATCTAAACACTCCAACAACGACAAACTGGAATAATGATTGTAAAGCCTCTACTGCCATAGCTCTATAAATTCCAACAAATGCATATACACCCTAAAAGGCTTAGTTTCGCACGTCCTAAAAGGCGACTCATTTAACACTTCTGACATAACAGGGTGCTCAAAGATTCGACGAAGTATAGTAATAGCTCAAATTACAATATTACAATAATTACAATAATTACAGCTGATCATAGTGATAAGAGATGTTGCGACATAGAAGCTGCTTAGATCGGAAGTATTAGTTAGATTTATGAGATTCAGATCCATATGTCAATTCGTCAGAGAATGTCCTTATGGATGTGAAATAGATATTTAAGTTTAAATTTAGATTCCTTCGCCTTCATATTTGAATTCGCAACTGTGATGGCAATGTCTTTGTTGGTGGTGATAAGGCGGATGAGCGGATTATTGAAATTTGATGACTCGCATGTATTGAACCTGGAACTTGTGAAACAGCAGAAGAAAGTTGCTTTAGCTTTGGTGGGTCAAATACCTTGATACACCATATCACCACTTTATAGGAGCTGATTTTGCATGCCAGTTGTCAAAGATACTGAAGTTTATGATATTGACATGAGTATTTGCTTTTAGTTTGCAATCCTAAGAATCAATCCAAATGTTTTGTGACAGTTCTAAAGTTCCCATGTATGCTACTGAGTGCAATGTGCAATAAAAATAGGTAAGGAGCAACACTAATTCTTGGCTCTATATTAAGGTTGAACATGGTAAGTGACTGGAGTCCATGGTTGACATTCATATCGATCTAGTGCTGCGATGGCTTGGAAGGACTATTTTCTTTCATGGAACTCTTAATTGGATGGATATTTCAAATTGAGTTGTCTAAGCACTTTTGGTTGAAGCCATGGAAGAATAGACATAATTCTTACATGGGTTTTTCGAGCATGCAATGGTGCCCAAATATTCTAACTGCTAGGACTGATTACTTTTTCCATGACAGAATTTAAATTAGATCAATTGCTGGCCATGATACAGCAGAGCATGATCTGTTTCTGCTCTAAATGTAAAACCTCAAACAGAGCCCATTTGGACAACAACAGCAGCAGCAGGAGCCTGCACAGATTTGATACCTAGAAAGCACGCTCAAATGGAAAGTGTTTCAGAAAGAAATTGTACAGCCTACTGAGAACGTTGTATACTAATTGTTCTTCCCAAAGTCAAAGAATTATGCATGCATGAAAATAATGAATAAATAAAAAAGTGGCCAGAAGCTACCTGAAGTTGGCAAATAATGATTTGTTCAAGCTCTCTTGGATGACATTGAAGTTCGAATTGTTTCCACTGGAAATCATTGCACATGGTAAAAATCCCTTCAATAGAAAGCAAAGACTCTACCCAGCCTAAATTGCTACTGAAATTATCAATAAAATGTGGAAAGATGCAATATAACAGAAACAAAAGTCTTATGATTACTTAGCATATAAGCTGCTGTTATGCAAGAGCAAAATCTGAAATAAACGGCCAAAAGCAACCTGCAACCCCAGCCTAAATTGTTACTCAAATTAAGAATGGAATGTGCAGAGGTTCTGTGTGGTCCCAGTGACGGGGCAGGAGGATGAAGACTCACAATTGGATCTAAGCTCACAATTTAATTCAGCAAGAAATAATTTGAACTGCTTCCTCCTGCACAAATGCCAGTTTCATATTTGAAAATAGTGCACAATATTGTTTAAAATGCATTCTAGAATGGGACTCGCAAGAAACCAACAAACCGCCCGACTACCAGAGAACTTCCTTACAAACTAGGATCGAGGGACGAAGGTCACAGGACGAAGGCCAAAGGTAGGAAAAGGATAGCATGAAAGAAACGCCAATTGGCTAAACCAGGGGAAGAAGCCCTCCCCGCCCGGAAACAATTCAAAGAGAATAAGGTACTGCCGATAGATAGGCTTCTCATTCATCTCAAAGAGATTTTTCATTAATGGTGGGACATTGGGGTAGCGCACACATGCGAACTACCCACTAAAAAATAAAGGGAAAATCCAATTATATCACTTGGACCCCAAAAAATACAATGCTAATAGATGAGTGGTTGATGTACCGCCGAAAGCTTATCACCGGATTAAAAAACCCCGCCCTTCGGGTTTCGAGGAAAAACCCTAGTGATAAGCCCCTCGGCAGGGGCTTAGACAAACGTAAAGGCATAGAAATCGGCTCCAAAACCCCGCATGGAGAAGTCGTAAAACGGATGCCGCCGCCAACTGTACTGCACATCACCAACACAACAAAGGAGACAACACAAACATACCGGAGAATAGCATCACCCAAATGGGTGAAAAAAGCATCACCCAATGGGTGGAAAAACATGATAAAACAGAAAATTGTGCACAATACAATAAACAAAGAAGGGGGGAGGGAGGGTTCAAAGAGAATAAGGTACTGCTTTGAGAGAAGATGAGATGAGTGGATGCTTAAACGCGCCTGAAATAGCGAACTCCCAACCAAAAAAAGCGGGCATGCATGCATGCAAGACATGCATGCTCGTCCCATTCTAGAATGGCGATCCGATGTCTCGAATCGATGCGATTCCATCTAAACAGCTTATTACAGGAAAACCCAAAGCAATAATTAAGAACAAACTCAAAAAGGGAAGCATGGCCTACCTTCTATCACATTCTCTGCTTATGGTTTTGCACCATTTGGTGCAATAATATCCAGGCATATCCATCTGGTGATCCTGTCATGCAAGCACAGGGGAAAATTTAGTACATCTCCAAACAAACTCCGGACAGATGTGCAAAGTTCCCAATGCAAAGATATGCAAATGTATGCAAAAGATTGCCCGTTCATCCATATTACTGTTTGATATGTAATTCTACATAGATGCAAGCATAGTTCTATCCACAAACTTCTTAGCTATATAAAAGAAGAAATTTAGCAATCATATCAAAGCTTTGGAATCCATGCATTGGACTTGCAGTTTGTTACAGGACTAAAGACAAACATTAAGAGGGCGTGCACATGCATGGAAAAATCTAGGACAAAGATGCACTTCGACGGTCTGGCAGACTAAGTAAATAAAATTGTATCCTTACCTGGTTTGATGTATCCGGAAGTAATCATGCTGCTTCAAGAGGAAGCAGAGCCGGACCTTGAGAAATCTCAAAGAAGAAGCAAAGCCGGTTAAGGTAGCAAGCACCGCCCTTTGTTTTAGAAGGATTTTGGTAAAGGGGTCTAAAACATAAATCCGTCTCAAAACCGAGGAGGCCAGAGAATGATTTTAAAACCGAGGAGGCCAGAAAACGATTTTCCACCGAGAACCCAGTGGAGTTAAATTAAATCTCAAACTTTCAATTCATGTTTTTTTTTTTTTGAAGAACTGTGTCATCAATATATTAAAAGAACGGTAATGTTACAAAGCACGTGAGGAGGAAGGAGAACTGCCCCAAAGAGACAGCGATACCTCGACACTCCACAACAAACTCACAGAAAAACTGCAACTCTATTGCTGTACAAACCGACCATCACCATCTACAATACCCAAGAAGTCCCGCCAAATGGCAAACTTCCGCTCTACTAATCCCGGGAACACCAGAAAGCTTTGAAATAGCTTGTACCTTAGTCAAGGAATCGAGAGGTTGCAGCTCTTTGAATCCCCCGAAGATCCACAACCGCCGCTTCCAAATCAGCCACACCAACCAAGCCGCATACGGATGCAAGGCTTTTTGCGCAAGAGCTGCCAAGCACCGGATACACATGAAGCAACAACCGCTAGCTAGTCAATCTCACGAAGCAGAGCCCTAACGCAATCCCAGGCAGCCTGCAAGTGAGGGCATAAAACCAGACAATGTTCCACAGTCTCACGATGAAGGCCACAACAAGGGCAGAGGGGGCTCACACCCGGCCTAAACTGACTCACAAGGGCATTCACCCTGTTACAACGGTGCACCACCTGCCACAGAAGCACCCTAACCTTCGGTGGGGGAAGTGAGCTCCATGTCCATGTCCAAACCGAGCGCCATCGAGAACCCGGAAGCTGCAGAGACCACTTGCCCGGCGGTGTGTCATGAATAGCCAGCACCCGGTAAGAAGACCGCACAAAGCAAGAAGACACAACATCCGGATGAACCTTCCAAACCTGCACCACCACATCATCCTGAGGGACTATAGGTATGTGTAGTGGAATACTCCCGCCACGTGTTCCCGTGATAGCCTTTGGTCCAACGCCCCTCGAAAAGCGAGCTTCGAAAAGAACTCCCACTGGGCGAAGTTGACCACCCCAATACCAATCCTCCGGGGTGAGCACAACATTTTCGCCTCAATGGGGCCTGCAGACCGAGCATGCACAGTGGCGACCAAGGGCAAGTGCGCAGGGGAAGAGGAACCCACAAGAAAGGAGAAGAATGGTGATAAACTAAGGCATAATCTAGCTGGAAGAGCACCACGACATGATCCCAAGCCCGCAACACGCAACACCTCTATGAGAAAAGGGGATGCATGTGGGAAAGGCGGAGACTATACAACAAAGTGCCCGGGGCAACTCTACATGCACGGACGACTTCCCAAATGCCACACAATGGCAAAGAGGCGCAACAACGGTAGCACTTTTGGGGAGAAGAGGCTCCATCTGCGAATGCTCCAAACAAACTTGGAGACCAACACCTTACTATGCGGTGCCAAATCTAGAATGGCCAAGCCCCCATCCTCCGGGCGGAGACACTTTCACCAAGCCACTTTGACAACCGCCCCTTCATCATCCCGCCCCACACAAAATTTGAACAATCTTATCCAAAGCACGTATCTTACCCTCGGGGAGCTAGCATCGCGCAGATGTCTTATACACATGAGTGCTACAAAGAAACTTGACTTGGCAATAGTGATCCTACCTACCCTTCCACCAATTGAGGTGTTTACGCAACCCCCGCAAAATATCATCCCACACCTCCCCATGGAAACATCCCTCCAAAGGGAATACCCAAACGCCTTAGTACACACATTACACGGAAGCACCTTCCAATGGAATAGAGCCAAACAAGGGGGGGCGAGTAGAATTGGGGCCCATAATGCGGAGCACTTACCCCAATTCAGAAGAATGCCCGAGGCCAAGGAGAAAGTATCCAACAAACCCTTCACATTCCGCAAATTCCTCTCTTCTGCCACCAAGAAGAGGAAAGTGTCATCGGCAAACTGGTTAATAATCTGCTGGCTACCATTCGCATCCGAAGCCCATCCACCACTCCCTCCGCCACACTGCAGCCAAAAACAAGCCGAGACGATTGCCTCCGCCACAATCGTAAACAAAACGACGCCGTAAAGGGCACCGACGCACCCCTGCGCCTAAGGAGAAAAAGGCGAGGGTTCACCCCGCACACCACCAGAGTCCGTGGCCGACCTATGCATCTTCATATTTGTCTCCGTAAAGCGTGGACTACAACCCAACGCTAACATCATGGCGCAGACAAGAACTCCCAACGGACACTATCGTAAGTTTTGGCAAAGTCAAGCTTAAGATAGGCAATGCCTTGACCTGTTCTTCTGGCCCAATAAAGGCCCTCATAAGCTGCGGCAACATTAGTCAAAATGTTCCTCCCAGGGACAAACCCAGACTGCACCTTACTAATGGAAGAAGTCAACACCAGCTTCAACTTCTCTGCCAGGGCTTTCGCAATAATCTTATACACAGAGGACAACAAGGAGATAGGCCTCCAATCATTAATAGTAGAAGGCTGCTTAATCTTAGGAATCAAGAAAATGCATGCGGTATTCAAGATCCTATCCATTTGAGAAGACTGCAGCAACTCAAGATTTTCGATTTACACCCGACTCACCGACCCACTTCCAATAAGTCTGAAAGAACTCCACAGGGATGCCATCCAGCCCAGGACATTTATCCTTGGCCATGCACATACATGCCGCCGCTAAATCCTCTCTGGAGAGCTCCTGCTCCAAGCTCTCACGCTGGTGAGGCAGAATAGATGGCTTAACAGCCCCAAAACAAGCTCCTGCATCTCCTGCTCATAGGGAAGAGTGCGTTGTGCAAAAAACCCTGAGAAATGGGCATGCACATACCTCTGCAAATCAGCGGGATCATCTAAAGTCCAGCCATCGAGGCCAAAGCAAGGGGCGCCATAGATCTTTATCTCGCCATTGCCTAGGCTGCTTTCGAAGAAACCAAGCGAACTTGTGTCCCTCTCCTTCAACGAGATAAGGGCCGCCTTCACCGCGTGCCTCCTGCACTTTAACCTGCTCGCGAGCAACAATACGCTGCAACATCTTGCATTCTCCCTAATGCCATCGAAGGTCTGCGCCCGAATCTTCTCCAACTCGATAGAGACCATGCAACTCCGCAGCTCCTGCTTGCACTGCGGCGCCTACCAAAGACCTTGGCAAAATGCTTCACCACGGCCAACGGTCACCATACCGGACATACCCGTCAAAGATGAAAAGGTATCAAGCCACAACTCCGGCCTTCGGGCGAGAAATCTGCATCGGCCCGTAAGCCGGGTGTTCAAAGCGGAAACACCGTCCTAGAGGGTAGAGAGGCAACCGCGACTATTTGGACAAAACACGAGGGTAATGATCAGAAATGGAGGTAGATAGAATGTTACTCCAAGCAAAGAGGGGGCACACCATCCGGTGCACATGGGAAGCATAACACCGGTCATGCCTAGCATATGCCCGACCCGCACCAATCTGCCTATTACAATAGGTGAAAGACAAGTCTCCGGGGACCTCAACCAAGGCCAAATCCTGCAACAAGCGAGACCACCGGTCCCTCTCAAACCCATGCACAATGGGTTCCGTAATCCGAGGCGATCCTCTACTCGCTCTACCATATTGAAGTCCCCTAACAACAACCAAAGCGACCTGCAACCCACCAAGGGCTCGCGAACTTATTCCAATGTGGCCCATAAAGCACCCACCGAAGGCTGATTAGGGGCATAAACATTAACAATCCTCCACTCTTGCCCTCCCTCCAACCACTTAATTATTGCCCACCAGACCAAACACGTCACAGCTGCAGAGCACGTGACTCGCACATCCATCCTCCAAGCAATAAGAGTACCCCACTAGTCCGCTTTAGAAAAGAAGCAATAGAGGCAAACCGCCTACAAACCGTATTCATGAGCCTAGACATATTACCCCAGGACACTTATGCTCCGAATGCAAACAATATCGGGGCAAGCTAGCAGAAAGTGCCAAAGAAACACGGGCCCTCTTACTACTAGAGGACCGCACCCCGCGACATTCCAACTAAGGATCGACCTATTCATCCCGGAGGAGAAGTGTCCAGCCCCCACACATGCCTACCCACCGGGCCATCAGCCCACTCCACGAGTCATCGTGCAGAGCCGGAGGATTAATCACGGCAATGTGACCCCTGGTAGGGCTACGTGGAGATTCCACTTCCAACACGTGTTGGAAGTCCCCCAGCGCCTCCATAGAGTCATGGGCCACACTAGTCTCTACCTCCAACCGGGGCTGCTCCAGCCACCTCATGCTCAAGACATACCTCTGGGACATCCCCACCGGGATCACCAACACCTCCCCGGCCCCTATCCTCGGACCTAGCCACAACTAAATCATCCAGCCCCCCCCGAGCCACCACATCCCTAGCCCCCCGCCATCCAATGGCGGCCCGGAAGCAAGCCTGCCCCGCCTCGCCCCACACCACATCTCCCAACCACATCACCCGTCCAACTCCATTCATCGCACACGGAGGTCCTGTCTGTTGCCTCGGAAGCGAGGAGGAATCCGGGCCCGAGCATAAGCACCCGCAACCCCTACCACATCACAAGCACCGGCGGGATCATCAACATGTCGGATGGTAGCACAATAGATGGAAACATCCGCCGGATCTCGAGCCATTCAAAAGCTTCAATCGGAAGAGAAAATGCGGGGACCACTACGCCTTTGGAAGAGAAGTGGGTACAGCAGCAAAACAAGCAGAAAGCAACATAGAGCTTGAGGACCGCACAATAGAATGAGCCAAATATACACCCGGGCCATTAGCCATAGAAACCAAGAAATCGGGCACCATCGGATGGAGGAAGATCCGAATGACGGAACCAACACGGATTGTAAATCATCAAAGAACCGGTGGACATTGGGAGTATAATACTAATACAACACATAAGATTCACCCAAAGTATCCACCCCCGACTAACCAATTGCCGCGACGGAAGACTGGAGTCTCAAACATGATTATGAAGAAATTATTTGGTAGGAATTTCAGAGGACCGATGCTGGGCAAATCAATCCGCCTCGGATGTCAAGAAGCCAAGAGATAAACCTCCTCGTGTCCAATATGTAACCCCCAAGTAGCCCAATACCGTAAATGAAACTAGATTCTCAATGGTCCGAACATGTCTTGTATGATCAATATCTATCCATGGAGTCTCTGGAAGAGTTGCCTGCAGTCAACAGAGTGATGATCCTCCACAAATTTCGTGAGCCTCTTGAACACGGGCAGTTCTACACCGAGAGCCTTGCGCTTGATCCAATCACGAAAACCCGTACGAGTGATGCGAACATGGTGTCATTGTTCGGCCAGCCGGTGAGACGGGGAGTTGGGGCTGCCGCCACGGCATCCCGAGAGGTATCCGGGGGCACCCCAGAGGCACATCAGCCTACATGCACCCTAGAAGAGGGCGCATCACCGACAAGTGATCCCTTCCCAAGCACGCGGGGAAGAGGGCATCGAGATCCGGTTTCAAAGGGGCATGCTTGATGGGATCAAGGCCGAGTCTCCAAAACACAATCCTTTGGGGTCTCGAATTATATTGAGAGGAAGAGCAATCCACATACCTCTCAACCGAAGGGATTCCAAGAGCTCCCTCATCTCGCCACCAATTGCATGCCACTTCCTGACCCAGCGCCTCTTCATGCATGCCGACCCGTGCCCTTCCCCTTTCTTTGGAGGATTCTTCCTCCTCGCCATCTCCCTTGGCTTCAGCCCCAAGCCATGAGGCTCAATCAATCCCCATCGGCTGTGCCCGGCGGGAGCCATGACATCCCAACCAGTCCGGAATCGGTTGTTTTGCGGCAACAAACCACATGCAAAGCGGTGATGCTATACACCTCCGAAAGAGCTCGGAACAAGCTTTCCAAGGAGCCTAAGCACGCCAAAATCTGACACCAGATAAGAGAGATCAACTTTCAATTCATATTAAACGGAGGTTTTTCGATTTTTGGAGTATCGCAGTTGTTTCCGGCGGAAAAAAACTCTTTCAAATCATAGGAAATCGCGCAAAAAGAATTCCAAAAACCTTTTTAGCCAGACCGGAAAATCCCAAATTAACAAGGTTGATAATATTGATGACAATGCTTGATAGCCGTTTGACATGTTTTCAACTCCACCTTATTTGCTTATCATCATGGCTTATGCTTTTTCATTCCAATCCCTTAAGAACTTTAGCATTCAAGATCAATACAAGCTAATATGAACATTAGCAAAAAAAAAATCACAGAATCTCTCAATAATTATGAGACTCAAAATGGTGAGATAAAATCCATACAATAAATTTGCCTAAATCTGAAAAATTAAGATGGAGGAAACCGCATTGGGGAGGGTTTCTCGAAATAAACTCCGGGCGGCCGGCCATGGCTTGTTTTGCCGTGGGGTTTATTTCTGTGAAACCCGAACCAATCTTGGTTACGCCACGTAAATGTCCACAAGGACGAAATTTTTGCTACGTGGCCAAAAAAAAGGAAAATTTTGGGTCTATTCTCTTCCGGCAAGCGATGGAGTGGCGCAGTGAATGGCAGAATGAGCTTTGCAAGCTTGCATCAGATTCGGTGTTTTGACAGAGTTTCTTTTCATGCATCAGTATTCTGGCAGAGCTATGGCATAGGAAGTTTCAAGAATAGCTATGGCGGAACTATCGCTTTGCATATGAGTTTCTTTTCATGCGAAACTATTACGAGCTATGGCGGAACTATTCGGGCGAGCTATGGCATAGGAAGCCACATTTGCCGTGGAAACAAACTAGTATGGCTGAGCTATGGCATCTTGGAAACACAATAAACGGAGGTTTAAACACAGTCTGACCTCCATAGCCAGAGCTTTGCAAAGCGGAACCTCCATAGCCGACCTCCATAGCCAGAGCTTTGCAAAGCGGAACCTCCATAGCTGACCGCCATAGCCAGAGCAGTCCAACTGATATCAGAAAACCTTCTGGAGGTTTCTTGGCGAGCTTCGGCGCCGCCGCCTAAGCTCCAGAGCAGGTTGTTTACTGTTTTGAACAAAAGCATAAAAAACCAGAAATTTCGTCCTTGTGGACGTTTACGATACTGGCAACATTGTAAATGCCTTTTTAACTTAAGATAATAGCAAAAAATTTTGCCCGTTACATTTCTCAACTTATAAACCATCTTTATAAATTTTAAACCTATGCCCGATGAAAAGCCCATCAATTTCTCAACTTATAAACCATCTTTATAAATTTTAAACCTATGCCCGATGAAAAGCCCAGCAACGCTGAGCTGTTTATTTTCAGTAGGAACCCTTCCTATTTTCCGTGGAAGAAGGTTTCCGTGGAAAAAAGAAGGGTTTAGAAGTGTTTTGCGGGAGGCAACTCAATAAACCATCGGAATTGATAGTTTTCTGTTGAAAATTAGGGGAGGCTTCCATTGGAGAATGCATCGGCTATAGTGATACAGGAGCCATGCCCATGCATCCCTCGAAATTGCAGAGAATGCTTCTTTGAGCAGAATGGAAATTGGGAATTTTAGCGCCTCTCTAACCTGTGAAATCATGTGTGTGGCAATGGCTCAAAATGACCCAATTGAATATGCATCACTTAGTAAACTCGACTGCTTTCTTGCGGCTGTGCATGAAAAAGAGAACCCTGATTAAAGGAAAGCAAGCTCATGCCAGCCTTCTCCATAGCACGCTGGAGAACAACTTGACTGTGTGGAGTACACTAGTTAATATGTATGTTGAATGTGGAAGTGTTGCAGAAGCCGAACAAGTTTTTGACTTGATGCCATCACGAAATCCTTCAGTATGGAGTATGATGATTGCAACATATGTTCAGAATGGAAATGCAGTGGAGGCCCTCGTATTTTTTAAGCATATGCAAGAGGAAGGAATTCAGCCAAATGGTATTGTCTTGTTGAATGTTCTTAAGATATGTGCTGTTATGTCAGTTCCGGTTTGGGGAAAACTAATCCACGCATATATCATTAAGGTTGGTTATGGCTTGAAGCTGCTTTTTGGCAATACAATTATTGATATGTATGCCAAATGTGACAGCATTTTAGAGGCATGTATCCTTAATCTTACCAGATGTTGTGTCTTTTAACGTGATGATTGCAACATATGCCAGACACCAGCTTTTTAGGAATGCTCTTCAATGTTTTTATCTGATGCAAGAGGATGGCTTAACTCCAGACAAGGTCACTTTCATCAACATTGCTAGTGCCTGTACTGTAGCATCAATGCTTGAACATGGCAAACTGGTACATGCGAACCTCTTGAAACCAGGATGCCAATTAGATGTTATGTTATTTAATGCACTTGTTGACATGTATGCAAAATGTGAGAGTATGGAAGATGCCTGTCATTTATTTGAACAAACAATTTCACCAGATATTATTACTTGGACTGCAATTATCACGGGTTATTCCCAGCAGAGAGATGCTAGAACAGCTTTGAAGTTATTTGAGCAAATGCAACGTGAAGGTTTGAGACCAAACATGATTACCTTCACCAGTGTGCTTATTGCCTGTACTGGAACGTTAGCTTTAAATAAGGGCAAGTTAGTTCATGCCCAAATCATGAAAGCTATCCCCACAATGAACGTGTTTGCATGTAGTGCACTTATTGACATGTACTCTCAATGTGGAAGCACAAATGCCATCCAACAGATATTTGAAAGGATGCCAACACAGGATATTGTCTCATTCAATGCCATGATTGCAGGATATGCTCACTATTCTGATGGTAAGAATGCCGCTTGTATCTTTGAACACATGCAGATGGAAGGATTGAAGGCAGACAAGATTACCTTTTTAAACCTTATAAGTGCATGTAATGTGGTACAGGGAAGAGGAAAATGGATTTATGCTGTTGTTTTAGAGAGTACCATTGTTCTAGACAAAAGTGTAGGCAGTTCGATTATTGACATGTATGCAGGTTGCACATATTTAGGGGAAGCCTGCATAGTGTTCGATAGGCTGGTCACAAGGAATGTAGTATCCTGGACTGCTATAATTTCAGGCTATGTTCAGAATGGCCATGGAAGTGGGGCAATAACACTATTTCTTCAGATGAAAGGCGGAGGAGTGGAACCAAACAAGATCACTCTTGGTTGTGTACTGAATGCATGTGCTGTTATGTCAGCATTGGAGCAAGGAAGGCAATTGCATATTGACTTTAAAGCAAAATGTGAAGTTGATGTGGTCTTAGGTAGCTCTATCGTTGAGATGTATGTGCAGAGTGGAAGCGTGGAGGATGCTCGTGAAGTGTTTGATACATTGGGTTCGCGAGATATAATGGCATGGAGCATAATGATTTCTGGATATGGTCAATATGGTAATGGGAAAGAGGCGCTGAACCTTTTCAAGCGAATGCAAGTGCTTGATGGTTTGGCACCTAATGAAGTTACTTTTACCTGTATACTAAATGCATGCAGCCATGCATGCTTAATCGATGAAGGCTGTCATATTTTCTCTTTAATCGGTCTGGATCATGGAGAAGCACCCATTACTATACACTATGGTTGTATTATTGATCTTCTTGGTCGTGGAGGATATTTGGATGAGGCAGAGAACGTCCTCAGCTCGATGCCATTCAAGATATATAAAGATGCATGCTTCTCTCTTCTTGGTGCAAGCAGAATATATAGAGCTGCTGGTCCTGCAGAACGTGCCATTGAACATATAAGTAAAATCCAAAAGGTAGCATGAACAATCTACCCAGGTAACCATGCATGGTTGACTAAGCTTTCCCTTCTTTACATCTGTTGTCTAGGTAAATGGCTGGACTGTGAACTTAACCATGCAATGAAAAAGAGGATTGATTTGTTCTCTTTCCAATTTTATTTCAATGTGAAGTTTTGGGTCAGTTTGATTTGCTCAGGTTGTGTTAATCTAAATCCAGCTTCGCATTCTATTTCAAAGTTTGGGTCAAAATTTTTATATTCTTTTACAAGGTTACCAAGTTTGGCTGTTTCAAGGTTAGACCTCACTTCTTTTCTTTTAATTGTGCTTATTCTCTTCCTTTTCGAGATTATTAATTTTAGTCTAGCATTGCAAGTGTTTCTGTTTTTGGAGAAAAGTTGAATTTTAGCCTTGGTGCATGAGATGATTCTTGATTAAAACTTCAGCCGAACATTATATAGAGATGGGATATCTGGGTACTTCGTTTCCAATATCCATCTCTCATTGGACCATTTCCTAAAATTTTCATTTTCTAGTTTTCAGAAAGCCCAATTTGAACCCTGCCCATACTCTCCATATTATACCAACTGAACTTCAAATCTTGTGCTCTAGCCGAAGGTTCCATTCCTCTTAAAGCCAATGTTACAACTTCTGAACTCTCCTTTGTTGATGCAAATCATTAATTGTGTATGTTTTGCTTTAGGATAAGAACCCAAAAAGATTTCAAGTTCTTCTTGTGGCAGTTATTACGGATTGCGGCTGGAAAGAGATTCGATTGCACACAAGTCAAAAGGCAAATGAGAAAGATAATTAAAGCAAGAGGTAGGGAGTGTTCAACCACCCAACCATAGAAGTGCTATAGAATTAGCACTTCTATGCTTAGAAGTAACCCGCAAGAAGTCCCCAAGACTTCGCTGCTATTTCCTCCCCTGCTATATCTCAAAGCTACCAATGATGGTCCTTGCTCCCAAACCATGTAATACATGACCAAGATTAGCATCATCTTATCCCTTAACCTCCTCCAGTCATAGATAACTAAGGCTGGGATCGCACTTACTGGAATGATCGAAGGTGAATAGAGAAGGACCAAATAGCATAGTGCCATGTGGCAAAATGCAAAGAAAGTGGTATCGCGCACTAAAACGGCCAAACCTTTGCTTTGTTTTAGCGGCCAAACCAAACTTTGCTTTGTTTGAAGGCAAAGGGGTTGTGGCCGGGCGAGATTGCCTTCCAAGTTCGGGCTGCTATCGTGGACAATATTTGGAGGGAGTTCGAAGAAAGAGACGTCTTCTTCGATGGCGGCATGTTTCGTGTTTCAAGGTTTTGGCGCCGTGGAGTTGTTTGATTCCAACGTGTACCGTTGATGTGGCATATTGTTCCCTCCTTAGTGCGATATGAATCTTCGGGCACCCACCTCCACCGAAACTGAAGCCTGCCCCAAATATGCCTAGCAAGTTCGGTCGTTGTCTCTAGTGCGATCCCAGCCTAATAATAGAGTGGCTAATTCTATATTTGATGGCGCACCATGATATCATAACAATTAGAATAGCTAATTCTAATACCATGGGTGTTTATAAATGAACTTTTCATAACATTCTACCTTCTGGAACGTATTGGTAACACAATTAGACATATTGTTATAAATTTGTATCTAGTGTCTTTTATGAGCTATTTAAATGATGAATGAACTTTTCATAACATTCTACCTCCTAGAATGTATTTGGTAACATAGTTAGACGTATGGTTATAAATTTGTATCTCGTATCCTTTTTAAGCTATTTCTATTGAGTATTATTATGGAAATTGTTGTATGAATAGTCTTCTAATAAATAAATAACTTTGTAAACATTGTGCATCAAATGTTACATCATATATCCACGGACTATGTTATATGAGCTAAGCTAAACTTGTGACATAACTCGTTCAATATGACTTTGTCTGTTGCCTTATAGGCGCTTTTTATTTGTCTCTTCATATGGGGCTACCTCTCTATTTCAAAGATTGGTATCAAGCTCTTAGAGTTCAATCCCTCTACTAAGTAAAGTCAACTATTGTTGCAACCTTCGGTTGAGGGTTGGCTTTTATGCACAAATTTTAACACTACTCTAAAAAGGAGCATTCTTCTATAGGTTTGAAAGACCAATTACATCGAGTTGTGTGTTGCTAAATCTTATGTTGCACAAAATGAATGAAGATCCTTTTTTCTACATGAATTTTGGGCAAGGAGCTTGCATAATTTAAGCAATGACATGTGGTTGTAAGGCAGCATTTGTGATTATATACTAAGGATGGGTTTGAATGACATTTGTAAGACCTTTTGTCATCTTGGATTTTTGGATGGCATTTGAAAGGTTGGGATTTACATCCTTCCTGTCAGGCAAAAGATATATTTCTTTTTTCCTATCTCTAGAAAACTAGTGTAGATCGTCAAATTCGATCCCTGATATATTTCCTTTTTCCTATCTCTAGAAAACTAGGTGTAGATCGTCAAATTCAATCCCTGCCAGGTAACCTATTATTGCCGCTCACTAAATGACAAAGCAGGTTAAACCAAATAGTTTGACAAAGTAAAACGCAAGACACATTAAAAGCGAAAAAGCAATATACATAGCAAAAAAAACATTGGCCAAACCCCCTTGAAAGAAAACAAAGAAATGGATGATGACTTATATAAAAAGCATTATCTCATGAATGTTTGCAGAATATTTTTTAATATTCAACCCAGTTAACAGAACAAGGGGCAGCTGCAGAAAGCTTTGTTGAAGCACTGCTTGCAGAGAGCATATATGTAAATAGGACTTGTCTCATGTGCAGGTAGTTCCTTGGTTTCTAATTGACTGTATGGTTGACTTGCATCCTATGGTTTATAAATCATAGGAGGCACGGAAATTCCAGTTTGACCCCATCTTGATTTTGGGAAAACAGTCATGGTTACTATATATGGATTATCACAAAAAAAGGTTTGTCGAGCAAAATGTATAATTATACGGATCATTTTCCGATGGTTTTTATACGATTGTGGTGTCGTATTTGTATGAGAGTACGTTAGTAATATTTATAGAGTGCGCTTTATATTTCAAAAATTGGTTTGTTGAGCAAAATGTATAATTATACGATCATTTTTTGATGGTTTTTATATGATTGTAGTGTCGTATTTGTATGAGAGTACGCTAGTAATATGTATAGAGTGCGCTTTGTATTTCTAGTTAGTTTGCCCTCCTAACCTTTGGTTTGGACATGCATGCCTATGCCCATGCATGTGTAGCACCTTCTCTGCCAAACAATGCATGCATACTCGCCAAAATAGGTTATTGATAGGGCTTCTTCCCTGTCAATTGTCTAAAATGTCTAAAATGAAAAGGTTACCTGCACCCGAATGACAGGAACAGAGCCCTATTGACAGGAATTGCTTCCCCGGGCTCTTACCCTCGGTTAAATGGATCCCTGTTGACAGGAATCCATTAGATTTTAATAGGTGGCTTGCATTCTTAATCTAGCACCGCAAATTTTAAATCCTTTTGCTTCCTGAAAGAAGGAAGAAGGCTTATGCTATCACCGCTTCATGTGACCCTAGCACAAAAAAGGCTTTCACGTCAATAGGAAATAATCGATGTTGACAGGTTCATGTGAACAGACTCTAAGGGGTGCTCTCCTATCGTGCATGACCTTCTTACCTTTTGGATTGATAGCACATCGCAGTGCTTACACCTCTCGCCTATCGAAGTGATGTTATTCCACCTCGTCTGAGAACTCGTATAAAGAAGGATTTCCCGATTAGATGCTTTCAGCGGTTCTTCCACACCAACTTAGCTACCCGGCGCTGCTATGGATGTAACAGATACACTAGGGGTGACCCCACCCAGTCCTCTCGTACTAGGTGGGCTTTTGGCAATTCTCCTTTTTCACCACTGTAGATAGAAACAGAACTCTCTCACAGCATTCTAAATCCAACTCACGTACCACTTCGATCGCTACTTGTGCGACAAGAAATTTTGCTCTTAGGACAGTTAGAGTTTTGTGCCACTAATAAATTCCACTGTTTAGCCATGCATAGCCCATTAAATATTATTAATATTACTTATTACACCATTGAACATGACATCCATATATCAAGACATTGAACCATTGAATACCCCTCAGACCCCCTAGTTCTTTTTGTTTATATTCATGCAGGGCGTCTAACGGTAGGCTCATCCCATTGGATGTCGATTTGGGGCGATCTTGGCCATCATCAAGTGTGATTC
The DNA here is from genome assembly GCA_021234155.1 of Isoetes taiwanensis. Classification (NCBI taxonomy): domain Eukaryota; kingdom Viridiplantae; phylum Streptophyta; class Lycopodiopsida; order Isoetales; family Isoetaceae; genus Isoetes; species Isoetes taiwanensis. Next base: position 241,226 of record JAJEKV010000263.1, read on the forward strand.
GTTTCTTAGCAAGTTTTAGTCAACTGTCAGTTTCAAATATGGAATTAAATTATTAAGCATGTTCAGTACACATATACGAGCATAAATCATGGAATTGCTTCATGTGGAGTTTTATTATCTTAAGTAAGCTTCTTGATATGTTTGTTGGTTGTTTGCTATGTCTATCGTTTATATTTTAAGTGTAAAAATACTCAAAAGCCATGTAAGTGCCCCACATAAGCATATTTATTTTACATCGACAATGGTGGTATGCGTGGGCACAAGTTCGAAACTAAATTAAAACAAATAGTAAAAATGTGTCGTCACAATGGAATAATAAAATTTAGGTTCGTCACGGGGACCTCAAGTGTTGGCTTCAGCAGTCCACCGACCAGCGCTCTGCGCCCCTTGCCAATCGACAAGAGTCTTGTCTTTTTCGTGAAAGGAAAGAAAGCCAGATATATTGCAGAGCATCAACGGGAAATGTTTTACCTGCTGGAGAGACATCCTAGAACATTTTGGAGAAAGGTGCTGAGCAAACCTCGGCAACCTGCAGGAAATATCAGTCGGGACCAATGGGTGCAATACCTGCACTAGCTCTATGACCCTCCTGGGGTCCAGCTGGAGGTACCTTTCCAAAGTGGCCCGGCCTTGGAAGTCACAGAGGCAAATGTCACTTAGGGCCTGCAGTGTCTCGCCAATGGCAAGGTGGCAGACTTGGATGGCATGCAGGCAGATCTGCTCAAGTGGGCGGGACCACCAATAGTGCCCATCCTGACTGCACTATTTAATGGGGCATTACATGAAGGACTTTCCCAGCAGTGGACCACTAGTAACGTAATCCCCATCTACAAGGCAGGAGACCCGCATAGCCCAGCCAACGACAGGACAATCATGGTCAGCTCACTCTTTGCAAAACTAATGACCAGCATCCGTGAACAAAATTGACGATGTGGGGAGAGGAGACAGAGGTGAGGGCACTCACACGGGTAGGATTCAGGCCCCGACACTCCAACATTGACCATATATTCATGCTTTAAACTTTGTTGAAGATAGCAGAAATCGCTGCAAGGATCTCTACTGCTATTTTGTTGACTTTGCAAAGGCCTTTGACACTGTGCCTCGAGAAAAGTTGTGGGAAAGACTAAGACAGTTGGGAGCCCCTGAAGACTTGCAAAATATGGTATACACTCTAGGAAACATGTTTTGGCCAACTGACACCAACAGGGCAACCTATCAATAGTAGTATTGGTGTCCGCCAGGGATGCCCGCTCTCACCAACATTGTTTCGCCTCTACATTGACCAATTAGAGAGGTGGCTTGCTGACTACGGGGGTGATGGGGCTCAGCTTGTGCACCAGATCATTAGGCAGCTCATATACGTAGATGATGTGGACCTCCTAGGCCACACCCTGGATCATGCAACATCACCTACATGCCCTGAATAGTTTCTGTCAGGCCACAATGAGGGTCAATTTGGCCAAGACTAAGGTCTTGCTTGTCTCATCTTCTTGCCAGCCAATCCCTCCACTTATCAGGGACAAAATGTGGAGGTGGCGCACACTTACAAGTACACGGGCATAGAGTCCCCACTTCCACATACTGGGACACTTTTATTCAATTACGGGTGACTGCAAGTTGGAAGGCACTTTATGCGATGCAAAATAACAGTTACAAAGCAGAGTTGTATGATTGGCCCCGTCTATCACACTTGTTCAGGGTTCTGGTGGAACCTGTTTTTTTATATGGGGTGAATGTACATGAAGGCAAATTGGAGAGTAGTAGACTCATATCCATAATTCAAAGGTAACTTTGCTACTTGATGACTCATTGTGTAAGGCATACCATAGCGGTCCCTGAGATATTTTGATAGTACCTGCATTCAAAACGGATGTAAATTATGAAGTGCTATAAGACCTTATACCTTGCATGTAAACACCTCAACAGACATAATGTCACTAGTAAATAACACAAACAGATGGAAGTCTTGGTCGCTAGCAGACAGGAAAATAATGAAGCTGTGAGAATTGGATCATGTAATATTGTATGATAAATTGTATGGAGACATGAGCTAAGGGATGATCTTGAATCAAGTTCCCTAAAGAGAAAGCTAAGAAGCTAAGATTAATCCATAAGGTTGAATACCTAACTAGAAGAGGGCTTAAACGTTTGAGAAAAGCAGGCTATAAGTGGATGGTTCAATTATAGACAGTTATGCTTAAATTATAAAGGGGAGGAATTAACAAATAGCATGGTGCCAATTATAACCGAATGGATAAGATTGCCTATCGGCAAGGAAATCCAGAGATCGGTCTGGCACATGCTGGATCGGTTGATATAAACTAAGGAGAACGATATAGTGTTTTTAAGTTGTGCATTTGGAGTATTTCCGGATCCGTTGAATCAAATATTGAACTGCTTGGATTGTCGGGGTTAATAGTCAGCTGCTACAGTGTTTGAATCATTCCCATTTGAACAGTAATATACACTGTAGCATTCAAAGGTTATAATTAAAAATAATGACAATGTCTAGACTATATTGAGTTTATATTTTGTTCTAGATTTGGTTGAAGTTGATCTCGATAATTTTGTCTAGGCTATTTTTCTTCATTTGGTATCAGAGCCTAGCAATTAAAATGTCCACCCGTTTTGGTGCTAATCTGTTAACATCTATTGAAGTTTTCAAAGGTGACAATGGTTTTCAGATATGGAAACAGGGAATAAGACAGGTACTTGAATTTGAAAACTTATGGTACCTTATTGAAGGAGAAAATGCAAGAACAGGTGACAGTGCAAGAGTGACAACCTCTGTAGCAGAATCAAGTGAAGGAACAGTTCAAGAATCCAGAGCTGAAGGAAGTGGAGTTAATAGATCAACAATAATTTCTAGACTAACAGCTGGACCGGTTGATGAATTAAAGGTGATGGAGGCACAGGCTATTATTACAAGTAAGGTTGGAACTGCCATCAAGCTGAAGCTTAGAGGTATGAATCCAAAAGAAATGTGGGAGTATATGATAAATCAATATGAAGTCAAAACATCATCACAAATAGATGTTTTAGAGAAGCAACTTAGGAAGCTGAAGTTGTATGAAAAGGATAATCTGACAGAGTATTTAGAAAAGTTTGATTCTATTATTGCTGATTTGGATGGAACAGGGGTTATCCTCAATGTGCAATATCAAATCTTGTCTTTGGCCAGGTCTGTGGCACATAATAGTCAGCTTGCTACACTGCTTAGGAATGTTGCATGCTCAAAGGATCATGCAGTCTAAATGATTAGGACTGAATTTGAGCAGAAGGGAGTGAATGTTGAAGATGAAGAGCACTCTCCAGAAGTACTGTATGCTGGTAAAACAAAAAAGAAAGGAAATTTTAAAGACAAAAAGGGACCATGCTACAGTTGCAATAAATATGAACATTTGAGGGCTGATTGCCCTAATGTTGGGAAAAGCATTAGATGCTTTAATTGTAATGGCAAGGGCCATATAGCTGCAAGTTGCCCCAGCCCAAAGGGGACTTCGTCAGAGAAAGGAAGAGGAAAGGATAAGTACTCAAACAATAAAGCTAACTTCACAAGATCAAGGGAAGGCAGCTTTAAGGGAAGGAACGTTGAAATGAATGTGGTTGAAACCAATTCAAGTGAAGATGAGGAAGTGGATGAAACAGCAGAGTTAAGTTCTGATCAAATTCTTTCTATTTCAAATAAATTGAACAAATGTCATAACAAATTTATGATTCTAGATTCGGGAGTTGAAAAAACAGTAACATGTGATTCGAGTCTGCTCAAAGAATGCAAAGGAGTTGGAGATGGACACGTGCAGTTAGGAGAAGGTGCTTTGCAAAAGATTGAAGACTCAGGAGTGTTAGAATTGTTTGACCTAGATGGTAGAGTTGTTAAGCTTAGGGAAGTACTTTGTGTGCCAGGGCTTGTAAGAAATTTGATTTCTATTTGCCAATTAGTAGACCTTGGATACAAGGTGGTCTTTGAAAGACTTGCATGTAAAATCTTTCTCAATAATGAAATTAAATTCATTGGCAAAAGAGTTGGAAACTTATTTGGTCTTGAATATGAGAAACCCATCAGTGTGAATAATGTTGAATGTACTTCTTTGAAAACCTGGTATACTCGATTATGCCATACAAATTTTGCAAATATTGAAGTACTTGCAAAGAAGGGATTCATATCTGCAATTAAAGAACAAAGAGAAAGATTGTTATGTGGAGGATGTATTCATGGCAAGCAAACAAGATTACCTTTTAAGAGAACTTTTAAAAGGGCAAAGGGAATCTTGGATCTTATTCATACAGATCTTTGCGGGCCTCTAAAAGTAACAAGTATGACAGGAAATAGATACTTTATGACATTTATTGATGATTTCAGCAGAATTTAAAAACTAAGGATCAAGCTTATGAAGCTCTAAAAATGTTTGTGGCAGAAGCTCAACTAGAAACAGGGAGGAAAATCAAGTGCATAAGGTCTGACAGAGGAGGTGAGTATTTATCATATGAATTCAAAGCTTTTTGTGCTAACCATGGAATCAGAAGACAATTGACTTGCAGATATTCTCCTCAACAAAATGGCATAGCTGAAAGGAAGAACAGGACTTTGCTCAATGCTGTAAGATCTATGCTAAAATTGTCTGATCTACCTAATTATGTTTGGGATGAAGCTTTAAAGACTGTTGTGATGGTCCAAAATATTCTACCTACATCAAGTGTTAATGGTGGAATACCATAAATGCTTTGGTCAGGAAAATAAAAGCTTATGGCTGCCTTGCATATGTACATGTTCCAGAACAATTGAGACAAAAATTGGATGATAAAGCATATATATCCTACTTGGTAGGATATGATTCCAACTCAAAGGGCTACAGACTTTATGATCCTACTCAAAGGAAAATATTGGTAAGCCGAGATGTTATTTTTGATGAGGAAGAATTTTACAGAAAAATTCCAAAGGTTAATACCTATGATGTTAATGAAAAAGAGGAGAAAAATGAGATCAAGGAGATTCCAAAAGAAATTGAAAAAGACAATGACAAAATCAGTTTTTTGGATGATTCAAGTGATTCTGAAGAGGACAATGAAGCTCATAATGAGCAACCTGACACAGGGCCAGAAAATAACTCTAATATGGTACAAGATACTCCCATTGAGCGACCTCAAAAAAGGGGCAGAAGAACAGAGGCTCAGATTTTTAGAGAAGAAAATAAATCAATGCTTGAGATTCTTGGAAGAAATGAACAGGGCAGAAGCAAAAGACTTCATGCTGATGAGGTGGAAATTCACAATATTTTTGATTTATTGCTTTTGGAAAATACTGCAGTACCAAAAAGTTATCTTGAGGCAGCAAATAGTAGGGATTCAAAATTGTGGTTGGAAGCTATGCAAGAGGAAATGGAAGCTTTTAAAAGAACTGAGACTTATGAAGTTGTTGACAAACCTAAAGGAAGGAAGGAAGGAAGGAAGGAAATTTTAACGTCAAATGGGTATTTAGAATAAAGCCAAGCAATGATGATAAAATCAGAAAATTTAAGGCAAGATTAGTTGCACAGGGTTTTACTCAAAGGAAAGGACAGGATTTTGATGAGACATTCTCACCTCTAGTAAAATTGAACAGTTTGAGAATTTTGTTAGCCATGGCAAATGCATGACCTTGAATTACATCATATGAATGTAAGCACTGCTTTTCTAAATGCAAAGCTTGAAGAAGAAATTTATCTTAAACAAGCTCCAGGATTTGAAATAGGTGAAGGAAAAGTCTGGAAGCTAAAGAGGGCTATATGGTTTAAAACAATCCCCTCGAGAATGGTATAAATGCATGAATAATTACCTTCAAGAGCAAGGATTTCAGAAATTAAAGTGTGATGGAAATTTGTATAAATATATGGTTGGAGAAGAATGGTGCATAATAGCTTTGTATGTGGACGACAATATCATGATAGCAAATGGAAAAAAGGTGCTAGATCACTGCAAAAGCTTGTTGAACAAACGGTTCAAGATGTCTGACCTTGGAGAGCTTAAAAGATTTTTGGGAATAGAAGTATTCAGAGATAGAAAAAACAAAATCTTAGCATTGAGTCAGAAAGGATAAATACAAAATATGCTTGACAGATTTGGTATGAAAGACTGTAATGTTGCAGTTACTCCTATGACTGCTGGTTTTAAAATATTGAGGGACATGTGTCCACAAAATGATGAAGAAAGAAAGCAAATGGAAGAAGTGCCCTATATGTCACTGATAGGATGTTTATCCTATGTGGCAAACTGTACGAGACGAGACCTGATATTGGCTTTGCTGTAAATGTACTAAGCAAATATAATCATGATCCAGGAAGAGCACATTGGATTGCTGCTAAGAGAATACTAACGTATCTGAAAGGTACAATTGATTTTGGAATTAAATATAACACAAATGATATGATTCTCAAGGCATATTGTGATGCTGATTGGAGAGGGGATTTAGATCAAAGAAAATCCACTTCAGGATATCTAATATTGTTGGGAGGAGCTCCGGTGTCACGGAAATGCAAAAACAAGGTAACATAGCACTATCTAGTGCGAGAGCGAGAATATAACTTCGGCTTGCTTGTTGCTAAGGAAATTGTATGGGAAAGAAAATTGTTGAATGAATTAGAATGCTATCAGAAATTGCCTACTGCTCTATTCTGTGACAGCACTAGTTGTATAGCAATGACTAAAAATCCTGTTCTACATGAAAGGACAAAGCATATAGAAATGGAACTTCACTTTATCAGGGATTTGGTTAGCAAAAACTTGGTGCAATTGATTCTGGAAACATCTTGTTGATGATCAGTTGCTTGGATATCTTAACCAAGGCCCTGCCTACTAGAAGATTTGAAAAGCTCAGAAGTGCAATGCAGTGCAGTGAATCAGGAAATATTACATGAAAAGGGGATATCTATTGTATGATAAATTGTATGGAGACATGAGCTAAGGGATGATCTTGAATCAAGTTCTTTAAAGAGAAAGCTAAGAAGCTAAGATTAATCCATAAGGTTGAATACCTAACTAGAAGGGGGCTTAAACGTTTGAGAAAAGCAGGCTATAAGTGGATGGTTCAATTATAGACAGTTATGCTTAAATTATAAAGGGGAGCAATTAACAAATAGCATGGTGCCAATTATAACCGAATGGATAAGATTGCCTATCGGCAAGGAAATCCAGAGATCGGTCCGGCACACGCTGGATCGATTGATATAAACTAAGGAGAATGATCTAGTGTTTTTAAGTTGTGCATTTGGAGTATTTCCGGATCCGTTGAATCAAATATTGAACTGCTTGGGTTGTCAGGGTTAATGGTCAGCTGCTACAGTGTTTGAATCATTCCCATTTGAACAGTAAAATACACTGTAGCATTCAAAGTTTATAATTAAAAATAATGACAATGTCTAGACTATATTGAGTTTATATTTTGCTCTAGATTTGGTTGAAGTTGATCTCGATAATTTTGTCTAGGCTATTTTTCTTCAGAAGCTATGCCTAGCCTTTTTGTAAAGAGCCTTCTCCATGTACAAACTGATTTTTATTATACACGGAGACCAATTGGCCTATGGGACCCACACAAGAGACACAACAAGCATATTACTGCTAGAATTAAAAAAACCCTCACCCCGGAGGGTTTTCGAGGGTAAAACCTTGGCAGTAATAGAGATGCTAAGAGACTGTACAATGATATATGACAATGATACATTATGGTATGTCTCAGTGCATCCTCCGAGGATATAGCTGAGTTCGGGTGTCCATGATGTCGCAGAGCTAAGATCCTAATGAGACCACTGACGTTGTATTCAATAGTGCATGTAGCTACTAGTTAGACAGGATCAAGTCATCATATCTGGCGCGATTGACTGAATGCCGGACAATGCTGCAGAGTGTGGCTTTCATCTTCAATGGCACCCTGTTGGCAACACAGACACAACATATCCTCCCGTGCCTCCAGAGCCCATCTGCCTGTCGCAATTCACAAGCGATGTGCACCTGTGTGAATGGAAGCTATCAATCTGCGCTTTTTCGGAACGTGTATGGAGGTAACGCAGTGGACTTTCTGCAAGCGTGGGGTTGACCTGGACCTTATAGTGCGTTGTCTTAACATGTTCAAAGGCACCAGTATCCCAAAGTTTACTGAGGAAGCAAGCATCTAGGTATTGCCGCAGCTGATGGTGGTCCCTTTAGAAGAAGCGACAGAGGAAGCAAAGGAAGGAGTCGGAGGAGGAGGAGATGACAAAGAAGAAGAAGATAAGGATGATGAAGACGAGGATGATGAAGAAGAGGAAGAGGATAACTAAGACTCCAATTATGAGAAATTTTTCCTTTATGGGAGCTATTTTTAAGAAAGGAGAATAATGGTTAAGGCGATTAGGTTCAAGGAAAAACTATTGAGTTTTTTCATGCGAAATCTACTCAAGCTTCTTAACCATTTTTTTGTACAAAACCTTATGATCAGTACGATGGCTGACTACTATTATAATTTTGTTCTTATACAAATCTCGAAGTTTTGTGATAATCTGAAAACTTGTAAGTGCTGCTATCTTCATGAATATGAATAATTTTTGTTTGTTGTTCTTAGCACTATACAAACTTACTAGCAGTCACTCTCAACTCGTGAACACATACTAACCGTCACATACTAAGTATTATAAGCATGTGCTGATAGTAAGCACTTGCTAAGATCAAGCACTTAAAAGCAAGGATAAAAAATAAATGCTTGGTTTAACCACATCTATTAAATTAATGCACCGGACATAAAGTAAATCAACACTAAAGCCTATAATCATTGATAATTCCCAACAGGCATAGAAGCAAGTTTAAGTATTATTATATGGCCAAAGGAAATAATTTAATGAGAATCTTCATCATCATAAATAGTCTTCAATTCCTTAAAGGAGGTCCACCTTCTTTATACAGGACATGCCACCTGCATGCTAGAATAGCCAAAAAAACCCTAGTATATGCATTTCTGATATACAAATCTAACCCTTTTTTGTATGGTTTCATAAGTAGAACAATATCTAAAATCTTTATGACCTCTAATACACATATGAAAAAGGGTAAAATACCACCTCCTCCCGTTCATGCACGTGCTTTTGAGATTGAGAAGCCCCCTTGGGCGCACCACCTCTGGTTCTTTATAAAAAGGCCAGGCATAGCTTCATTATTTTCTTGTCTGCTAACGACCAAGACTTCCATCTGCTTGTGTTATTCACGAGTGACATCATGTCTGTTGAGGTGTTTGCATGCAAGGTATAAGATCTTATAACATTTCATAATTTACATCCGTTTTGAACGCATGTACTAGCAAAATATCTTAGAGATGACTATGGTAAGCCTTACTCAATGAGTCATCAAGTAGCAAAGTTATACCTTTGAATTATGGATACGAGTCTATTACTCTCCCAATTGGCTTCTTTTACCTAAGTAAGTAAGAGGTAGTTTAGAACACTTTTCATGTCCTAAAACAAATAGAAATTTGTTCCTCAGATTGGGACATAATACTTCAAGCACATCTTCCACGTCAGAATACAATTGACTAGATTCTAGTGGCCTCTTTCCAGGGGTCTTAATTCTTTCGTGAGCTTTGTGACATCTAAAATTGCGTTTTCAACCTTGTGCACTGCATTTTCTAAGGTCCTTATATTTTCATCAGTTGCCAGTTAGTCACTTGATATTGTCTCCTTTATTTTCACTTCAATTATCTTAATCTGTGTTCTACCATCTTCCTCTATTTTCACTTGTCTTTTGTTATTATGTCTTTGGCATTGCACAAGAAATGCAACCCATTATACTTTATGTTCTTCAGGATTAAGTACTAAGCTAGTGCAATTTTCAAACTCAAATGCAAGAGCTAGTTGCTTTCTTACTTCCTCGTTATGACAATTCTTGTAGATTTTTCGACCAAGGTTTCCATCTTTTCTTGAAGATGATACTTTGCACAGTGCCAGTTTATCTTTCGTTTTTTAACTTCCTCATTCAAACCAAATCCTAATCTTGATCCGTAACTGACATTTTGATCAAATTTCTTCCTTGTGGGTTTGATCCTGAATGATATAGGCCTCTAAGCTATGAAAATCATCTTTGGTACATTGCCCCATCATCATCCATCCTCCAAAACTATAAGTGTTTGAGTGCATGGAAAATGGAGGGAAAATGGTGTGATGTGCTTTTGGCGTCCACGAATTTTAATACTTGAAAGTGCTTACAGGCTTTGCCGTAAGTGTACCTCACTAGCGCTTGTATACCCATTGTAAATTGTCTCTACTTACCAATGACCAAATTTTAGTAAAAGTCTCCATACCATTTTATGATCAGATGCCATACTATGGGATCAAGGGAAAGCAACATTCATTTGTTTTTCCAAGAAGGCAACCTAGACTACGTCGGCAAATTGAAGAAGTTGGTCATTTCAATCTTGCGTGTAGACTCATCACGAGAGATGGGAGACCCTGAAATAACTCAGCCAACAACCAAGATCCTTAGAAGGACAAGATCTCCAATGCGAGATAGCATATGAACAACCTCTCCATGCAAGATGACATACTTCCCCTTCCACAAATGTTATTTAGACATCCATAGAGGTTAAAAAAAAAACAATAGGACAAGTACATACTGGTAGATGACAGAATATTATTAAGATTAAAAAGGGTGACAAGGTTTGAGGAAAAATCCTCTGTACTACTCCATTTGTAGTACATAAAAGAACCTGATGCTCTTACAGTTGAATACTAATTACCTATCCGTTGTTCCCAATGTATTAATTAACATAAAGAGGTGATGACAAAGCAACAAAATCTAGCTACAAAGTTATTAGTATTACTTTACTAGCTGCCAATCATCAAATGGCAAATCCGATAGATACTTAATACTTTTTTATTCGCAAGTGATAGAAATTTATTCTACCGTTTTAATGTAAAATCCAATATTATCGAGGTACTTTCCACTTTTCCCGTAAAAACCAACAATCTTATTGGTAGTATTGTCGCCTGTATCAAAATAAGTGCCAGTTTGAGTTCCATAATAGCCATATGTGCTTATCTGCCCATTTACAGAATTTCTTACATAGAATTTAAGAGAAGTTACATAGTTTTTGTAGGTTCCAGTTACTCGATAGATGTACTCGCTTGGATAATTTATTGGGAACTGCAAAAAAAATTTGAATCCATTATTTGATGCAGACAGAGGGATGGATAGACAATGACAAACAAACGACGCATTGCAGAGCAAAAGGCATGCAGCAAGGCGCGGGAAAGTAGAGTGGTAGGTATGTAGGTAGGTAGCTTTAACATCTAGGGAAGTACATCAACAAGGGCTTGATGATCAAAACATTAAAAAGAATAAAACAAAATAGTAGTTTTTTAAAAGAAGGCATGTTACCCACACATATATACATGAAGTCTAACAAAGAATAGGAGCATGTATCCCTAACATGGAACATTGGTATGAAATAAGCCCATCTACGTGGTTCTAGAATTTGCCCTTTTTTGTAAACCTTAGGGTCTCTATAAGATTGTGAATAATATATTCTTATTTCTATTTTTGTTCCTATATATTCCTCAGAAATATAATACTCACTGTTGTATCACTTCCACCATTTCCTCCATGTTGAGAAGTCCATCTAGGATTCCCAGCTGGGTTGTGACGACATCTAATGGCATCAATCCAAGATGCACTGCGAAGCGAAACTTGTAAAATGCCATCTGGTAACCCATCACTAAAGTCGCCCTCCTCCACCTCCACCTTGTGCAGGTATTTCAAAAAAACATTTTTGTATTTGCTAGAACACACTTGCCTCCACACACACAAAAAAAAAAAAAAAAAAAAAAAATTAGCACAAAGTAGAATGGGAAGAAAGAATATACAAATAGCTTTAAAATAGCCTTACATATAATATGACAACTAATGTCCAGATAGCCATGATGCTCCTATTTCTATGCTCAATATGTTCATGAAATAGTTTCATTTTTATAGAAGATCCAACTTGCAGCAAAGTCAAAAGAGCTTGGTTAAAATCAACATTTGTGAAAAATAAAAAAGGAAAGGTGCACAACATTTATTTAATTTCTCCAAACATATGTAAAGTTTTCCAAACCTATCCTTGACATCTTCAATAGGACATTATGAAACCTAAAGATTCTTCCCTACTTTTTAGCTTTTTCTTTCCTTTTTTTTGAAAGCAGGGTTGGTGGGATAAAAAGTTGCTATGTGGAATGTTCAATATTTCCATGCCTCCTCGCCCCCTCATGTACAAACCTAAAAAGTTTTTGCAAAATTATGAGACTCCAGATTCTTTCCTACTGTTTGACATTTCCATTTGGAATGTTAAACATGTCACCACTCTAACAAGGCAACACAAACCAATTCAATTCAGACATATCCAATTTTGTGGATAAATAAATAGACAGGATGCAGTGTAACATCATTAGAATGCATGTAATAAACAGCAGGATATCAAATACAAAACAAACAATTCAAGAAAGTGAGCAGTGATGATTTTAGTGGTACCATATCGTATTTTAGGTATCACTATTTTGGCGATAATATTATATTCAAAACTTTTTTTGGAAGACTATAAGTTTTGCCTATTTAAGAATTTTTGTAGTGCATGTGGCTGTAAATTATGGTCAATAAAGTATTTTTGTAGTACTTATGACAATGTCTAAAATCGTACCTTATCACTGTTGTCATGAGTGCAGTTATAACACACATAAGTGCTAATAACTAATATTGCAAACTCTCATTTTGTTTTGGTGATTGCTTCTGAGAGTAGTATTTTCTTAAATATGGTCGTATTCCATGGTAAAGACATTAACTAGCTTTATCATGTTCTATAGACATTTTAATGCGTAGGTATGGCACAAAAAAAAAATTTCTGATCCAGTTGCTCTGCGGTGTTCATAGAGTTCGACAGGCTGTGATCGATCTTCCTTGGCTAGCCCTGTTAGGGGTAGGCCTGGGACCTCCTCCCTTTCTACAGTTGGTTTATGTGGCTCCCTATAATCATCCAAGGTGATTATGTGGCTAAGAGAAGCCAAGCTTTTCTCTATAATCATCCAAGGTGATTATTACCTCTGCGTTTGGCTACAAGGCCCGATTTTAGAGCTCTGGGAAGCTCTTTTGGAAGATCAATTCTTTCCGGATCATCTCTTCATCGGTGAGGCTGGAGCCACCCCTGAAAGCCCAATTGAGCTGGTCGAAATTTGGTTGGGTTGGCGATAGGGATGCTGCACCCCTTGGAACTTTTGATATATACAATAGGAACCTCTGAATATTGATGTGGTCTCTGCTCTCGTTTTGATTCTTTGGGCTCCTCTTTGGAAAAGATCATTTTGGTCTCCTGTTTCCACATGTGGGCTACTCTTCCCCTGCATGCCATAGTAGTAGAGACCCTATAAAGCACTTAAAACCTCCTTTTTGGCAACGTAAATTCATTCCTCTTATTCTGGTACTGTCCTTTTGACATGAGAGCTTCCCCATCTTCAAAATCCCTCGCATACTTCATGTGGGCCGACCTCTGCCATTATTTATAACTTGCTCCAATTTTCAGGCAGCTCAAAGCTCTTCTCCTTTAGCCGCTCTTGGAAAATACTTTGTGGTTGGTATCAAAGATCAGGAAGTATACCGTGGATGGATTGCGGACATTTTTAGTTGTTGAAAATATCTTTCCTGATCCTCTATACACAGGAATAGCTGGTTCATTGTCTCTGGATCCGCTGGCCACAACACTTGAATGGAAAATCGCATTTCTAGGAGCAGATCAGCTTTGCTTTTCTAAAGTTAGAGTCTTCTTGCCCTGCAATGGTCAACTACATTCTTTTGGAAGTATACAAAGTCTAAAATCTGGAAAAACCCAACTCTAATGGTTTTGTTCAGATGGAAACCCCTTTTTCTCTTCCTGATTTTCTCATTCCCCCTGTGAACTCTGTGTCTCCCCCTCTTCCCCTGGATTCGCCACCCCAGTGTTAGCACCATGTGATTACGTTGCATGGCATGCAAGGGTGCAGGTGGGTGCTGACAACTCAGGCGGTGCAGAATTGTGATTTGTGTTTGTTGAACGGTGCCATAATTCATGGCACCATGTTTGCTTCATTTCTATTATTAGTTCAGTCTCCGTTGTATTTAAAGGATCAATCGATCCTTTCTGAATCAATCAAGTATTTGGTTTTTCTCTTCCTACTCTTGTGTTCGATCCTTTACATGGTAGCAGAGCCTCGTTGGCTCAGGTAAGCGGCACAAGAAATTGATTCCTCTTCCACCTCTGCGGCCCCCACTCCAAGCGTCTTGGCCGAATCACCAGAGGGCTTTGATCCCTCCAAGGGATTAGAGAAGTTTGGCATCGAACGTTTCAAAGGTGAAAACTTTCACACATGGAAGTATCAGATGCAAACATATCTCACAGCCACTGGAGTATGGAATGTGGTGGATGGTTCTTCAACCAAACCTGTTCGTGAGGCTGGACGAGAATCAAATCAGGAGGCATTAAGGCGATGGATCACCAAGAATTCCCGTGCTCATTCGGTGATTATATGCAGTGTGCATCCTACCATCCTTAATCGACTCAAGGTCTCTCAAAGTGCCCATGAATGCTGGAGTAAACTTCTCAGAATGTTTGAAGATAAATCTCTGGCAGCCCAAGTTATGCTGAGACATAAACTATATGCTGCTAAGCTTCAAGAAGGAGAATCTCTCAGCTTGCATATCTCTAAGCTTAGAAGTCTGATGGATCAATTGGAAGATTCCGGCGCCATCAAACCCTGTGGTACGTGTATTGCATACACAGAGCAACATAATTGCATTACTTTGTTGTGCAGCTTAACTCCAGCGTACCAAAATATTGTGGTGGTGCTTTCAAATTCATCCACTACGCTTTCATGGGAAGAAGTAAGCACAAAACTTCTTCAAGAAGAAGCACGTCTTCAAAATAACAGTGATGTCCAACTGTCTCTGTTTTCTGGAACCAAGCCCAAAACTGAAAAGAGGCAAGGTGAGTCAAGCTCTCAGGATTCAAAACGTCCCAGATGCGAGTATTGCCGACAAAGAGGTCATCTGAAAAGTGGTTGTTGGAAGCGCCAAGCTGATGAAGCCAAGCAAAGCCAGGCAACCACTGGCGCAGCAAGTTGCACTGTTACCTGTTACCGTTGAGGAAGACTCTTCCCACGTTCTGAGATCTTTCATGACTGTTGCTGGCCCAATACTAGACTCCAGAATTTGGTGGTTAGATTCTGCAGCCTCGCACCATATGTCTGGAAGCAAGGCTTCTTTTATAACTCTGCGCAAGCTCTCAGCTCCAATGCATTTGTTCTAGTAATGGAGGCAGACTCCATGCTTCTCACATTGGAGTTGTGCAGGTTTATTTGATGCCGAATCAACCTATCTCCATAACAAATGTTCTTCTGGTTCCAGGGTTGAACCAGAATCTTCTTTGCATTGCTCAAATGGCAGACCTTGGTCTTACTGTTACCTTCACAAAAAAGGAAGCTCTTATTTCTGATGCAGTCACTGGAATCTTGGCCACGGGACTTCGACAAGGAAATTTGTATAAGCTAAACACCTTTTGTGCTAACCTTGCTCTTCATACTGAAGTAGTATCCTCCAGCACACTTTGGCATCAACGATTGGGTCATGCAGGAGTTGCAAGCATAAAAAATACTCTTGCCCATGAAGCAGTCACCGGAATGCCATCAAATGTTACTCTGAAAGATCCATGTCAAATCTGCATTCGTGGCAAACACCACAAAGCTCCATTTTTTCCATCTGAGAATCGTGCCACCCATTGTGCTCAACGAATTCACTCAGATCTGTCTGGTCAGCTTCCAGTCTCTCATGAAGGGTTTCAATATTTTCTTACGTTCATTGATGATCATTCTCGACACATAACAGTTTATTTCCTCAAGCGCAAAAATGAAGTGCTCTCTGTTTTTGAGCAATTCGTCCAGCTTACCCAAACTCAACTTGGGAAATCAATCCAGCAGCTTATGACAGACAATGGTGGTGAGTATACTTCTAAAGCTTTTGAGCTTTTCTGCAGTTCTCGTGGCATTGAACATCGCACAACAGTTGCTGGTAATCCGGAGCAGAACGGTCTTGCAGAGCGGATGAACCGCACTCTCAAGGATCAAGCAAGGTGCCTCTTAATTCCAGCAAACTTACCTGTTCAATTTTGGGTTGCTGCCATACACACCGCTGCATATCTCCGCAACCGTCTTGTGCCAAGTACGTCTTCTACAAATAAAACTCCCCATGAGCTTTGGCACTCTCAGAAACCTGATCTTGCTCATCTCAGAACCTTTGGCTGTCTAGCCTATGCCCTTGATTTACATCCCAAAAACTGTTTTTCTCCTCGCAGCCACCCTTCTCTCTTTGTTGGCTATTCTACCACCAAAAAGGGTTATCGTCTCTTCAATCCTCAATCACGCAAGTTCTTCTTTAGCCGGGATGTCAAGTTCATTGAAAATCAGCTTGGTTCCTCTTTGCTTCCTTCTGTTTTGCCCCAAGATCTTGTGCATTTTCCAGGTTTTGACTTTTCTGCTCCTACTTTGCTCCTACCTTTTGTGCCTTCTCCAGTGTTCCAACCTGCTGTGCTTCGACGATCATCCCGCCCTTGGAAACCTACTGAAAAAGCTCTTGCTTACCATCAAGCTAGTTTCACAGATCATACCTTGCACACTCCCACCACTTATGACCAAGCTTGCTCCCATCCTCATGCTGCTCAATGGCATGCAGCCATGGATGATGAAATACATGCACTTCAACGCAATAACACTTGGACACTTACTGCTTTGCCCCCTGGCCGTCGCACTGTTGGCTCCAAATGGATTTATAGGGTTAAAACCAAGTCTGATGGCACTCTGGATAAATTCAAAGCAAGGCTTGTTGCACGTGGCTTCTCTCAAATCGCTGGAATTGACTTCACTGAGACCTTTGCTCCAGTAGTCAAGCTTGCCACATTGCGGTCTCTCTTAAGCTATGCTGCTGCTCATGACTTTGAGATACATCAGATGGATGTACAAGCTGCCTTTCTTTACGGGGATCTTCAGGAAGAAGTTTATCTTGATCAGCCCACAGGTTACATTCAAAAGGGGCGGGGGCATCTTGTTTGCCGATTGCACAAAGCCCTGTATGGCCTCAAACGGGCATCTCGGGCTTGGAATGCTCGAATTCATACCTTCCTGCTAGAACATGGCTTCACTAGTGGACATGCGAGATCCAAATCTCGTACATTCAATGCCAAGTTGATGTTGTTCTCTTTCTTGCTCTTTACATTGATGATCTCGTCATTCTCGGCCAAAGGACCCCTTTCGATTGCCGGTCTTAAAAGACTTCTCTCAGGCGCACTTTCAAATGGCCGACTTACATGAAATCCACAAATGCTTGGGACGCATCACTCGTGACCGTCAAACCGCCTCCCTCGAACGGATCGGGCACCATTATGCCCTCCAAATCCTATCCGGTTTGGCTGGCTGATTGCAATGGTGTTTCCACACCCATGGATCCCGGTCTCACTCTTACCTCTGCTCAATGTCCCCAAAATGATCAAAGTGCTCAAATGACCTCGGTACCTTATCGCAATGCCCTTTACCGCATCTCAACTACCTCATGGTGTCTACTTTCGTCGACTTGGCCTTTGCCATCAGTTCTCTAAGTCGCTTCATGGCAAATCGGTCAAGCACATTGGCATGCTCTTAAGAGGGTCATGCGCTACTTGAAGGCCACTCTTTCTTATGGGCTCTGTTTCGTCCTCTTCACGCCCGGACACCTTTATTGGTTATTCGACTCGATTTTTGTGGAGGTCAAGACAACAGCAAATCCACTTCAGGATATTGTTTTTCTTCAATGGCACTATCACTTGGAGCAGCAAGAAGCGGTCCATCGCGCCCTTTCCACCACTGAAGCCGAAAAGTACATCGCAGCTTGTGAGGTACGCCAAGGAAGCTGCACGGATTCGTCATCTTGCCGGGATCTTCGGTTCGGCCAGGAGCTTCCAATCTCGTCTCACGCGTGATGACCAAACTGCCATTGCCTTGTCTCATGATTCTCTTTCATCCTCGGCCTAAACACATCGGTTTGCTTCCACTACCCTTCGTGGAACAAGTTCAAGCGGGGAGCTCTTCTCCTTCCTCATTGCTCTTCTAGTTCCATGGTTGCCTGATAGTTCTGACCAAAGCTCTTCCTCGAGCTAAATTTGAACTTCATCGAAGCTAATCTTCATGTGTTGCCTCTTGGCTTTTGCTCAAAGCAGAGTAGTAGACTCAAACTTCAAATTTGAACATTGGGGGTGAGCTGCAGACCATGCAACTCATCAAGCGAGGAGTGTTAGCACCATGTGATTACGTTGCATAGCATGCAAGGGTGCGGTGGGTGTCGACAACTCGGCGTGCGAATTGTGATTTTGTGTTTGTTGAACGGTGCCATAATTCATGGCACCATGTTTGCTTCGTTTCTATTATTAGTTCAGTCTCCGTTGTATTTAAAGGATCAATCGATCCTTTCTGAATCAATCAAGTATTTGGTTTTTCTCTTCCTACTCTTGTGTTCGATCCTTTACATTGGGAACTCCGTGCCTCCTTCTCTAAGATCACCAAGCCCCCAGGCCTCCGATATCTCCACAGCTAGCTCTCTGAATTTCTCACGTTAAATTTACAGGTCTATTGTTCTTGTAAATCTCACCCATCTTTTCTGGGTCTTCTTAGTGGGCTTGTTGGAGAACTTTGGTCTACAATCCTTGACAACGGGGTGCTACATCAGGATCAGTTCAGGTACCTAGGTGGCCTAGTTATTATGGGAGAGCAATTAGAAGTCCGAAGATCCATTAGAAACCTCATGTTTGGGGATTATTTAGCTCTAATTCCAAAACAATCTCTTATTGTTCAGTGTGTTTTTCTTGGTGTTGAATTCTTGCTGGAGCTGTATTGATGGAGTATCTCCATCCTCAGAAGGTACCTATGGGAAGGTTGGATGGCAGGCCATCTGCGTAAGTATTTGCTCCTAGTCCTACTTCCCCTCCCGCTAAAAGTAATATTACAGACAGTCCCCAAGGCAAGTTATCTCTTCGTACTGCCATAGCGGCCGATAAGATCCGTTACTTCAAAAATTTTGGGCTTTTTGGCAAGATCTGTGGAGGCAATCCAAGTAGGATTGAAATCAAAAAGACTCTTGAAGAGTTTGTAGATCCAATGTTTCGATGATGTCGCGAGAATTCCAAAATTGTTTTGCCATGAAGATAATGCTAGCCAGATTATATTTAATCAATGGTTTTGCTTTTAGGAGCTACACAAATTTTTGGTTTTCTTGGGAGGTCATGACATGGTATACTCTGTGAATGTGAAAACGCATCCAACATATATGGTTAAAAATTCCTTGATGCACACCATTGTTGAGAAAAAACCCAATGTCGTTGTTCATATATGGTTAAAAATTCCTTGATGCACACCATTGTTGAGAAAAAACCCAATGTCGTTGTTTACTGACATATATGAGTTTCTATATAGAATAAATCAATGGCCCTATACTTTCTTATATTGGGTCCTTACACTATATTTACCTGGAGAATGAAAGGTCCCCTTTTTTTTTTTATTGATTCAATTACTTTCTTATAAAATACAATTGAGAACTCTTACCTATTATCTTATAAAATGCAATTGGGAACTCTACTTTGTGAGGGGCTTGCGAGTCATCATGTGCTTGAAATCTGAAAATCCAACCTTACCATCTCCATCCAAGTCCACATTTTGTATAATGAGTGTGCAATTGCCTCCATCATCTATACCCAAGCTTAAGAGAACAGAGTGCAATTCTTCAGCGCTAATAAATCCATCTCTATTTTTATCAAATACCTTAAAGGCCTCCCGAAGATCTTCTTCCTCGTCCTTTTCACTCTCGTAAGCAAAGAGGGTTACGAATTCTTCGAAATTAATAAATCCGTCGCAGTCGAGGTCAATAGATGTAACCATTCTGCTCAATTCTTCATCCGAGGCTGGGGAGCCCAGTTTAGACAAGAGAAGGCCTAGGTCGTTTTTGCAGATGAGGCCGTCTGCGTTATGATCGAAAGTGCTAAAAATTTTGAACAATTCGTCGCTGCCGCTGTTGCACAATTGGGTTTTCTTTTCCGAGCTCATTCTCCCAGCGGATGGCGAGGCTTGCTATTTTGTTCTTCGTTGATCAGATTTTTTAAGACTTTCCTTTATACACACCTAAAGGCAGCTTTTTAAACGAATGACCTTTTTCTTTCTGGAAAAAAAAAAATTAGGCATAACGAGCTCTATTTTTGGGTTGTCCAATCAGTTTTGTATGAGGGAAGATTATTGACCAATCGGTCTGTTCACAACGAAAAAGGTGCTCACATCCCAGGAAAATCCCCATTGAGGAACCGGGGGACTCGAGAGAAATGGGTTATTTTCTTTGCAATAGGGAATTCTTGAACAAAAAGGGTGTATGGGGGAGATTAGTAGAAATGGGGGATTATTGTACAAAAAGGGCATATCCAGAATGGGGAATTAATAGAAATAGGGGATTACAAATGCACATTGGGGTATTTTTGAAGAAAGGGGATTGAGTCAAAAGGGAATTTGCTAGCGGTTTGGGGTAATTTCAAGAAAAAGGGACTGGTTCAAAAGGGAATTTGCAAATGGACTGGGGGTATTTTTAAGAAGGGGGATTGGTTCAAAAGCTTAATTTGCAAATGGATTGGAGTATCTCCAAATAAAAGAGGATTGAATGAAGGGAATTACCAAACAAACAGAGAATTGCAATAAATACCGAGGGGTATTTTCAAGGAAAAGGGTATTTTCAATTAAAAATAATTTCTAAATACCATCTACTTTCAAAATATTGAATGGTCATATGTAAGTGGTCGGATCAGCTCATAAAAGCGGAACCTTACCTTCATGATGTGGAATAGGAATGAATTTCGGACTAAGCAGGTTGATAAACTCTGTCTTCAAAGAGGTCTCATCCAAAGAAAGAATCCATGCTTACAGGAGTGGCTCCTTACCATGTAGGGGAGAAGCACACCGCGGTTGTAATAGCTCTTGAGCTCTCCTTCACACTCATGGACAAATATTGACGTTATGGTGCACTTAGAGTCCTCTGTTGACACATAATCTCCTTCTTTGTAAACAATACCATTGTAAAATACTTTGTTGAACTTGAAAGCCTTCCTTTGCATAAGAGTTCTATCATGCAAGCCATTCAACACCATCACACCACTCAAGTCGATTATCACCCCTCGTTTTTCATGTCTAGATGATCCTATAATAATGCCCTTTTTCTCAATAGCATACTTGCAACCACAACTCCTTGGAAGGTACTCTAGCTGATCCACAATCTCTTTAGCTGTTTCTACAGATGGAACTCGAATAATTCCTTTTTCATGGTCTCTACAACCAACTGGCAGCCAAAGATGCTCATGTACCTGTTTGAGTGCGTACTCACAAGGATTACCTTTCTCGGCCTCAAGGAAAGTTGTTGTGAAAAGAACTCTTGTGTGGTAACGCATATATGTGAGCTCGTTCTCCAAGTTATTTGTGTTTATTTTCTTATGAATCTTTACATCACGCTCTTGAGGAAAGCACCACGTACCATCATGAGGTCCATGCCTCATGATGTCATCAAGAAGCTCACCCACTCCTGAATTTAGTGAGTTTAGTTTTGTACTTAAGCTAACTAAACCAAAGTACTAAACTCACCAAGAGAGTGTTGTTTTGGAGAAGCATTACATCCAAAATTTTCTTCTGAGAGAACGCGCCAGGATGAGAGTACCTTCCCTTGAGTCAAGATCTTCCCTTGAACATCCATGTACTCGGCTCCAACCAAAAAAATAATGTACTATTTTGGTGAGTAGAATCCCGACATCTTTTATTCCAACTGCATTACAAGTACCTCATTATTGAAACATGGTTAAATTAAGTTTAACTAACTATTATCCTTTGTCACTTTCATCTATATCTAATTTATTTTATTACCTGGCAACACTGCATCCGGAAACCTTCTAAGCACCTCGGATAAGCACCATTGCACAAATTTCGGTAATCCTCACCCTTAAAAGACGTTATAATATTTGCTTGGTGTAGCTGGCCATCGTCCTTGTCGTAATTCTCTAGGTGCTTAACTTCATAAAATCTCTTGAACTATCTTGTCTAAACTTAAGAGGTGTTGGCTGCTTGTCTCTTGAAGGACATCTATCAGCTTCTTGACAAAGAACTTCACTACTCCCAATAGTAAAACATGAAAAAGATCAAAGACGAGATCCTCTGGTGGTTTAAAGCCATAAAGTCTTTGAAGGGCCCATAAACAACTCTCCCCTTTAAGACCAAATGCATTAAGCACATCTGCACTCTTTCCTAAACGTCTCCATTGTTGTAAAACATCCAAGTATTCTTCGATGCTTTTCTTTGGTGCTGGTTCTTCTACTTGTTCACGTGCATTGTTGAACACAAGTTTGACTCCACCAAATTGTTCTCTACCTGTTGGAACCTCTACCACTGATGGCTTGTCTCTGACGGTTTGTACCACCAACAAACATCCCAAGATCAAGTTGAGTTTGGATGGTCTCCCCGACCAAAACATCGTCGAGCAACCCACAGGGCTCCTCGCTATGCCTTCTAGTTGGATCCCATTCATAAAAAGAGACTTTAATTCTTGAACAAGAGGCTGACAAAATAAGCTCATGTAATCTTCTGGCAATTTGTTAATGTGCTTAATTCCCCTTTCTGGAACAAATAAGATTGGGTATGGCTTTGCATGTTTTTTTCCTCCATTTAGAAACATTGCATTGCAAACCATGCTAGTTCGATTACGCTTCCCTCTTGAGAACCGAAAGCCATCATGGTGACACCCAATAGCTAGATTGTTTAGATTACCACTGTAATTAAAGAATAAGGAGATAATCAAAACTTGTCTATCTAGAAATCAGAAAAATATTATTGTAAGGTCATTACCTTGCAAAACTTAGGCATACTTTTGATCCTACAATGACAAGAGGAACATACAAAATTGTAGAGCTTAGCCTCTTCATCCCATCCTCCAGTAAGTTCTTGAGCTTTTTCTCGAAAGGCTTTCAGACTTGGTTGCAACTCTCACAAATTTGGTGACTCCCAATACGATTTTGGATCAAAAAAATGCTTTCCAATCTAACCATTTGCTTCCATGCCAATATTCTCGTATTGTCCCTTGTCCCCATGTGTCTTTCTCCCTCCATGCAATCCCCATTCTTGCTCGAAAAGTTGGACTCCTCCATAATGTTTTTAACAGATCTTCTAATGGCAGAAGCTTGAATTCAAGTTGTTGATCAGAGATATAAATTCTTTTCCTCTCATTTGGGGATGGGCTTCCCAAGTCATTAAACATGACACAGAATTTGTACAAATTGAGTGAGTTACATTGTAACATGTTTAGAACAAATATATTTACTTGTGTAGAACTTCCTGGAGTATTAATTATCTCACTCAAAATTCAAGTAAATACCTGTGCCAAGTTGAAGGTAAAGCAATTGAGTCTGTCTTTAGAAGTAAATTTTATGAGGCAGTCACTATCTTGATTCTTAAAACCCTCAAATAGAAGCATTGAGGTTCCTCTTGACCACGAATGCTAACTTGATGTTTATCTAAGCGGTTTTGCAAACTTACAATGCACAATTGCGACTTTTTTATCTATAAGAGCTTCAGGGAGATTTGGATGGTCGGATTGAATTCTCCCTGCGTCTCGACAAGCCCCAATTTTCCAAATCATGGACATATTTCCATATTCAATTGGTGAAGCAACACATTCTTCGCTTAAAAGATCCCACAGAACTTCTCATTTTGAAACCTTCTTCAATCACAAGATCCTCTTTTTTTTTTTTCTAACACTCTAAGTCTTTTTGCTTCTATTTCTCAGGAAAGTGGGCGTAAAACATCCTTACCCCCAAAAACAAGATCTCGCATTGTCATTGATCGCCGCTGATGATCCGCATTATCCGAAAGCATTCGATCTTAGGAAAAGCATTCGTCTTAGGAAAGTCGTCATTCGTCTCGGGAACCGGAGAACCAAAGACTAACAATAAATCCATATGATTTGTTAATTGCTCCCATATGAATGTTAAAATTGCTTTCTCAAATGTGTCTGGTTACTCTTGAGACTTTGTTGTTTATGAAAAATCAATCATGTGCATCTTTGTTTACGCCTTTCTTACGCAGTCGCCAATGGTCAAAAAGGTGCAAAAAACGAAGCGGATGTTTTGCTCATATCTAGAGTCAAATCTAGAGTGATCAAAATGCTATTGTATGGACTTGAGCAGCCTACAAATATAACCGACGATCAGTTTAAGGCATGCCGAGAACTAGTGCGATTAAATTTGCCCCTTCGAGAGCTTATAGATCAAGGTGGCAAGCTCAAATGAAATTACGGGAAGGCTGCCAGTATTGGAGGTGCTACCCACAACAAGGAGGCTTTGTACCTTCTCGCATTAGAAACTTCACTTTTATAAAAAGAATATGGCTCAAGTTAATAAAGGGAGGTGGTATATGTTCGGGCGACTATGTACACTTTGAGTCCGAGGGTGAGAGTAGTGATACTATTGACACTTCTATTGCAACCGAGGATCTGAGAGATGACCATTGAGACGGTGGCTGTTTCTACAAAACCTACAAGAGGAAGCAACCTGAAGGTATTATCTCTACCACCAATAGACATCTATAGGATCTATTGTTTTTCAATATTTTAGACAGTTGTTATTTCTGATATGTTCAAGATCTTTAAGGTCTTTTAGCTGTAGATGGACTGCTGTAATAAAGTGTTTAAAGACAGATGCCATAATCCCTTGATTAGAAATAGATAGTCTGGATTTAAATGCATCTATGCCCAACCTTCTGACTAACCTCATTTCTATTGTAGATTCCTTTCTAGATGCAACACTCTTCGTACATGCAAAGGTTCTTCTCAAGGCAGAGGGGGCTGTTGTTGGTATGGGAGAAGTGTCCGTCCTTGGACCCGCAATATCACATGGCGTCCAAATGGATGCTTCGTCTGTAACAATTGAAGTCCAGCAAGTCTTTTTGAACATTCGTCTTCCATTTCCAAGTATGGGAGTGCCAAGCAGAGTTTTTAACCGAGTGCCAAGGATCTTATGTTCGTTGGCCAGTTACAGATCTGTTATTGGTGCAGGCACCATCAAAGGAAATTCCTAGCATCTCGAGGGTATTTGTGCATTTTGAATTTAAAAGTAACTCATTACATATTTCCTTGTAGCTTCATTATATAATTACATTTGTAGGAATAAAAGCTCAAGAGGCGAAAGAATCGCAGAGACAATAACCAATCAGCCCCGACGCTTCATACTCATCCTGCAGGTTACTCTCAGCTTGGTACCTCCCCGCTTGCCACAGGTATCTATCTGCTCCAATTCCTACTGCCATATGCACAATTTCACAATTTCAGTAATTGTACAACAAGACTTTGCATAGGTACTATGACTTTCAATAGTTGTAAATTGTGCACTTTTAGAGTGGGTGTGAGGTGATGGATTGCGAGAAGTAACTTAACTGATGATGCACTATATCGGGAAAGACTTAGAATATAGGAGGAGTTGTGATACACTTTATAATGATAACTATTCATTAGACTCTTGCTAAAATCTCGGTCTATGTTGTCCGTTTGAGTTTTACATTGATGCAACAAACACATAAAACAAATGGCGTGACCAAAAGCGTCCATTATAGAATAGAACATCTGAGATTCAAATCGATATATTGGTTTGGAGAATTAAAAAAGGCGTAAATTGAGAAAGTCAAGAACATTGGAGCTTCAATTCATGAGAAAGAACTTGTTCTTTGAAAGGATCGATTGTTCCTTTAGGAGGAATCTTTAAGTTTCCACTTAGTCTTGACAAGTGAAATGACTTGCTTTTATTTGTTTGTTACAGAGGAAGAGGAGGAGAATGTTGTGTCTTCTCAAGAGAAGCATGCAATCTATGTGAACACCTTGCAGCTAAGGTAAAAAACGTCTATTAATGTGATTAATATTTAGTTAGTCTTAAAATCTGAAATTTGAGTAAGCATGCTTGCATTCTTTTTAATATGTTGTCTTTTCACGGTGTGAAGGAAAAAGAGGTTGTATGTATGTTCCTTCCAAAAATCTCGAGCGTGGATCAAATGTATTCTCAATTGAACAAGTTCATGGCGAGAAGAACAAAACAAGGCAAATGAACGTTCATAGGTACTTTCGAGGAGAACTACACAAGCAATGAAGTTGGACTTAGTGGTAGAGTACTTGTTGAGCAAAAACTCTCGGTTAACCGCTAGGAAACGGCTTTGGACAAGTAGAATTTTGTGTATCGATTTGTTTCTTGAAATCGATCGCTTGTTATTCTGTTGTTTTTGAAAATAATGGGAAATCTTATCAATTTGTTAACCGGGTTAACTCTTCTCAATTTGTTACTTATCAACTTGTTTTTAAAATGGGTATTATCTTACAAATGATAAGGGGCATTTTCTTATGAATGACAATAGGGTATTATCTCATGAATGATAACGGGGTATGTTATTTAGAGAACGTGCGTGCGTTATTTGAAACAGGGTATGTTATTTGGAATGGGGTATGTTATTTGGAATGGGGTACGTTATTTGAAACAGGGTACATTATTTGAAACAGGGTATGTTATTTAGAATGGGGTATTATTTGTAACAGGGTATTATTTGGGTATGATCTGAAATAGGGTATCACCGAGCGCAGTTATTATCTCTTACCGAATGATAACAGGGGTATGATTTCCCATTCTTGAATGGGGATTACATTACACCAGCTTAATAGGGTATTATCATGCAAATGAGGAAAAGGGGGATTGTGGCCAAATCCCCCGATTCCAAAAATACATTTTATCCCCTGTTGTTTGACAGAAAAGGGGGATTTCATAGGTATTTTTTGGGGGTATTTTCTAGGGTATTGGAGCACTTTTTTCGTTGTGGTTCATTCTTGGTGGAGATGAGGGTATTTGCCGTGTAAAATTTCTCTAGCGTTGTGGGTTTAAGGCCGTAAAACACAAATACAAATTTGTTCTTACACCAAGCCGCAGATCCTACAAAAAAATCTGCTTCTAAATGTACATTCTTGATCTGTACTTGCTTTGATTTCTTCTAGGTGCATGCATGTTTCTAGCGGTTGCAATCCTAGCACGTAGGTGCATAGGCGGATGGGTCTCCGTAGACAATAAAAATCAGTAGGCAAAAAAAATCAATCAAACCAATTCAATTCCAGCAGTATCTTGATGAGCCCACCAATCCCCAGATTGCCTCCAGGGAGCGCCGTATTCCTACTCTGGGATGTGGTAAACCCGGACACATGTCCGGGTTAACCACTGCTGCTTAGTTTCAAGCTCAAAAGACAACAGTTTTTGCATGTTTTTTCGCTGATCTTGCTTGATCCGTGCTCAAATCATCTGCTCCCTTGATAGAATGAGGTTTTTAGGGGTTGGCAAGGCGATTCCAATGGTTGTTTGCACCAGATTAAACCGTTCAAGAAGCTGATTGCAAGCTCTATTCAAAGATCAATATGCCAAAACACATTCCCACGCTCAGTTCGCCGCGTGGTTATCCCGATTCCCGGCCAAAAAACAGTGGTTAGCTCGGACAAAAGTGTGGTAAGCTTGGACATATCAGTGGTTAACCCGGACATGTGACCGGGTTTACCACATCCTGGAGTAGGAATACGGGCTCCCTCCGCATTGGGGAGAAAAGCTCCTCCGTGATTGGGGAGTTTCTCCCCAGAATTTCCGGTTGAAGTTGTTAAAATCCGGTTTCTTTAATAGATGCCAGCAAATTTCCTGTCAAAATTTTGTAAAATGCTTGTTAAATCCGGCAAATTAGAGGATATTTTCTGAAAAATCCGGTAAGTAGCAACAAAGCACGGCATTCTGCCAGTTTAAGCAAAATCTAATCTAGAGGCCTGTTCTAATCTCTGCCACTAATTTACCTTCCGGATTCTGCTAGTCTACCAGCGTGGCTTTTCATACACAAGGAATCTCTAGAGGAGGAGCAAATTTCCACCTAGAAAATTGGCCAATGCATAGATGCGCAGAGGCCAATTTTCTGGCAGGAATTTGCTGACGTGGCATTTTGGGTGACGTGGCATTTTCACTATTGTCATGGTCTTGCCGAGCTGTTACTATGGCGTCGTCTTGATGCCAAGGGGCTAGGCGTCATCGATCCGATCTTTCTTTACATTTCCTTGACGAAGAAAAATCGGCTCAGATCGCTAGAAAATCCCTTGGTCGAGCGCCAAAGATTTTCGAAGTTTTTGTAAGATCTTTACTTCCTTTTGCGTATTTCTGCCATAAGATCTGACAGTTTTAGAGTCATAGGTTATAACGATGGCCCTTTCATAAGCACGGCTGATTGCTTAAGGTCGGATCTGTTGCTTGAAGGGCAGATTCGAAGCTTTCATAAGCAAGGGATAGAAACAGGGCGATAAATGATAGAAATATGGCAATGGAGAAGCTTATGGCAGAGGTGGCAGTCGGAAATGAGGAAACTGAGAGGTTTGATGACCATAGCCAACACCTTTATAAGAGCAAGGGGGAGCTTTATTTTTCTTCCTTCTGCTCATGGCTGTGGCTTTTGTTTTGTTTCTTGTGTTTTTTTAATTATGATTTCTTTCTCATTTCGCAGTATTCCTTGACATCTCTGTAATCCATTTTGTTTGTGCCTATTTTCTGAACAGGGGCATAAAGCTTAAAAGTTTTTTATTAGCTCAACACAACTTTTTTCTTTGAACAGTCTTTGAATTGAGTCTTTCTAATCAAAACCTAAATGCTTATGTCATAGTCCCTATCAAAGGCCATGCATGACATTATCTATATCATCCCCCTGCTTTAGGCTGAGTTAGAAGCAGCCTCTGATTCAAACTTCTGTGATAATTTGTGTGAATCTTTTATGCATGCATACTCTCTTGCTAGCTTCAGATGTCTAGCTATGGATGTCAGATGGCTTACGAGTGCCACAAGTCAATGAAAAAAACTCATCAAACTCACTTCTAGCTCCAATCTGATTCCTGTAAAATAAAATTCAAGAATCGATGATTTTTGAAAAGAATGTGTACCACATGGCACATAGGGGTTGGTGGATGGGGCAAAAATTGCCCTACCCAGTTTTTACGGACTGTCTCTTCTGGTCCCGATTCCACTTCCTTTAATTTCTTGGTCCATGTCTTGCCACGTCATGCCCTTTCCTTCTATTTATTGTATAATAGATAGATATAATGTACAAGCTGCATTCTAATCTTAGGCCCAGATTCTATTACCAGAAGTCGCAGTTACCTCTGTGGCATCAAATGCCTTAAAGAAATATCTACCCTAATAGGATCTATGATTCCACTACGGCAAAGGTAGTTCTTCCACAATAAGATCTACTCCGTTGTTTTGATTCATGTCAAGATCCAGAAAGTGGCAATTGTTGCTGCTGCAAAAAGACAAGAGGAATCCCCTGACAATTAAGCAGCTATTGCTAGCATCCACATCCTTATCTGAAGCAAAATCCGATGCTCAAATACTTTTGTTAGTTGTTAGTGGAATCACAGAGAAGAAGATAAATTTTGGATGCTCGAACCAGATTGGTCCATCTTCAACTTCCAGGCATCAATTGACGCCAGTAGAATATCTGCCTTACCAACAACTCCCCCTCAGCCTATACACTCCATAATGCCCACTTGCCCTTTTGCTAATACCAATTTAGGTTCCGTCAATACCTTAGTGAGCATATCTAATTGTTGTCAATACCTTAGTGAGCATATTTGTTTGTTGTAATACTGAACATCAATCTCTCCTTTCTCCACCTCACCACGAATAAAATGATGGTGAATTTCTATATGCTTTGTTCTAAAATGGCACCTCGGATTTCTGCTCATTGCTACTCCACTTCTATTATCACAATATAGGAGCGTGACCTTTGCACATACTCTACCCTATTCAGCAAGCATTCTCCATAACCAAATGATCTCAGATGCTGCTAGAGATACTGCTATATATTCTGCCTTTGCACTTTATTTAGCTATACACTCTTGCCTTTTGCAACCCCATGATATGGATGTATCATCAAGTTTGCAAATGTATCCCGACATTAACTTTCTAAAATCTGGGTCACCTCCCCAATCAGCATTGGCATAACCTATTAGTTCACCCTCCTTGTTTCTCATAAAACTAATCAATGTAACTTAAGGTATCTCAACACTCTCTTCGCCGAACTATCCGGTGTTCTTTTCCCGGATTGTTGTAAATTAACCGCGATATCTGAGATATTCCGGTCTTGTACTATTGGCAACTGGCAAAGAACATGCCTAACAAAGCTCGACACGGTTTATTTTCCATCTCTTTCTGTTCAGAAATATTTTTTGGACTCATTCCACTGCTAATTTTCACTCATGGCGCAAAGAGATATCTTCGATGGATTACAATCAACCGAACTGAA
The DNA here is from genome assembly GCA_021234155.1 of Isoetes taiwanensis. Classification (NCBI taxonomy): domain Eukaryota; kingdom Viridiplantae; phylum Streptophyta; class Lycopodiopsida; order Isoetales; family Isoetaceae; genus Isoetes; species Isoetes taiwanensis. Next base: position 271,651 of record JAJEKV010000263.1, read on the forward strand.
TTAAAGCCTTTTTTATGTTCTGCTCCTGAGTTAAATATAGCTCCTTTTTTTCATATTTCTTCTAACCTTTATACCCAACAGCTTTTTAAGGTCACATAAATCCGACATTTGGAAGCGTTTCTTCAGCGATGCCTTGCATTTTTTCAGAAAGGATTTGTCACCACTGACTATAACATAATCATCAACATAAAGCGCCATGATCAAGCACTTATCACCTTCTTTCCACGTATATAAATTGCCTTCTATTTCCTAAATGCAATAGAAATTAGAAACTTATTCATGCACATATACCATTGTCTGGACGCTTGCCACAAGCCATAATGCCTTCTTTAGTTTGTATACCATATCGTCACCTTGTACATATCCTTGAGGTTCCTCCATATAAATTTCTCATCATATTCAACATGCTCTCTTGCAGTCACGTCATCATCAATAGACATCATACCATTGAATACTAGGAGGTGGAGATGCTACATAAGACATCATCTTCGCACCAAAAGTATGCTTCTTCTTGACACTCATCCATTTAGTTTGATGTCATGACTCCTTCGAACATCGATCATCACTACCATTAGACATGGTCTCATCAAGACTATGGACTCATCAGACTTCGCCTCATCAACCCTCATTAGGAGCTTTGGATGAAGAAACATAATGAATAAATATGGATCTATGCGTACTATTTGGTCTTCTTATACCATTCCTAGGTGATTGCAAACTAAGCCAAGACCATGTTCATGTCATGCACATGCAAAATGGCCATATTTGTAAATCAAGGACATATCAAGCTTACAGGATATCTTCAATCATTGCATAATTTACATAACAAGCAGTAGCTACAAGAAGAAAAATAGGCAAATGTAGCATGCATGTTGTGCATGTCTAAGGATCAATAGTATACAATTGGCAAAATTTGAATCCTCCAGGAATTACTCACCTCATGCACAGAAAATGCGAGAAGAACTTATTTCAGAATGTGTTGCCCCAACACAGTGTACAACTTCTTCATGCTGGATTCCTAGTGACTTTTAAATATTGGATCTAATCAATTTGTCATGCATAACATACAAACTATTTTCAGAGGGATTTGATTCCCTCTCATAGCTGTCTCATTATCAAAGTCACTTGGACAAAGTGCATGTTGCCAAAGCATTTTGGCAGCCATGGGATGATCAATTTTCTTTTACAGAGCAACGTGATGATTTCTAAGTTTATTTGGAGAATTTGGAATAATGTGGATGAGTCCCTAGGCTCCCACCTTGTGTATCAGTCCTTGCAAATGTGTATCTCTTTTGGGTCTCCATCTGTTAGGCCACATCTCCCCTGGCTATAGAGATTAGAGATGAGCTTCGCACAAATTCAGCCTGCTATAGAGGTTTAGATATGAGATTTGCACAAATCAACCAGTTACATAGGTTTAGACATGAGTTTTGCACAAATCTTTTAGTTTAGATCTGCGTTTTGGAGATTCCAAAAGTTTACATGGAGCTTAGACTTGATTTTGGCGACCTAAACATGGATGTTGCATCTTCATTCCGGCAACAGCAAACCTAACTCTAAGAAAGTTTACCAGTTGTTTACCTGTAACGCAGAATCATCATCCCAACTTCCATTTGATATACAGGAATGTCCATTTAAGGGGCATTCTTGGGATGAAACTAATCTCAGGAATGTCTCCTAAACGGACATTCTTGCAACGTGAAACTCTTGAGAAGCATTTTGCGGCAGTGAAAACCTTCAGAATGCTCGGTAAGTTCTTGGAATGCTGGGTAAACACGCTGGAATGCAGAGTAAATCCTAAGAATGAAAGTAGAATATGTAGCAAAATAACAGGGGGTCCCAAGGGATTTGATATGGATGTATAAATAACAATTCCTAAAACCGTAGACTATATATCCCTAAAACAATCGAATAAGTTGTTATAAAGAAGAACATAGATTCAAGATAAAAAATAATCGTATTAGCTCACTGGGTATATTGGTTAAAGTAATATTAGTTAGTACAATATATTATTATGTTAGAGGTTCGAGCTCCCGTATTTTATATTCTAAAATTTTAGGCAAAGTTGTATAGAGGTTCAATATTCCCTCAAAACCTTAGGCGAAATCGTATTTCATATTTCAAAATCATAAAGCCTCCAACCATAAATGATTATAAAATAAACGAAGGCTTGGGGGGCTCTAATATAATCTAGGTCATAGGATCCACGAATCCAACGACCATAGTAGTCCAGGATGCACTTTGTTTAGAATATGTAGCAACACAGCAGCAAGCCATAGGAGAAGCTTGTTGCTGAGCAATTTTTTTTTACTTTGATAATGGACACATGTCACAGCTAAAATGCAAGCTAGACAAAAATGCGGACTCAACGTCTGTATTTTGCTACAAAGAAGGCCAAAGGATGAATTATAGGACAGTATAACGCCCAAGGCAAGCGAATGACATTGACATTGATATTAAACCAATGTGAAGGCAATAGGTCCATAATCCAAATGCAACTTATGGGTTACTTGTGCAACAATGTGCAAAAATCGTTTTTGGGGCCAGCCAGGGCCACAAAAAATTGGGCATACAGCCACTTCTTTCTGACATAGAAAACCGACCAATTTACAACGTGGACAGAAAAGGACGCCGGAATACGAGGCCGCACGAAGAAAGGTTATGGCCGGATCCAGTAGCTCGTGGGCGCATGCTCTGCTCTATATTTCACCTTATACCTTCTCGGCCATTGGGATTGCCATCTCTATTGGTGTGTCTGTGCTTGGAGCTGCCTGGTAATCCATCTCATTAATTGCTTTTTAATCGTTCTTTTCCATATTGTTGCCGTCTGATTGAATCTATTGACATGATTAATGGGTAGAAAAGCTTATAAGATTCTTTACAGTCCCAGCAATATAATAACTAGTTTTAGTGCTGTAGATATGTTCCTTTGGATTAACCAGGTTTGTAGTAAATTGATGATATTGACACATCAGAATAATAGCCCTTATATACCAAACACAATGCATCAATCTTGTACTCACAGCATATCAGCATTCTGAGCAGCTGGTTGTGTGTATTTTAAGCATGAATTAAGTGCCTTGAGATGGGAGGATGTCAAGAAGACACATCAGGCTAGTTCAAAAGCTAATTGTATCATTTGAGATTTTGAGTTGTTGAGAAAGTTATGTCCTGAATAAATGAATGGCACATTTAAAGTGTATGAAAAGCTAGTAACTAGATTGTGAGGATAATGAACCTCAGGGAAAAGATGCATTTGATGGACCTTACAATGATCATAAATTCCCATCACAATTTTGAAGAAAGGGAATTGGAAGTGAATTTTTATGAAACCGAAATATGCTGGATAACTTTGAGGCTTGAGCAAGGTTAGCCTGTAGAGATGCATCGTTTGCATTTACAATGGGCAAGCCATTTCAGAGGCCATTACAATGCGTGCTTGCTTGAGGTAGACTCAGAAAATGGAGAAATGAAGGTAGCAAGACAGAATCACGAATGATCCTTTATAAAGAAAGAGTAATGAACAACTCAGCAGGTTTTCTATATAAATGAAAGAAGAGTGAACAACTTATAGGTTCTCCTATTAGTAACCTACATTTTGTTTGTATATTATAGTCGATGTTACAGAACTGACCAGTAACATGTAGCCGTATTTTGTAATATTTAATGAATTCAAATCTGGTATAGAGATTAAAACATGAATAAAGGGTTGGAGGAGTAAAAATGTGCATTTTGAAATGTGACATAGTTGAGTTGTCTTATTTTGTTTCGGTTTCTTTGTTATTTTCCCACAATTTCACATAAAATCTTGAGGATGTATGCAGTAGGATATTTAAAATGGTGTATTTTTCTGATAAGATGTCATACATACCATTTTCTTGAACCTTTTCATGTATCATTCAGGGGCATTTATATCACAGGAAGCAGTTTAATAGGAGCATCAATCAAGGCACCTCGTATTACAGCTAAAAATCTTATTAGGTGGAATTCCGTCCATAATTTATTCGTGTTCATCTGTGCCTGTGTGCGATAGACATTATAAAGTGTTTTTCTTTTTCTGCAGTGTAATATTCTGTGAGGCAGTTGCCATTTATGGGGTGATTGTGGCAATTATTCTTCAGACTAAGTTGGAAAGTGTACCTCGAACAAGCACGCATCTTGCTGAGTCTATGCGGGCAGGTTATGCAATTTTCGCTTCTGGTATAATCGTTGGTTTTGCCAACCTCGTATGTGGGTATGTACCCAATAATGCCCTGCCTCCATCTTAAGGGAAACTGAACCTTTGCATAGCTGGAAAATTAATGAATGTTGCAATGCAACAGATAAGCATTCCTAGACATGGCCAGAAGAATCTTAATTTCACAACTATTTCTTATAAGGCAGAGCTTCTTACTATGAAGAAGCTTAGATTGATGTTTGGTAATATACAGAATATTTAGTTTGTGCATGTAGGCAGAAAAGAGCATCAGCTCAATTGAACCATCATGTCTCGGCTTCTTAGCATGTAGAAATTACATTCTGTGTAGTAGAATCCAGTATATTTTATGGAGTTGAGAAAGTTTTCTTTCTTTTCCAGATGTTTTTGGTCTTATTTTCTCCATTATGTTCCTTGATCTTCAATTTAGAAGGGATTGGCGCTAACCAATATTTCCTTTTCTTCTGCAGAATATGTGTAGGTATTGTTGGGAGCAGCTGTGCCCTTTCAGATGCTCAAAACTCAAATCTCTTTGTCAAGATTCTAGTTATAGAAATATTTGGCAGTGCACTCGGCCTTTTTGGTGTCATTGTTGGCATTATAATGTCAGCACAAGCATCCTGGCCAAAGGCTTAGGCAATGCACTTAACAATTGTGTATCATACCAAGCCCCCAGTCTATATTTGTTGGATTTTGCTTGAATAAAGATTAAGTTTGCATGTACGATTTAGCCTAGATCAATTCTAAATAATATTCTATCCGGCACCTTCAGAAAGAAAGGGATTCTTGAGTCTCTAAGACGTAGGAGGATCATCACAATGTTCGCTAAGCTACTTTGAGGTAGAGGTAGTGTTCTTTATAACATGAAATTGCAGAAGTTTCTGAAACATCCGGGCAATGGGGCCCTATGACGGCTAGCTTTATGCACGGTGGTATGCCCATGGGAAATTGCTCTAAGCCTACCATTGATAAGCTGGATTGAAGAAAGGTTAATTTGGTATAAATAATTTAGGGGGGGAAGAAGCGATGGTTCTAAGTACGCCCGATTTGGGTTGGCCTCCCACGGAAACCCTTCCGGGTTTTAATGGAAACCCTTCCGGCTTTCCATGGAAACCCTTCCGGGTTTTAGTGGAAACCCTTCCGGGTTTTCAATTTCTGGAAAATCGGAAGGGTTTCCTTGTAAACCCTTCCGGGTTTTATTGAAACCCAGAAGGGTTTCCATGGAAAGCCGGAAGGGTTTCCATATTGGAAAGCCGGAAGGGTTTCCATGGAAAGCCGGAAGGGTTTCCACAAAAGTATTATTTTTTTAAATATTTACACACGTGAGCCTTTATGGCTCACGCCTTTCCACACGGACGCCCGACATTAAGGCGCACGTCCATCGAGCGCACGTCATTCAAAATTTGTTCAAAATTCAAATTTTGAGTGGAAACCCTTCCCAATTTCCTTGCATGATGGAAATTGGGAAGGGTTTCCATAGGAGGAAGGGTTTCCACAAAATGAGGAAAACAGGTTAGGTTTCCATGAGGAGGAAAATAGGTTAGGTTTCCACATGCAGTTAGAAACTCGATAGTGCGTACGTGTGAAGTTGCACTCTATTATGTTGCATCATGGCACTATGCTCTACATAATCTCTATTGCATAACCTTTGTCTTTGTTAAATATTCTTCCGTCGTACACGCAAGAGACCAAAAGAAAAAAAGAAACAAACTTAAGTAAATGATAAATGTAACATGAAAGAACAAACTTAAGTATTTGATAAATGTAAGCAAACTCAAGTACTTGATAAATGTGACAAGTGTTTTGATACATATGAGTCATAAACCCTTGGCCTTGTTATGAGAAAGCCACAATGCATACAATAACGCAATAGCAGAGGAGAGGACTTGTCGCTCTCCTCGGATCTGCGAGGAAGGGTTAAACCAATTCCATCCAACCTATAAAAGAAAATCATGTGAAGTGGTTAGTATGGATACTTTCCAAGTCATGTGCAAAAAGAAGAGAAATTAAAGGGTTTATTGTGATGTACCTGAGCAGCACTAGACGAGGCTCCATCAATGTAATCCTTAATAAAGAAACTATTTGCCAACAAGCGCATGGTCAAAGCCACGTGGACGCCGCAATTGGTTGCATCAACCTGGCTAGGCACGCCCATGTCCTCTGGATAACGAGAGGTGTAAGCCCATCCCGTACCTCCTCGGATGCACCTCTAATCGTAGGTAAATCCTAAACATCATCGTATATGGATCTAGCATTAGCAAACATCCATTCCACGATTCTACAAGCAATTTATATACTGTTTCACCGACAATGGTACAACGCTCACCACATTTCTCCATGCCCGAGAATCAAAACACAACCGGGATGTTTGCACATCCTCGATGTCCCTAAAGGGTGGAGTAATCGCCAAGGTCTCGGCGAGGACGCACAACCACCAATGGGAACTATCATGATACAAAGAGATGTTACCCTAAACATATAAACATGCATAGAATAAGGCATAACATTCCACTAACACTCACCCATGCACGACGGGCCAAAACATCGCCAGAGTCCGCTCCAATCCACTATTTGGACCATATGTATCACGGAATAAAGGATCAAGGATGGCACACCCCGTCGTGGGTGCGGATCCACCACCGAAAGGGGTATGCCCAGCGTGTAGAACGTGGGGTCCACAAACAACACACGCCCACGATCCTCGTCCGGACAACAAGTGTCTAATAGTCCCCGCATGTATGCAAAGCATGTGTCGAGAGAAAAATCAAGCATTGCATACCACACAAAGACATGACGCCGCACTTACATGATGTAGAACCTCGTGTGCGGGTCTCCCAACCAACCAACGATATCTGCATCTAGGAACTCACTTTCGTCGACTCAATAGAACCCACGTGGATGGAGGCTTGACAAGATCCTGAACACCCGATGCCTCCCTTTGGCCTCTCTCGCACAACATGGTACAAAGACCATGTGCTGCCGCCTTTCATTATCTTTGTGGCAATCTCCCTCGTAATCCTCGGAACCAAGGTCGAGGCCTAAAGCCGTCTAGCCTCAAGGAGGGGGCCCGAGCCGCCCCGATCCGAAGCCCATCCTCTCAAAGGGACAAAGACTGTGCTAGATAGAAAGTCCCGGCGACGTTTCCGGGTACATAATGCCATGACCGGCCAGCGGTCCTATCAAATGTCCATGCCTCATGATGATCTACGCCCAATCCGGGTGCCGATGGGGCATAAGGCGTGACAAGCCCATGTCTCTCCATGTGAGCCTCCCACACTAATGGGGTCCACTTTGCCCTTGTCTCCTCTGGACACCTCACGACCTCTGCCTCTACATCCCGGGCCTACCTGCCTTGCCCCCGCCTGCGCCTGCACTTGGCCTGGCCTACCTCTACCTCTACCTCTGCCTCTACACGGGGCTGCCTCTACCTCTGCCTCTCCCTCTCCCTGCCTCTACCTCCGCTTTTTTCGCCATCATTAAGCCCTCATGTCCATCCCACGTACATCTCTGCCCGAAGGGGCGTGTGAGCCTCAATCGGGGGGTCTCTGCTGGCTATCCGGCTCAGGCCTCATGAAAGCTTCGTCCAGTAGACCTATAAATGGCTCAATGGTGTCGAGGAGCCAGGCCTGGGCCGGGTAGTGCGAGTATAAGGACACTGGTGCATGGTCCATGAAGTGGAGCTCGTCGAAGGTGATGGCTCATGGAAAGAAGCCAACGCTGGCCGGCTTTATGTCCAGATGCACTTCACAACAATCGACCAATGTCGCTTAAGGAAAGTGATGTCCGAGGTACGAGCTAGGTAGTGTATGCAAAGGAGCGGGTCCGTGGAAAAGGAAGTGGGAGGAAGTGGAAGTACGGGGGAAGAGGAGGAACTGTGCGAAAAGGAGGTGGTGGCACGGGCAAGGTGCTAACAGATGGTGGTGGCACAGCGGAAGAGGGGTGGTCCACATGGCAACGTGGAAGGGGGTGGTGGCACCGGTGCTACCCTAGAAGTGGGGCTGGAAGACAAGTTGAGGAAAGAATGGACGAGACCCTGGGATGGGAATGATGGTGGTGCATATGGGAGTGACGTGACAAGGCCCGCTCGCATAAGGAGAGAACTAGGAGCATGGGAAAGAGAACGGGTGGTGGGAGAAAGAGGAACAGAGGGCTGAGTGGTCGATGCTAGGGCATGTCCCGCATCATGGATAGGTACCCTCCCAAGGCTGAGGTCCACATACGCCAAGATGTGGATGGCACGAGTGGCGTGCTCGGCGTAGCAAAGGCAAAAGAGCGCTAGAACCATCCTGCCTTCTAACTGGCCGCCAAGTCCGCGGTGAGCCCCTAATCCACGAACCTCGCCACAGCCGCGACACCTCCTCCTCTCGCCCCCGGGTCAGGCTGCCTCATCCTCAATATGGAGGTCTCTCTCCTCCCCTCGACAACACCCGGCCTCCATCCAACCCGATCCGTGTGTTCCGTGGGGACGGGACTGCCAAACCCTCATCGCGCACCCTAATGAGATCACACTCGGCCCGCCATCCAACGTGGTCCTCCCATTGGGTATCTCGCAGCCTAACTCCTCTGCCCAAGTATGTCCTCTCAATGCCCTCCCACTCTGCCACTACCTGGCCACGTGGACTCTAGCTAAAAGCGTGCCTCCCCTTGGGATACTAGATACCTTTGGCACATCTGTCCTGACCACGAAGGCGGCTCCTCTCCCTCTCTCTCTCGCGTGCCGCCTCGTCCTCCTCGTCCCTCGGACGCACTCTACGTGCACCACGTGGCCGAGCCACCCATGGTACCTCCCCATGCTGCCTCTCGTGGTGCTTCTTCGCCGCATCCATACCTAGACCCCAGCCACCCTGGTCTCCCGGAAGCGTATGTGTGCAACCCTCGTGCTCACAAAACCATCTATCCTGGGACCTTGTAGGAGTCCCAGGGATGGTGATCAATGCTCGACGTATTCTCCAATACCCATGGAGCTCGTCCCTAAAGAATTCTAAATTCTAAGTTCACACAACTCTAAAGCAATAGACAAAAAAAAAATTAAGTTTTCTCTACATACGAGATGCATATTACGTTTCCTCTACGTACTAATGGAAGTAAGAGAACAACGGATAAGCTCATACTAAGGGACTAACCTAAACTTATACTACTTAATCCAAAACTAACCTAAGCTTATACTAAAACCTAGGCTTATACTAGGGACTAACCGTCGGCCAGCAGAATGTCCTAATCGGGTTGTGGAACGAATTGTGCCATCGCATCCATCGGCTGCCTCTAATCCTGCCATATCTGTATGAATAGATTACAAAAGAACCATAAGCAGGTAATTTATTTGAAATACTTGAGAAAGACTGTTATTACAAAGAAAACCCTAAACCCTAGCAAATTTTAAGCACAATGACAACATACAAGAACTTCCAATCAGACAAATCATAATTGTAAATGAATTGGCTAGTTCACATTTAGTTTGTGACTGTGCGCTAAGATCGTTCAAGGTAGCATCTATTTAAGTCGATATAGAAGGCTCGTTTCCATGCCCTTTTTGGTTGCTTCTAAGCTTAATATGTTCAGCCCTTTTTTATTTCGCTAGAGATCACCACGAGAATTTTCTTATTGCCATGACTATTTACATGAGAGAAGAAATAGAGATGCAATAAAATTGCACTTGGAGTGCTTTTGCATTAATATATAAACTTGTTACATGTAAAGTTTTGGATTTGATCGCTCCAAAACCCAAGTGTTTCTAATATTTTTTAATGGAAATAAAAACTTCGTCGAGGATTGATGATCTGCCCAATTGATAAATGCGCTCCACCTTCAAGCAATATGTAGCAAAATAACAGGGGGTTCCAGGGGGATTCGATATAGATATAATTCTTGAAACCATAGACCACATCCCTAAAACAATTCAATGGGTTATTATAAAAAAAAACATAGATTTAAGATAAAAAATAGTCACATTAGCTCACTGGTTAGATTGGTTAAAGTAGTCTTATTAGGACATTGAGTTATTTTGGTAGAGGTTCGAATCCCCATATTTCATATTCTAAAAGCTTAAGCGAAACTGTATAGAGGCTCGATATACCATCAAAACCTTAGGCAAACTCGTATTCGACATCTTAAAATCATAGGCGTCCCCAATCATAATTGAGCATAATAGAAACGAGAGGTGTCCAGAGACTCCAACATACAAGCTGGGCCGTAGGATTGACAGATCGGACGACTGTGGTAGTCCAGGGTCCAGGATTCAAAATTTATTCGTTGGAATTAAGCTAATCTTGAAGGAATTAGATGCACTTACTTATCTCCTAATTGCATCAAAAAATAGCTATGATGGACTAGATGGAGAAATTTGTCTAACCTGGCAGTGCTCCAAGCTGCAGCTCAAAGACACGCCCTCGTAAGATTTTAAGCCGCCTCTGCCTGTGCCAACATCAAGCACTTTAAAAAGACATTATATATCAAATCTGCCTCTCCCAATATCAAACTTAAAACAAACATTATAAATCAGAGCATTCTAAATGTATTTTACACAGGAACACAGGAGCATTCTAAATCGGATTGAAGGGTACAAGGGATCTTATACATTATCTAGAAATTCAGGAAGAGTAGATGAACAGCAAGCATAATCCTGGGCAAAACAGAGAAAAACAGAGAGAAACCAAGCAATAAAAGCAGGTTTTATCAAGCATTTAATTCGGGAGGGAAAAACAATGGGGGAAATCTCATCTTTGTCAAAGATAATTGTCGCCCCTACGTCTTGCTAAGAAAGGCTTCCTTCCGTGTATTTCCAATTTGTCACTATGTTAGAATCCGTAATGGGTCTTGTTTGTAGTAGAAGCCATTAACTTACTCCAGTCCACATGTAGAAATAGTGATAGAGCTTTCTCACCGGAGTTTGTTTTTGCAACCAAGGCTGACAAACCCGGTGGAGGCATCGATGATTTTTGTTAATAAATTCGCACCCTATTGAAAACAAATAACGCAGCATAACAAGGAAACTCTGAAATGCTGAATTCTGTAAACTCCATTCAATTTTATGCATGTACTCACAAAATTTTTATCTACAGAGGCATAGGCTCTCTGACGATTGCCTGATGTAACCCAATTGTTGCTTTCTTAGGCGTCCAAAGATCTCGAAAATTTTAAATCCACCGGGTTCATGGTGTCAGATATAGAAATTAAAAGCGGAATACGTAATATCCAAATCAGAGGTGAATAACTTAATTAATCTATTTGTTCCGGTGATTGAATCTGAAGTAGAAGGTAGAAAATTTCTTACCTTTTCAAGCCGAACCTCAGAAACAAGTGGACTGATGCGTTCAAACTTGTGGATTTCTTCAATTACTGAAACGCTTCCGTGAATCCTTTTTCCTTGAATCGCCACGCCACTGAAACACTTCCTTGAATCCTTACAACTGAAACCCTTCCTTAATCTTGAATCGCCAAAGAAAAAAATCCTAAAGCTTCTTCAAAAATAGACGCGCTTCTGAAATCGCCGGAGAAGAGACCGAGAAAAGAAAAATATCCTAAAGCTTCTTCAAAAATAGACGCGCAAATTTAATTCTAGTCATTAATTTCGGACGGTGGATATCTTCACCCAAAAATTCTACTTTCTCGGAAACCCTTCGGGGTTCAATATGGAAACCCTTAGGGGTTTCATGGAAACCCGGAAGGGTTTCCATATTGAACCCGGAAGGGTTTCCACTAACTTATTTAATAACCCCAATCGGGGGGAGATAGTGTGAACGGGGAAGAAGCGTGAAATAAGTTTTTCAGGAATATAAAACATAGTATTTTGGTCTTCATAGTTTCTCTTTGGTCTAGGGTTAGTTTATCAAGGAGTTCCATAAATTTTGAGTTCATATGCAGTTCCGAGCGTCCCATCCATCCTCACCGTTTCTTGCGGTGTTTTTCTTGATGTGAATCTGGGCTGGTGTGGTGCAATCCCAATGTTTGGTGATCCACCACATTTCATCTTCAGGCCTTCTCCTCACGTGTTTGCCATTCTTGTCTTGTTGTCTCAAGGTTGTACTTCTGGAGTTCTCCAAGATAATTAGGAGCGGTGGTCAAGGTAGCTTGGGCGAAATGCATTAGACCTAAAATTTGGTGGTCTTGGTATGTTGGATTTTCACCTCCAAAGCAAGGTCATGATATCAAAGTTCATTTGGAGGATTTTCATTGGTAAGGATGATTCTCCTGGCCTGAGGTTGTTGGTGCAGTCGATTCAGCATTGTCTCCCATTTCATAAGGCCACCATTAAGCCCCTCCTTCCTTGGGCTTTGCTTTATCATATGCATCTGTATCCTAATGCTTCTCCTTTTCTAAAGGGGTTGCTTGTTGCTTGGGACACTGTCAGGTCTCTTTTCCATATTAATCCCGAGGCATGTCTTGATTTGTCCACTCCATCTTTGGTGGATTCCTTTGCAGGACACTCCGGAGAATGTGCCTTTAAGTGTGGTTGTTCATCCAAAAACACAACGGCGATGGGTAGCAGTACGGTATCGGCACTATTGCGGCTTGGTATGAGTCCTGGTCATCTCATGTCATGGGAAGCATTTAGAACAAAGTTCTTGTTGTATGGATGGGACGAGTAATCTGGAATCATATTGCTGCATTGTTGCCACGGGATTCGGGTCCCGCATTGAGGTAGTCATATGGGGTTGCCATCGGGATATCCGGCCAGGCGGTTTGTGTCTTCACGTGTATAAATTGCTTTTGCATTCTGAAATCCTGCCTCCATCTAATAGGTGGCATCTTCAGGACCGTCGTATTTAATTAAAGTGGGACAAATCTCGAATTTTGGGACTCGGACTGAAAATGGGACTCATACCCCAGAAAAAAAATTTCTGAATTGATTGCTTGAATAGAATTACACATCACACACAAAGAATTGGGTTACTTGTTTTCCCCAAAAATTTTACAAACCACTAGTTGGGAAAGTTTTTAAGCTTCTCAATATTATCTACCCTCATACAATGACAAAGCATAAGTTGCCCTTCTTGTGTCTTCCAATGGGCTCCCAATATTGAATTTGGAATCCAGGACGCAACTCCTCTCCATCAGCCATAGTGGTGGTTACATCGAGAGAGTGCCACCCCTAACCATATTGGACAATCCGGCCTTACTAGCACAAAGTATCCTTCCTTGATGTCCTCAAAGGGATCCCACCGGGGAAGATCAAACCACTTTAGCTTTGAGGCCTTACTTCCCACAAATCACTTGGAACCCTTGTTAGGACCCAAGTGAACATTCTTAGACGTGCTTGCTCCTTGAGAACCCTCCCATCTTGACTCGGCAAGAACCCGTCTCTCAACTTCCTCCCACATGGTTGTTGGGTTTCTAAGCATGTCACAACTTTCTCCCGAAGCTTGATTAGGGAGTCCATTTGATTTTTCTTAAGACTGGAGGTGTGCTTTCCATTTCAACATCATCCCGGTCGTTATATAATCCTTGATGCCCTTCACTAGTTGGCTAGAGTCTTTGGTGATCTTGAAGGGAGGTAGTGGTTTTGGCTGCCCTTTAGGAATGAGAACTTCACCAGCAAAGACACCCGTTGCCACAACTTCGATTCCTTGTCTGAGGCATCCACAACTTGTCACCTGGTCTCCACTTATATTGCATGATTGGTATTCCATCCCTAACCCAAAACTTGAACTCAAGTGGCTTTGTGTGTCCTGTCAACTCCGATCCTTACCATCTAGCAAGTATCCCTCGACAAATGATTTCCAATCTGCAACCTCATCCATCAAAGAAAGCCATTGGGTTGGGGTCAATGCAGCTCTCAAACACATCCATTAGTTCAGGGAGACTAGTCATGTTTTTCTCTCTTGAGCTTGGTGGAGAAAGTTCCAAATAATGTATCTATATCATCATGCGTATGCCCAACCATCATGAATCCCACTTTCACAACTTTGAATACTCCTCCCGCTTTCAAGTATGACATTGCCCCAAACATCCATCTATTCTTGTTTTCTTTTCTTGTTGTCCAATTGAACACATAGCTCCTCCGCGCTTGTTTCTCAAGTAAGGGGAAATCATCCCAAGTCCTCCTTGATTCACTAGATACCTGGATGTGAGCTTTTTATACGCTTTGGTAACAAAGCTGGTTGATCATCCATCAAAGCCTCAAAAATGGGTGCTGATGGGGAATACCTCCTCCCTTCTATCGATCCTTTCTCTAGTGTTCTCAAGCACTTGAAAATAGAGCTCACATGGAAGTTTGGATCATCCCTCCATAGATCAAGCACAAAATGACCATAGGTTCAGGTTCCATGACCATGTGTTAAGACACCCACCGGACTTACTTTCAAGCGAAAAGCGTTTTGACAACGCTTGGGTAAAGGATCTAGCTTTGGCAAGAAAGTCTTGTGTTGGTCCATCTTATCATGAATTATACACGTAAATCGCAAGCCGCATCTAAGAAAATGTTCTCCACCGCCAATACAACCCGTCTACATGATATTTGGTCCTTTGATGATCTCGCAAATTGCTCCCTAATTGCCATTCTTTCTTTCTCTATTGCAATTGATGCAAGTGTATCCTTGAGTTGAATGCAAGTGTTGCACTTTGAGAATGGCATGTGTTGCGGGACACTCACGCCCACGAGAATTGAGTGCTCCATAACTTGCTGAAATGTGATTGAGAAAGAGGCCTACCTCCGGAGGTTTCTAGGATGGAGTTGACCTCTTTAAGGCACTCCTTTTGGATATAGTGTTGTGGCAACACCCTTTTTGCACCACTCGCGCACACCGTGCTCGTTCACCTTCGACTTGTGGGGCATAGATTGAGACATGTATCTCACAAAGCTCTCAAGGCTGCAATGGCCTTGAGAGTATTTGCTCTAGGTTTCAAAGTGAGTGCATTGCCATGTTGGAACAAACTGTGCCCTTTTCTAACCTTTGCTCCGAAGATCGTAGAATGAAGACTTGCTCACCCCAAGAATCCATCTCAATGCTCTCATACATACCTTCGGGCCCCTCAATTGATATAGTAGCCTTCACGTGTTTTCATCATAGCGGAATTCCTACACAAGGAGTAGATGAAATTAATCCTATCTTTATGAAGTCATCCAATGTATTGGGACCTTATCTCGCACGAGGTCATCCCACTGCATCTTGCGACTATGCAATCTAGGTTGCAACACTCTTGTCCCCTAATTGCCTCTAGGTTTTCTTTGGTTGGGGCCATACTTTCCATCCTTTCTAAATATTTGTCACTTCTAGGCCTCTTGGGCACCCTTTGGCTGCCTTTTATGAAAAACATAAGCGCCTCTTCCTTGTGATCAAAGGATGCTCATCGACCACCAAATCTTCCACATGGCCACAGGGGTGGGCCTTGGGGTATGTAGTTCAAGAGGGCATTCCAAACTATCACCATTCTTGTGTGTAATATATCTAATTGGCCATCTCAACCGAAGTTTGGGACTCCAACAACCCAGAGCACACAATGCAATCACTAGAGCTTCCACAGGGGACATGATTGTATCAACTTGGATAAGAAGCTTCACAATGCCAACTCAAGATGATCATCTCCGGCCTTTCATCATTCACACTATCAAAGGATCAAGCTGCAGTTATGATGCCCTCTTGCAAATCTTGTCTCGTTGCAAGGGTGCAACAACAAGCGAGCCATCTTCCTCCATTGGAGCCTAGGGCAATGTCTGTCTTTGGGCTTCCTTGGCTCCATTTTGCTCATCTCACATCCTCCCCGAATGAAAGAGCACACATTAAAACTATATACAACCATTTAAACCATTAAATCTACATATACAACCATTAAACCATATACAACCATTTAAGACCATTAAACCATTAAACCACATAGAACCATTAAACCATTAAAAACATTAAACCATTAACCATTAAATCTATTAACCATTATAAACATTATAACCATTAAAAATATGGCCTATGTGGCGCCTTGTCGTGAATCCCGACATTGCCACGTCGAGTTAATTCGGACACCCATGTCACGGGACCGCATGGCCCCTGCGTGATTGGGGTGTCATAATGGCACTTTATCGAGGTTCGAGGGTGCAACTCGAAATAACTGCACCCTCTTCCTCTTCCACCGCGACCCACTCATCCATTCATTCTTTCTCTGTTCTGTTTTTCCATTCCGTCTCTGGAGCTCTGCCCTTGGCGATCCTTCCAATCTCTCAATTCCGACGGCTTCTTATGCCAGTGTGGCGTGGTCGACGGATCGGGACGCATCTAGCGTCGAGGTTTTTGCGCAGTTTGAGTGTTCGAGCGGGCGTTACTGCCTGAGAAGAAAGTGAGATTCTTCTCTGTAAGTTTATAGCTTTTTTTATTGCTTCTTTTTAGTTTTCTGTAAAATTGCACTCTTACTTATATTCTGTTATCAGAGGTTCTTACGATCCCCTGTTTCGATTTCCAGCCCGACAAATCCCTATTCTCGCTTTGAAAATGCCTATTCAAACATGGAATCAAACACGGGAGCTTCCTCTGCATCCAGCAAATCTACCAGGTTTGGTTTTTTAATATGTTCTCTTTTGTCTCTTCTGTTTCACTCTATTTCACATGTTTTCACTGTTTTCTGTTTTGCTTTTGTTTTGTTTTCTGTGTTTGTTTTCTTCTTCTTAGTTTTTGTTTTATTGAAAACCTTGTACACGCATAAGTAAGACTAGTGCTAAGACTAGTGGCAAGCAACTGAACTAGGAATCCTCAGAGACAGGTGATAGGAAGAAAAAATACACAGAGCAGTAACAGAACATTACTATGAATGATTCACAACAGAAATTGCATAACATTCTATGACTGTTTCATAACAGAACTTAACCATGAATGAATGTTTTTAACTATGATCTAAGAACAGGATTTGCTTTACAGCAAATGCAAATCTTTCTAACTCATAGAATATCCTCCCTTGCAGGAAAGGTGCAGACTGCACTCGGCTTTCTCGACTCGCGAGTCGAGAATGCCTCAGCTTGCCAACAATCCAAGAAGTACAAGCCTTCTTCTCGACTCGCGAGTCGAGAATCTCTCGTCTCGCGAGGCGAGAACAGGGAGTGTACCCCCTGGATTGTTGGTTGGTTGAGGCAATCTCGAATCGTGAGTCGAGAACGACAAAGAACCAAAGGTCCTTCTAGTCCTCGAAAAGCCGCCCAATGCCTTTTGTGCATTCTCGACTCATGAAGTCGAGAATGTCATCTACCGACCAATGGCTTTAGTGTCCGATCGCTAGAGATGCCTCTACCCAGTCTCCGAGCCACTCCCTTGAACCATCTTCGGTGAATATTGCAAAGGGGATTGGCTCGACCGGTGGAGGCCTCACGACGAAACGTAGAGGACGCTCTAGCTATCTTCTCGACTCGTGAGTCGAGAAGACCCGCTAGTCGAGAATCCCAGTGCATTCTTCTGTGTCTTGTCACAGGCGCCTGCAGACAGTCTTAGCCACTCTCCTTCAAATTATCTTCCTCGAGTATTGCGAAGGGAAGTGGCCCTGACTGTCTGCAGGCCTCTGGGTCAAACCACAGGGGGCTTTCTCGACATGTTTTCTCGTGCATTCTCGACTCGCAAGTCGAGAATCCCTTAGACAGCCAATTATCCTGTGTCTGGTCGTAGGTTCCTCGACCCAGTCAGAGCCACTCTCCTTCGAACCATCTTCCTCGAATATTGCGAAGAGGAGGGGCTCGGACTGGGTGGAGGCCTCTGCAACTAACCACAGGGAAATGCATCCTTAAGGCCTCAGCCACCCAACTTTATTTTCTACTGAAGACTCGATAATGCCATAGGTTGGCTTGCTGTCTGCATTCTCGACTCGCGAGTCGAGAATGCCTTAACCAGCCAGCACTCCAGGAGTACTACCTGGAGTTTTCGCTGGCTAAGGCATTCTCGACTTGCGAGTCGAGGATGCAGGCATCAAGCCAACACTGGGATTCTCGACTTGCGAGTCGAGAATGCAGACATCAAGCCAACTCTGGGATTCTCGACTCGCAATTATAGAGTTAAACGCTAATGCCTATTCTGCTCTGTCAATTAATGGTACCCCAACTGATTTCTTCCCTATAAAAAAAGGTGTGAGACAAGGTTGCCCTTTGACACTTCACTTGTTTCTAACTGTGGCAGAGATCCTAGCTAGACTTATCTTTTTCCTACAAAATGCCAAGCAAATTACTGGTTTACAAATGCCAGACTAAAAAAAACAACTCACTGTTTTACAATATGCTGATGATATCTTTATAATGCTAAAAGTAGATAATGTAGTTCTGGATAATTTCTTTGACTGCATTAACACATTTGGGATTGCTTCTAGTGTCTTTCTCAACATAGATAAATGTTCCATTTTTTGGGATAATCCTGACCCCACAGTTAACACGAGAGGAATTAGAGTTGTCCAGCCAAATGAAAGTATTACATTGCTAGGCCTCTCCATCTTAAGTAATAATACTACTAAAGGTGCTTGAGATAGTATTGTTAACATAATCAAAAGGAAAGTTAGTGGTATCAACAAAAAACTTTCTAGAGCAGGGAGAGTTATTGTGGCAAATTCTATCCTTACTAGCACAGATATTTACTTCTCCTCTGTCCTAATACCCGGCCATAAATCCTACAATTTTATTTGAGAAATTTGTTAAGGATTTTATTTGTTCAAGTACGCATTGCCTTAACTGGAAGGAACTACCTTATGATAAAGACCGGGAGGATGGGATGCAAGTCCTTATTTAAGCAAGCTCAAGCTCTGAGGGCGAAATTCATTTGGAAAGCTATTAATGGTTACAATTCTCCTGCAATAGACTTCATCAAATATTGGCTGAGTAGATACAAACCTTTCAATAAAACAAGTTGTCATCACATTCCTCCTCAGTCTTTGTTTAACATTCAAAGTTGGCCCTAATACCTCCAATTTGATGAGAAATCTTTTCATCGTTTGAAACATGATTGCTCCAATCTTTGATCACAGACCTCTACGTCAGGACAATGGTTTTGTTTTTCTATTTTTTGGTCACATGTCTTTGCAAAAAATGGCTTCTCATGTTTGGCTGAAGAATACCCTAAGACTTACAAGAAATGGGAAAATGCTGGTTTTGCTATCCTTTATGATCTCTGGAATAGAACTAGATGGAGAACTTGGAGGGAAGCAGGTTTATTTGGTACGTCCACAATGGCTGATAGACTTCTATATAAGCATATTATCTTTTGCCTTAATGGTATCAAACAATGCACTATTGCTGAGCCTATTAATTGGACATAAGGGAACACCATCCATGAAATTGCTTTCAAGATGGAATATTACCCCAACGATTTCCTTAGTAGCTTGAAGAACTGTTGGAAGTCCTAACCTAAGGTTCAGCCCCTTTTTTTTATTTTGTTGAAGGCATAGTTGGTGGGATTTGCACCCGCCCATGTCTCCCACCCGATGATAGCTAGTGGGTTTTGAACCCTGGTGGGGATCCCTTACTACTAGACCACCACTGCGATGGGCTTGGCATCCTCTTCACCTTGCTATTCCATCTAAGAATTATCTTAAGAAGAGACTTTATAGCAATGATCCAAACTATGATCCCATTTGTGAGATGTGAAGGGGCACCGGAGTCTATAATACATATCTTCAAGTGCCCGAGGATCTCAGTTTTTTGGACCTAGTTAAATAATATCACTCATTCTGCAGGGCACAGAATTGAGTTTTAGGACTCTATTTGCCACTTCTTCGAAGGAAATAATGCCTTTGTTAATTCTTTGAAGCAGATTGCTATTGCTATATGGAGTATTTGAAAGTTCAGAAATGCAATTACACTTGGAAAAAGGAATATGAGTATTTCAAGTCTGAAACTTCTCTTTATGTTTGAACAAGCAACATGTGCCATGTCGCATAGGTCTAAAAGGGGAGATGATTTTGATAGGAAATGGCTTGCTTTTGGTCATTTTGTAGGTCACTCTAATTTCTTCAAATGAAAACATATCCAACTGTCATCTAAGATTTCAGATCTATTGAATCTTTTGATAGGGCTGCTCAGTGGTCACACTCAGATTGATGATATATGTGACAATGAGGCTTGATTTCACTTAAATGCTATGGGACAATTTACTCCTCCAACATACCTAGGGCCTATAGTATCTAGATTCAAAGACATTCTTCTTGATGGTTATCAGGCTTGGATTCTAGATATTTTGTTATTCTCCTTCAGCACTTCAGATCAGTTCATTGCATCCAGAAATAGCATGATATTGGGATAACAGGGGCTGGCTTATGTGCTAGCTAATTGGCCAGATTGAGGGGTTTGCCACCTGCCGGTTTACCGGCCAAAACGAAATCTGGCCGCTATCAAACGTAAGCCGGCGTTTGGTGGAAATTCCGGCCTTGTTTCTGGCCTGTTTCCCAGTGACGATTCTGGTACTCAATCTCTGCAATCATGCTCTTGATCAGCTGAAGGAGGAGTGTTAATTTTATTGGTAAGCTTATAGTTGATGAGAACTTCAAGTGTGTAACTAAGGTGCAGGTGCTGCAGGTTGTGACTAAGTTCTAACTATTCTCAAGAGTAAATTTAGCTGAGATACAAGGTATTGTGAAATGTTGAAGATGGAGGTCTTGAAAATCTTAGGGGCATGAATGTTCAAGTTGCAACTCATGTTCAAGTTGATCTTCACATGACACTTATCTACATATTAAATATTAGTTGTGTTGTTTATTGTTGTTTTTGGCAATGGTTGAAAAAGCTAATTTTAGCGTTTGAGCATGTGGGATATTAGTGCTGGACGAATATCTAAGATTAGCAGTCGAATTACGAGCTGATCCGTTCCTAAACCGTCGGAGAAGAGATATAGAAGATACAGAATTGTGATGATTCGGGAGCATAGGAATGATTTGGGTGTCCTCTTGGAGCTCGGAAGTGGAAGTCAACCGTGCTACAGTATTATGGTCAATACCGTAGCTACAGTAAATTGCTACAGTGTTGATCGTAAATAGCTTAATGGTTTAATAACCATTTTTCTAGATAAAGTGCTTATTTGATATTTGGCTAGGAAATTCAAGGATCTGAATACTTGATTTGCCTTGATAAAACAAACTTGGGATAAGTGACCAAATCTTGGCTCCCAAAGTTGAAGGTTTTGTAAGAAAACAATTCTAGTGAATCTAAGCTATTGTCTCTCAAATTATTGACTTGTTGTGCTAGGCATAAATTGCAAGGTTGCAAGTTCAAGTTTGAAAAACTAACATCATACAGATTATCTGCTGTTGGCTGGGTGTTCTCTTCTCTATGATCTGCCAAACAACCCGAGAGTATTGGGTATATCCCAGGCAAAAGGCGTTTTGGCGTGATGTTAGCTCTTCCTTGTAGCTAGAATCAGGATTGGCAGGTAATTTTAATTCCAGACGTTTTTATAGAATGTCTGCCCATAATTTTGAGACTTTACTGAAGCTTGTGGCCCCTCATATACCTGAGCCAAATCCAGAAAATCGTGTGAGAGAACCTGTGAACAAGGCACAAGCCCTTGCTTGTGTACTATTCAGGCTTGCACACAATAACAAATGCTTTATTTGTGCACAGTTATTTGGCCTTGGAGTCTCAACTGTGCACAAGTACACGAGGATGATAGTGGAAATTCTTGCCACTAAGCTTAGAAATGAGTTCATTAAAGCTCCAGACGCTCACAGACTGCAACAAATAATACAGGACTTTGAATCCATATCAGGTCTTCCGCAAGTGCCTGGGGTGATAGATGGATCTCATATCCCTTTGCGCTACAAACCAGCAACCCAGTTCACACCAGCAGATTTTTGGGTGCATGCATCATTTTCATTCAATTCTTCTTCAAGCTGTGTGTGATGCTTCCAAAATATTTTGGGACATCTGTTGTGATGCACCAGGAGGATCACATGATACACGCCATTTTTATACTTCACCTTTATATAACAAGCTCATCACCAGGTAGATTCTTGCGCTTCCTATTAGGAGGATTCGTCGATTGAGAGTCAAACCTTTTTTATTGGGTGACTCAGGGTATCCAGCATCATTTTCAATGCTGGTTGTAACAAGAAGAAAGCTCAATGATACTCCTGAACAAATCCTTTTTCTGAAGAAAATGTCACAAGTCAGGGTTCTAATTGAAAATGCTTTTGCACTCCTCAAGGGTAGATGGAAGATTTTGGAAGACATGCCAATTCGCTTGCCATTTGCACCACGTGTGGTGGTTGCTTGTTGTGTGCTGCACAATTTCTTGCAGCTTCATGGCGAAGAGGAGAACGTAGAAGGTCAAGTGCACATTTATGGTGGAGGAGCAATAATACAAGGTCAAAGCCGTAGACGCCATGAAGGTAACCTCCTCCGAAGAACATTGTTCAAGTATATGCAAGACCAAGGCCTACTCAAGCCATAAATTCCCAACAGGAAATCCATGTTTATTTTGTTTTCCTATTTTCCATGTGTGTTACAGAAACTATTAGTTAGTTTTGAATAAAGATGATATGTTCTTATGAAATGTATTTTGAAAGCCTTTGAATAAATGTATTATGTCTTATTTGAGTGTGAACCAAAGTGCCAAGCATTAAAAATTAATCTGTTACGTGTGATATAAAGAAGGAAAGTGGATGGTCGAAAAGTCAACTTTTAGGAGTTCTTACGTGTGAACCAAAGACTTTGATTCTTCTTTGAAAAAGTAACATGTGTAGTACTTGGTTCGGGAAATTTTTTGCCTATGATCGGCGATTTTCCTACTGGATTTAGAGCAACCTACCAGCTATGAACTCCCTCACCATTTTTGCTGGAAGTACCAAGAAAAATGCCTGTTTTTAGTAGGAAATTTTCCTATTGTTTCTAAACTGTACTGCCAATTTTTATTTCCACACGATAGCTTACAAGGCTTCCAGGCAATTTCCCGAACCAAGGTGTAGTATGATGTGAAACTTAGCTTTCGTAGAAAAAAGTAATAAGTGCTTTCATATGAAACTTAGCTTTCCTTGCAAAATTACAGATATGAGATATATGCAAATCCATTATACTTGTAAAAGCTCATTTTACTTGAAAAAACTTTATGCTGTACGTGAAATGAGGTAGGTTGATTGGAGTGACAACACCACCATGACAGTTTTGTACATCCTCTGTCATCAATCAATCATTGTAATTTCTATTATAGAACAACAATATTACAGAATTACAGGGGCATGTATAATATTTGTTGATCAATCATTGTAATTTGTGTTATAGAACATCAATATTACATAATTACAGTGGCATGTATAATGTTTGACCAATCATTATAATTTTTGTTATGGAACAGCAATATCACATAATTACAGTGGCATGTGTAATGTTTCTTGATCAATCACTATAATTTCTGTTATGGAACAACAATATTACATAATTACAGTGGCATGTATAATGTTTGTAGAACAACATGTTTAAATTGCAATTGCATAAGTGAAAGAGTCTTTATTCAAAAACAATAAAAAAATGAAGCATAGATCAAAAATAAGTTAGAGAGCGCTTATGAGCTTACTACTCATATTGATAATAGGTATGGGAGCTAGATCCGGAGGGAAGATATGGGTCTTCTTCTGTACAAAAGTGGCTATCATTGAATGTGTTTTTAGATGGAGCTGATATATTGCCAACTGGATTGGATGGTAGTCGGGCTTGCAAGTCCATTTGAAGCATCTCCGCAAGTTGCAATTTCAATGTCTCTTTCCTCTCGGCAATTTGCAACTGTAATTGTTCAACTAGAATTGAAGTAGCTCCACGAACACCATCTTCCAGTCGCCTTGACTTTGTTTTCTTGCCATTCAAACTAGAACTACCCTTCCTGTTGGAAACAACGGGCAACTTCTCTTTCAATTCCCTCATTGGAGTACCTTGGCCATCATCGTTACTATCTTCTTCATCATCTTCAATGACGGTAACCTGATTTTCTTTGGACCCATTTTGCTGCAATATGTCTACTCCTTTTTTCTTCTTAGCACTTTGATCTTGAATTGTAGCAGCACTACCCAAATCAGGTTCACTGCGTTTCCTATTTCCATTGATATTAGATGTGGATGTGTTCCTGATCTAAATCCTTCATTTGTGGATCCCCCGGGAAGTCCGACACATTTTGCAAAGGAGCCCAAAACTCGATCAAGCTGATTGAAATAATGCCAAGTACTAGGAGTGCCTCCTGTTTTGTTTTCTTTATCCTTTTCTTGCTTTTACCTCCTTATCATAAATTCCATCCTATTTTTTACTTGCTTTCCTGTATATGATGCCGATAAATACCTGTTGATCCTCTCTGCAATAAGATCATAATGCTTGGAACCAAGGTTTCCATTTCGTATCACATTCAGCTTCACATCAGCAAACTCATCAAGCAAATTGTCTGTTGCATTCGGTGGCCATAGCTGCTTCTTCTTCTCTGGTGCAGAACTAGAAGTATATCAGAGGCATTTGGGGCTGTGTGAGGAAAAGACTCCTGAGAGGGTATTGGGATTTGGGTGGAGGGAACCACATCATAATCCTCCTCATACTTAGAAAAAATCAGATGGAACAGAATTCAAATCTTTACCTTAAGAGATCTCCACGGTAGAGCTTCCAAAATTGTGTCGTTGTTGAGGATAGCCCATCGTCTTTTGTTTGGGCATGTGAATGATTCATGGCTGAGTAAGCGGCAGACTCAGCGGGGTATCAGCTCGACGGATTTTGGGGCATCAGCCCACGCAAAGAGCACCTTGGGGATGCTGACTTCGTGCTGAGGGCAAATTTCAGTGCTGATTCAGCACTGTGTCCGGGCTTATAAAAAGCCCCGTCATGTGAACGACCCATTAGAAGGGTGGGCTTAAACTTTAGAAAAAATATCATGTAAAATTCCAATAAAAATGAAAATCAAATTTATAGAATTTTGTCCCACAACACAACTGTGTTTTATGTCTGACCTAAAACCCCAGGGCAGGGGAAGGAGGAAGAATGCCGCTTTACGATTTTGTGGCAGTGTTCAAAGGAGGCGTAGAAAGACGGAGCATGCAAGAGCTGCTCTCTAGACTCGGTCATCGAGCTTTCAAACTTGGCGGTGTGGTTACTGATATCAAGTCCTTTGGCAGACAGTACCTTGCTTATCCTATTAAAAAGCGCGATGGTCGACATTACCAGGTATCTATATTCGTTTTCCTGTTTTCCCTTTTAATGCTCTAACCCAGAAGATTTCACCTCCCGCCTGGAATTGGCCCACTTAGCGTCTTCTCTAGATCCCTAACTTGGAAATGACAGATATAACATTCCGGCAGGACATAAGACACCCAAAAGATAATTTTTGGTGGATTATTCAAATTTTCTGTAGGGGATGCCTCAGAGCAAAAGAACTTTGCTGTATCTGATCTCCTGCTCACAGCAAAGAATACTTTGAATTTTATGATAGCGTTTTTTCACATAGAACGAAGTTGATAAGGTTGTTTATTAATGTTTCCTTGTGACTTCCAGGCACAATTGATGCAGATGACAATGATGGTGCCTCCAAAGTTTCATGAAGAAATGCATTATCTGAACAAGGATGAAAGGTTGTTGCGCTGGATTTTGGTAAAACATCGCGGGACACAATGGTTGGAGGCTCTTCAAAGCGCTAATGAAGTCCATGTTTACCGTCCAGGGAAGGACGGGAAACTCCAAAGAGTTAACTAGTAGTTGAATGCAGAGTTAGAAACGAGAAGCTAACTTGGCATGTTATATGGTAATGTCAATGTACTGTTTGTTTGGGGGATGCCTTTGTATGATACCAATACAAATGTTTAATCCTCTCTTCATGCTGAGGAGTTTTTATAATGTTAGAACAGCTATCACTAGCGTTGAGTAAAAGGCTGGCCTTCAAATGTCCAAATGCCTATAGATGCTGTAAATCTTGGTTTGGTAGAAACTTAGATCCAGGTATGGATTCAATGAAAAACCATAGTTGTGAAGTAGGAGGTTGTGGGGTCTGTCGACAATTGTGGTATGCATAGTGCAGTTCAGAATTTCCATTCCCGATTCATGCTCTGTTACAGTTTTGTTCTACAATTGAGGAAGCAAGGGTTGGAAATTTTATTGTTTGAGGGTTTGTTAGAGGTAGAAGGTGCTTTTGAATTAAGAATGATTTTTTAAAGAATCATTTCTTGCTGCTGATGCTTATTGCATTGAAAGAAGGGAATTTTCATATATATACATCCAGGCAGAGCTGAAGTCTTTTGTGCAATAATTTGAGAAAGTTGAGGTTAAATTGTACAAAATTTCTGTAGAAAGCTGGTTTTTTATACCCTAGGGATGGAGGATGAGGAGTTGGCATATGCCATGAAATATGCTAGTTGGACCACAGAGATGTGGCCTGGAACAGCGGTTTCCACAAGATCGAATAGGAAGTGCAGGCAATAAGCCATTCTTTCACATCTCCATCTTCCATATTTTGTAACCTGAGGCAGCGGATAGGTCACGATTACTAAATTGACTTCTTTTGAGACGAGTCTATGTTTAGGGTCTGTTTAAAGTATCTGTGTGTGATACTTGCTTTTTATGTTCAGATTGTCTCGGCTTCTGTTTTTCACCAAGGAGGCAGATCTAGCACTGCCAGCAGATGGCTGTGGTACTTCCTTTTAAGTTCAGACTGTATGGCTATATTCTTCAAGATTCCCTTTAGCATTCCATTGGATGGAGTCATTGGTGGCTATTGTTCCAACCAAAACAGTTGGGAGCGGTAATTTTCATGACTAAGATCGGAGTTTCTACATTATTTAGTTCTTGGAGCTCGAGAAGAATACCGGCAATGTTCTGTGTAGCAGTACTAGAGGGTGTTCCCTACGATTTCTAAGAGTTTTTGAAGACTCTCTTAGATTTCTTGAAGATTCTTAAATATCCCATCAAAATTCTTTGAGATTCTCTTAAAGATTGCCTAGAATTCTATTAAAGTGGAACGTTCCCAAATCACTACTCATGATGCTTCACAGCATTTGATGTGGCGATCACATGAAGATTTTTTTTGCGGGGGTTGAATACCTGCTGCCCCGATCACAGCAGCCATTTACGTGGAGAAGACCCAGCAGCTGAATCCTATTCCCAGCAGCTGCCTAGAATCAATGACATGGCCTGAGTATTATGGGCCGTTCACATGAAGGAGTTTTTTTTCAGCGCTGAAACAGCGCTGGGCCATTCATCAGCAGCTTAAAAAATTCCATTCAGCATCGCGCCGCTCACGGCGCGCGAGCTGAGTCGAAATTTTCTGTCTGGCTGAGAAGTGCTTAACCAGCCGGGTGACTTCAGCAGACGATACAAGAAAATTTTGCACACAAAAAGACTCAGCAGCATGTGAACGGCTGCAGGGTTCAAGAGTTCAGCGCGGGGCAGCAGGGCTTCAGCCCCCGCAGAAAAACTTGGCCATGTGATCGCTACATTAGCTGATATCTTGCATGTGAACCAAAAATTTCTATGTGCTGATTTGCGCAGCTGAATCCGTGCTGCCTCAGCACAGGTATTTGGGACCTCAGATGCTGACCCAAAAAAGTCTCTGCTGCTTAAATAAATCCCTGCGCTGTTTCAGCGGAGGGCCGAAAACTTCCCATATGAATCGCCCTTGAGTCTAGCCTCAAGAAAGAAAGTGCAAGGAAAGCGACAAAATACAATGCTGGCACGAACTTACACAACTGCCATCTCATTAATTATCACTCATGATCTCAAATTAATTGCAAATCCAACATAGAGATTCGCAAATTATGTACTGGCATCATAATGTGGCCAAAATTAGGAATGTTATATTTATAACATAAGATTTTCAATTGTTTGATTGGGGTATTCGTATGTGAAAGTGTATTTTGCTGACGGTGGCAAGTGAGATTCCTAACCCTAGAATATTGGGCGGGCATATTGGAGCTCGGATCCCCTGGTTAATGGATTTGGTGGTTCTTCCTTGGGGTGCTCCAGGGATGGCGGAGCTGCCTCTGATGTGTCGTGGGTTGTCTTGTGTTTCTTTTTTGGATTTGTGGATAAGTGGGGGTTGGCCGTTGGGGAAGCGAGAGGTGGAGTGTTCTTGAAGAAGAGATAGGTAAGCCACCGTTTTTTTTTTTCTACGTGGCATTGTGTTTGTTTGTGGTTTTCTGCCATGTCTATGAAGAGGGCAGCCGAGAAAGGGGAAGAGTGCTGGATTACGTGAGCCATATCTTGAATTTCGGTTCTTCCAATTCCCAAGAGAATGGTCGTGATTTTTCTGCCGAAAGGGGATTTGGAACCTCATAGATGTGGGAGTGTTACCTTAGGTTTGTCTCGGGCGGGATGTCCCTATGAGCTTTTATGATGGCCTTGTGGGATTTTGCAATGGAGGTGTGTTGTTGGGAGCTGTGGCCATGGAGCGTGGTGCTACTTGTAGATCATTTGCATTGTCGTCGTTTTTAGAGCCCGGTTTAAAAGCCCTAGGGCCATGAATGATGCCATAAAAAAGAGTTTAATTGGGTTTGTAAGCCTCCGGTTTGATCCTCGATTTGGTCTCAGTAAAAGCCCGGAAGAACACTCGCCTTTATTGTTTTGAGGGTATGATTGGCTATTGTATGAAGGATGTGGGAAATGTTCACTATGTCTGCCATCTTCATAATGTTAGTGAGGGCCATCGAGAAAGGTAAGGATTTGTATTTGAGGTGGGGAGCCGGTGATACCAAAAACTTAGTTGTTCTTGATAACAAAACTTGTTGAATCGAGCTGCCCATTTTGTTAACTATCATGGGAAGCGTCAATTGACTGCTAGCTTGCTGTTTACACTGGCCAGAATCATTCGTTGTGGAAAATTTACATTATCCAGTTCTTGGATTATCCCTTCCAATCGCCCATATTAATGAGCACCGTGGTCGGGGCCGCATGGAGGTCTTCTTTGAATCCTTCTCGCCGCATGCCCTGGGATATGAGGACGATTTTGTTTTGGCCGCCAAAGTGGTTTGTGCCCAGAGAGCGAATGGGCCTGGGAGGAGGCGGTATTGGGATAATGCCATTCCTATTGATGAACAAGACAATAACTTTGAGGATATTTATGATGATTCTTTTAGTCAAGACAGTGATGATGTTGTCATTCTTGAGCCTGGTGTGGATTTCATCCCTGTGCACAAGGGTGATTGCACCATGGCTGTTGGGTGATGATCTTGGTTGCCTCTAGATTGTACAGTTGGGTTTTTTTTCATGGGTTTATTTGTTTTTTAGTTGCAGGGAATATGGAGACTAGGCATTTAAAATAAAAAAACTACATGGTTTTTCCCATGGTTATGACTAGAAAGGGTCTTTGTGGGTTAATTTCATTAAAAACCATATGAGGCTAAAATACTTGGTTTTCTTGTAAGGTTCACTAGGGTGGTATTATGGCATGGAAATTGCTAACGGCTCCTTCCTAGTGTTTGTCAAAGTGGTATTTTATGTTGGCAAATGGATGTGGTATATTATAATGTTTTAGAGGTAGGGTTTCCCAATGTGGTATAATATAGTGGTTGTGGATGTGGTTTGATGTCGCGGCTCTATTTATATGATTTTATGATGTGGTTAATTATTGTTGTAAATGCACACTCGCGATGTGGTATATGCAGTAAATCACCATTATTTAATTAGTTGAAGTGTTTAGGTTATTGTATTAAAACGCTACTATGTTTATCAAACTGAGATCTAATTGTTAGTTGTAGAAATGCATGGTTTTGTAGTACACTAGATTCATGGTTATCATTTACAAACAAGTATTGCTATATAGTCTAAAGCATTTCAAATTACTAGACTAAACTATTAAGGATTGTGGATGGTTTCTTATGTATTGTAGTACTTATTAAGGTTGGTAATCCACTAATGGCTTTTAGTCTAAAGCGTTCCAACTATTGCATGGAAAACACGCCTATCTTTACACTCAAGATGTACTCGTTATTATATCGATAAACCACTAATGTTTCTATTCTTAAGCTTCTTAAGTTTTTGCATATAAAGACTTGCAATCTTTCCACTAAATATCTAATAGTTTTTTCAATCATACATGCAATGGTGAAGATGACAAATCACTACATTTCTATGATCCGAAGCACTTTTAGTTTATGAATGAAAACCATAGCAATCTTATCACTACCTATATAAAGCATGTTCCCTTTTCTATTTTATTTGATGCAAAAAAAAATCTACATTTGACACGTGGAAAAAGATGATGTCAAGATGTGATGTCATGGTTCCCCCTTCTTTCTTGCTCGCAAGCAATCCTCGGGTCTCCTTGCTCTTCTCGGCTATGTAAGATCCGTCTTCCCATGCCATGTGATCTATATTTTCAAGATGGTAAAAGGCATTGAATTTGTTGCATACAAAGATGTAAGCATGTGATGTCATGTGATCTATATTTTCAAGATGGTAAAAGGCATTGAATTTGTTGCATACAAAGATCTCTTTTAGGCCGAGTTGGCGCTCAAGGTAATGGCGCAAAAACCCAGTTAATGGTCGGATATCTTCATTCATCGCGTCAAAAGCTTGATCGATTCGAATTTAGACTTGAAAGTGCAGATTATGTGGAGCTATGACTTTGTCGGGGTGAGATATTCTGTCGAGATATCTTGGAAATGATTCTTGGTCCGCATTCATATCCCGTTATCTTTGTGTAGATGGAGCTGTGATTCCTTGATTCCATTCTCGATTCCATTGAATTTGAGGCCTTAGTGGACTCTTCTTTATCGATTTCCACCATGAATGCAACAGATAATGCGTTGATGGGTGAATCGTATTTCACATTTGAAGAGATGGGTCCGTAAGAGGAATTGTTACACCATATGCAAGGAGCCATCTACCTAAAAAAGCCTAGTTCAAGATAGGGCAAAAGCTTGGTTCATAACGGGGTTCATAACTCAAAAGTTCTCGCCTACCTTTTGAGGGCTAAAGCTTCACGAGGGGTTCATAACTCAAAAGTTCTCGCCTACCTTTTGAGGGCTAAAGCTCTCATTGCGACCGGACTTCGGTTTCCGCCTATGGTGCTTCTATCCCCCTTTCCTTTGTTGCCTTTGTCATGCAAAAACATTTCGAAGGCGTCTGCCGTCATAGCTTGCTTCGTAACCCTTGAAAGGTTGCTCGTCGCTCATCAAAGCTTTAGCTATGGTACCTAGTGGAGGCGGTTTTAAGCGGTTTCACTGTTTTATTTAATGATCTCCACCGAATCTATGGAAAATGTCAAACTCCTGGCGACAGATAAGGTATTTTCCTTCACCATCTTTAAACTTAAAATGATAAGGAAAAATAATGCGAGATCCGGCCGATAACTGGAGCTTTGCAAGGCGGCATTAGGCCACCGTGGTCGATTGTATCCATAGTTGCGCTTTTTATCAAACAGAGGGATATTTGGAAGAACATGTGCGCATTGCATTGACATACACCCTACTGTGTTTTAACAAATTGTCAAACGAGACCTATTTCAAGAATTAATATTGAATAGATGTGGAGAATCATTAGAGCAGCCATGGCTAATCCAACTCCATGTTCAGCTTTTGCATGATAAGTGTTTATCGTAGGTCTGTGATGGATGAGAAGTTTGTTACTTGGATGGTTATGTCAAAAAGTATCTAGAAATATAGGTGTTTAACATAAACTCGTGTTATGTGTTCGTGAAATCTTCATGGATGGAGATGTCATTTTTCTCTTAAGGTGCATTGCTTCTTCTTACGGATCAAAGAAATATTCGAGTGGGATTTTTGTTTGCCCTTTTGAAATATTCCATTGCAATGGATGCTACATCAGGTTGTAGGGAAGAACTTGAAGATAGCACTGCTCTCTAACACCATCTTGCTTCAATTGAAGATTTGTTAATACCATTCTGGTGACTGTAGAATTAGAGAGCATGAAATGCATCCTTCCTACTTGCCTTGGTCACCATGATATTTCTGTGGCAAAGTTGTACCAGTTCCAAAACTTGGGTATGAATATATGTATCAAATTGCCTATGCTTGGTATGTATGCCTATTACAGAGTGAGCTGAATGGGAAGTGTTGGGGAGCAAATGAAGCTCCTAGATGCAAGCAATATCTCTTCAAAACAAAAAACTCAAGTGGAATTAATGAGAGAAAGCCCAAGGCCAACTAAGGGCAGATCAAAGTTCTACACTCTACAGCCTAACTCTGATGTTGCATTGTATTTGCCATTATAATTCCTTCTGTCTGTTTTCAATTTAGGAAGGAGTGCTGTTTGTGCGTTGCATTGTTTTTGTCGTTTAATTTCTTCGTTCATTTTGAGTGGATCAGCTTTGTTCTTTGAGGCATCTATTCTAGGCAAAAATTATAGGAAACTAGGGGATAAATTATCGTGTGATAAGATCAAGGTCAACTAATTCAGGCGTTCTTCCTATCTGTTCTTCCTATCTGAGTGTACCAATATTTCACCTCCTAGGGAGATGTCGTTGATGTCAACCACAACCACGCGAGTCCTTAGCAAGTTTGAACAAAAGAAATTGTTTGTAAAACCATGAAGGACATCTCCAAAATTGCATTATTACTGCCATATACCTCGGCTCGTTTGCACAGTTGCTGTGGCAGCGTGTTTGATACTTGAACATAATGAAACTGAACAAAATTCTCAAAAGGCTGGTGTTTACAGTTTTGGAGTATTGCTGTGTTTGCAAAGTAACTAGAGGTTAAGAAGTTTCCAGTTGCTTTGTGACATATTTGGCCCAAGTTTCAAATTGAATTTCCTGGTTCCATGGGTTCTTATGGTAACCTTGTGGTAACATGTGAAGCACACTTGAAGACCAAACAATCTATGTTTATGAAGAATCTAAGCATGATTGAAGTTACCATGTAAAAGATTACCATGCAAGAGGAACAGAGCTGCAAAACATATTTATTATTTAGGATGCATTGTTATTTTCATATTATTGCATGGAGGATTCTCAAAGCCTAAAAGTAGGCAGCTCATTTGTTGTTCTGTGTTGCAAAGTTCTTATCATAGCCATACAAGTTTAGATACCCGAGTTTCTATGCATCCATTAGATCTTGCATGGTGAGGTCGGGAACAACATTTCATCCAAAAAGATTAAGCACTAGGTCCAACTTTTCAATGGTGAACGTATTATGATGATTATAAGGTTGAAAAAAATGAGAAGTTAAATGTCAACTCTAGATCGCGTGTTCTGAATCCATAGTCATAGCAGCCATAGGTATACTGGGAATACAATGGTCCTTGATCGCAACATTAGTAAGTGATTAGGTAGAGGACAGGGGATTGAGAAAGAGAAACGTTCGCGGCGGCCTTGGCCGCGATAAGTTTCTTGTATTAATTATCCATGTACATCTTTGTACAATGACTGCATAGTTTCTTATCATGTACGTATAGTGTTTATGATTAAATGCATTGCGTGCTCAACATATACCCCTAGTGCTTAAGACTACTTAACCATAAATGCTTTTCACATCCAAGCAGTTAAGTTTAGACTAAAACAACTACTTAAAGTGTAGTGGTCTTTTGCATGGTTTCGTAACATTGTAGGGTTCTGGGCGTTTGGTCTAGTGGTAACACACTAGTTCCTTAGCAATGTGGTCTCGAGTTCGAGACCGCCCAGAATCGCACTCGGTACTGTTGGGGGTCAAATCCTAACAGACGCAATGTAAGGTGTTTGGGGGCAGGGCCCAACTGAGCAATGTAGTGTGGTGTGTGGTCACATGTCCAGTTGGATGCTGCCTAGTGGCGTAACGTTAAAATACTATCTATCTATCTATCTATCTATCTATCTTAAACTGCTACTACTTTTGGAGATGAAAGCACATAAATGTTTTTTCCTTGCGTGGTATTTACAAGAACCACTACTACTTTTTGTTGAAATGGTATCTACATGCTTCTTCCTTGTGGTTTCACTATAACCCCAAAATTTGCTCTATGCGTAGTTTTTTGCCGTTCTTTTTGCAAAAAAACAACACCTAAAGTCCATGCGTAATATTATTCCGAAAATGCTAGAAACAATGGGTAATTTTTTAGCCTGGTTTTTCACAAACAAAAAACGCTTTTAGATAATACCACATGCTAATAGCTCTTGTTTTCCATTATATAGTTGTTTTTAGGCTTATTACACTAAACATTAAGTAGATTACAATTTAACAGAATATTAGATCGATTACAGTTTAGCAAAATGGAAAGAAACTTTTTTTATGCTGAACACATACAATAAATTACAGTCACATAGAGTAAATTTTAATGCCATAAAATTTTTTAATGCCATATAGCCATTGCTTCAGCTATTGGACATCGGCATAAGCAATGCGAGCAATCTGCCTAGCATATTCCAGAAACCCTGTTCCAGAAGCTAACCTAAAGCTTAATTCCATTTCTGAAAATTTTTCTGCATTGACATGCTTTAGCATTTAAAGCAGAGTCTATGTTAACGCCCAACATGCTCTTAAACCCAAATTTTTGTGCCAAGAAAATAATGATATCCTTCATTACAACCAATATTAAGGCAAACCCCATTTTCAAACCAATTTTTTTTCGAAAAAAGATGAAGCCGAAGGGTGGAATGGCCAATACTATAATCGGAATATCGATCCTCGTTTCCGCCGCCAGATTTGCACATTGAGTAGTTAACCCCTTTGAATGTAAGAAGAAAATATGAAAGAGGGCAAACGAGTTTGTCTATTCATACTGCTCATTACGGCCTCAAGAACCGCATCTCCAAAGCCAAAAAAAAAAGAGATAATTTTTAAATGATTCATGAGAGCCATTTGAATCCATTTGAATCCATGCTTTTGTTGTGAAATAAGATCCGCCATATTTTTTTCGCTACTCTGCACCTAACCGGCCTCGATTTTTGCTCGACGTTTTGAAGTTGCCTATCATCGAGTTTTACGGAAGATCAACACAAGAAAAATAAAAGAAGACCGGATCGCCATTAGTTACCGCCATAGCCTTCCACCTTTTGCTCCCACCTTCGCGTCGGATCCACAAAGCGGTTGTTTCATGCTTCCTATCCGCTCCACCTCCGCTTGAACGATGCAGGGAAACAAGGCAAGGCAAGTCGACTTGGAAACAAGGTAAAAGGCAAGTTTAACAGAGAAAAAAGGCATGGCGGCAAGGCAATCGGCAAGTCGAACTTATTCGAACCACCTCCGGCTAGGCAAGCCTGCTAGAAAAAGGCTTGTTATACACGGTGTTCTAGCCATGGAGCTTCTACAGTAAAATATGCTAATATGTATGCCGGTGTCCTTGAAGGCGTCTTTGAGGCGGGCGCTAACGCCCCAAAGCCAGAAGTCCGTCAAGGCCATGACCAATCCTTGGCATGCCGAGGTAACTCGGGCGCTCCTCAACCGTGGTTGAGTTCCAAAGAAGCGAAGCTTTTAGGCTATGGAGGCTGGACTTGTGGAAGTAGCGCTTCTTCGTCACCAGATAAAAGGCGACCTGGAAACATGGCGGCAAAGGCAAAGTCGAAGGCGGCAATGCAAAACCCATGGCGGCAACACAAAATTTGCTCGATCTGCCAGACATTCAAATTAGGACCCGAATCAAGATCTCCGCCGTTCATCTCTGCCCTTAAAAATATGCCATATTTTAATTTTCACATGCTACGAACTTAATATTTTTTATCAATTCATTACTCCTAGCATAGTTTAGATCACTCTAACATAGATTAAACATTACACGAATTTAAGAAAAGTTTGCTCATAAAGGCCCTCTTCTGGTTTTTCCTAGCCCTACAGTTGTTAACGGCCCGTAGGCGGCGAACATAAAATGGATTTGCTCCAGTTAGTTTCAGATTTGCTCCAAAGAAGATGGCAACCGGATTTGTGGGTCGGTGTTTCCTTGTTTTCTACTTCCACAAGAGGAGGGCAGCGATGGCAGAGAGCGCTTCATCAAGGATGGTGCCCGCTTCAGATTTTTGCTTTGACGATATTCGATCCTTGCTTTGAAAATCCGAGAGCAGGATGAGAAGGCGGAGAAGTGGTGCACATGATGTTGGAAGGATGTTTTGCTGCTGCATTCGTAAATTAGATTTGATATTATTGTCTTGCCTTGAAAAAGAACCAATTGGATCTGCCAAATTCTGCTTCTAATCCTTGCAACAGCTCTTAAACGAAGGCCTTGTCTAAGCTATGGCATGACCGATCGGGAAGCTCTTCTTCAAGCCCTACAAAGCATCAAATGGATGGGATCTTTGAATTTATGATGGTTTCATTTGTTGAATAAGTCGTTAAGAAGTCCAGTTTTGATTTGAAGGGGTGCATGGCAGGTCTTTTGCTCTGCGGAAACAATCTGTGCGTTTTTTATGCGTGCATGTGGTCTCTACGCTGGCTGGAGCAGAGAGCTCTCTCTGATTTGGGTTTTGCCACGTGTATGGCGAGCAGACCCATGTGCATGATGCTATTTGGGAAAATTAGATATCCAACGGTTAATAGCTTATTAGAATTTTTTTTATGAACCCATTAGAGTTATGAACCCTGCTTAGACATAATAATACCGTTTGATAGGAATTATAAAAGCCTGGATTAAAAGATTTGTCTAGGCATTTGCATGTATTCAAGTGCTTTTAGCATGTATAGGGGAATTGCAGTTTGGATGCCATTTCGGCACATCGGGATGGGCCCCGCTTATCGCCGATAGCCGGAGAGTTTCCGTGTGCTTGAATGGCGCGCATAAACTCGATTTTACAATATAGAAGTTGGGGAACATTTTTCTTCTGATGCAGGTCTGCTACTTCGAATGGTAAGAGCTTGAGATCTAGATATGAATCTGACAAATATACAAAGTAAATCCTACGAGTTACAGATATGGAAGCGTGAAACTCTTGTGGAAGTAGAAAACAAGGAAACACCCACCCACAACTACGTTGCCATCTTCTTTGGAGCAAAACTGAAACATTTGGAGCAAATCCGGCTGCATGCTTCGCCGCCCACAGAACCCCCCGGAAGCGGATCGCCCAAACGTCCTCTCCCAAAAAAGCCCCGGCCACGGACAGCAACTCTCCCACCCGTGAAAGGGTCGGGGAATGTTTTTGGGGTTCATCTTCTAGGGCTTGGCCTCTCCCCATGCAGCTTTGAAATCAATTAAACCATTAAAAAATATTTCATTAGAAATGGTATTTTTAGGCTATTAATGTTTGAATTGGAATGTTGGAGCCACTTGGCATGTTGGAGCCTAGGTGGCGTGTTTCAATACAAGTCAAAATGCGCGGGACGGGTGAGTTACCCACCTCGGAACTAAGAATCATCTACGCCAATGGACTCGTGGATGTCGAAAGGCACATGGTCTATAAGGTGGAGCGGATCTCTGCACAGCCTTTGCGAAAAGGAGTTTCAGTTTTGTTGGTTTTCTGCAGTCATAATTTACTCCAGGTCCTTTAAACAGATGTTTGATTCCCTCCTTGTTGCTCTTTCTTGCTAGCAGAAAGATATAGGGATGTCTCCTTGATAGGAACATAGTAGTCTGATTTGATTCTAATCTACAGATTCCTCAACCAGATATAGGATGATATATGGAATTTTCAGAAACAGCCGAGCTAGGAATTTTCTGGGCGGGACGACGCTTATATATTTTGAGCCAGATGCTTGGAGGTTGTATCTGGCGGTTGGGCTAATTGTCTAACCAATTCAGGCTGACTGCTATCTATTCCAACAATGCAGCATTTTTGGGGTTACATATACCATTATGTGTACTGGCCGAGTATAGATAATGATAGGCTAATTTGAGTGCAATCCACAGTTCCCATGCGCATCATGATCATAAGATATGAAAATCATTCAAAAACATGTGGTTGTTAAAGGGTTGAATCTATGTGAACACAATAGTAGGAATTGACAAAAAATGATATGCCTGCGGATAACATGAATCCTTTAAACGGGACCAATATGTGATTTTTAACTAAGCATTGTGGAGATCAATGGAGCTAATCCTGCAGAAGCTTGAATTGTCGGGGTTATAAATACCTAGGGTCAATGCTCAAGCAATATTATGGTCAATGCTTTTAAAACAATGATTTCTACTAGAGTGTTTTGCATGGTTGTAAAGGTTAGAAATTAAATAAGAAAAGTGACATAACAATTTGCATAAAGTCTCTATCAAAATGAACTCAAACTGAAATTTTATTAACTCACAAATTACCCTCATTTGTTTCTTTCTCAACATCAAAGTGATCTAGAGGAAACAACATTTAAAATTGAATACATCAAATAATAATGTGGAAGCATAATGTGTGTACATCCACAACTACAAACTAAGTTTGTCGTCTTCACATGTAAAGTTCTAAGTCGATCATTTGTCTATCTCCATAATCTCGATATCACAACTATTCTATAGAGATGCACAGATTAAACCTTTTAGAATAAGTTCTATCTTCGATGTCGGGATCCTAAAACTTCGAATCCACAAGAAATATTCACAAGCTAATGTACTACTCAAGGTTTCTATAACCTCAACATCGCAATCGTGCACACTTGTAGGACCTGACATTACAAATCTTGAGATCATTTCCACCCTAGAAATTGGAACTGTAATTAATATCTCAAATTATGTTTGTTAAGTTTAGATAAAACCACTATAAAATACCATCAACTATAAAGAAAAAACCATGAAAGATTTGACTATATAGACTATGTTAGCTTCCATCTTGCGAAGATTGACCAAAGAAACCATGTTAAAAACCACAAGTAATTTAAAGTCATAATAACTTAGGAAAGTAGATATAAAACCACACAATGATTTAAATGTTCCATGACAAAACCACTAGCATTCTTTTTGTGAATAAGAAATTGCAAAAGTCAATCAACAAACCATATTAAAAACTAGTAACAATTTGGCAAGTCATGTTAGCTTAGAAATTACTATGGAAAACCTCACATGAAAAATGTCGTGGTCTAGAACCATTAAAGTATTTATAGTCAAAAAACACTAACATTTTGGCATGTCGTGTTTTCTTGCAAAACTAGGATGAAAACCACAAACAAAAACATGTTATTAAACTATATAAAAAACCTTGAAGTATTACCAGTTAAATCCGCTCTCAAAACCATCTACACATATTAAAAACTAGTAAACATCCCTTCTTACTCTCAATGTTGTAAACCGCATGATTAACCATCATGACATGTCAAATCAGTACCAAAAACCTTGATAAAAACCTTTATCACTTTCAAATAACCATATTAGAGTATAAACTAGCATATAAAATCACATTCACATTTTAAAAACCACTTCAATATGTGGATTTTATTGAGAAAAAATATTTTTGCTCAGAAAACCACTATCATAGTGGTTTTGTAGTGGTTATTTATAATGGTTAAATTTTTGTGCGCCTTGTGACTGATGGGGAACATTTCTTGGCGTGGAGCAACCCATTTTGATCTTTGCCTGACTCTTTTATTTCTTCTGCTGTTGAAGCATCACATCCAGATCCTGTTGTGTTCTCGGCTGAGCCTGGGGCAGTGTTTTGTGCTCAAGAGTTTGTTAATAGCATTATCCAGGTTGGAACTGAGGCGCATAGGATTGCGGCATCCTTGCGCTTTGCTCAGGCGACATCTTAGAGGGTTTTATGCCTCAATTCAGAATGCTATATCTGCTGTGGAGTGGGATCATTCTGAGTTGCATATCTTGCGCTCTCATATGAGCCTTGCTAGGGTCTTGCTTGTGCAAGAAATACGGCAACTAGATGAACTTATTAGGCATGCACAGAGTGGATCCACTATGAACTGATCTGTTTACATCTTGTTGTTTCTGTTCTTTTGTGTGGGCTTGAGAGAACTCGTTATGGTTTTATATTGTGGAAATAACAGGGTTTTTTATCTTCTAAATGTCGATTGAATGTGTTTCAAAGAAACATGGGGTTGTTTGATGTGTATGATTGCTTTCTTTGGCTATGATTTTGACACGTGTTGAATTGCATTGCAAGCAGACCCTCTTGTAGCTGCATAATGTGGTCAAAATTCCCAATGCTGTTTTTTTGAAATAATATGTTGATCTTGACTTGTTTAATTTGTTAGTGGCTTTGCCCCTAGGCATACTAGCCATCCCTCTTTCCGGGATTCCTAGTATGCCCGGATGAGCGTTTAACTCTCTTTGGGGTTGACTCCCTGTGCTCATAATTTTTTATTTGGTCAAGCTGCTAATTTTCAGATATTGTATTTATTCAATGGTTTAGTGGAATGTTAGGGGTAAGTCAAAGATGGGGGTTTTGACCCCATCTTGACTTGCATTTGAGGGCTGCAATTCTGCCCCATGGCATATGCTGTGAGATATGCCAGCATCCGATGGCATCACATGCATGCTATGGAAACAAGGTCCTGCGCACGGAGGGTTGCCCTCCATGGTCGGAGGATGAAGTGGCTTAAATCATTTTTTCAAGTCATGCATGATGATATTGCACTATTTCTATTATGTAAAGATAAAGAAAGAACTATGCAATATGGATAATTCCTACTTCAGATAATGCTGATCAGAAGTTATCCCTCGCCGGAGTTGATAGCTTGGATATGGAACAGAAAAATGTAAGTATGGATGGATCTCAACCTTGGGGAGATGGAGCTCTGTCTTTGGAAAGAAGTTTTCAGGTTCCAAAGAATTGATTAAGGAGTCCACCATAATAAACAAACAAGCAAGGGGGCCTCAAATAGCTTTACTGCAACTTATAAGATTCTAAGAGTGGCCCAATTAAAGCTTTAGATGGAATCAAATATTGAACTACCAAAGCCATGGTATTAAAAGAAATTTCTCAGAAGAATAGAAGAATACGTACTTTATTTGCATGTTAACATTAGTTTCATAAAATCCAACAGGAAGGAAGGATTCTTTGTCAGAGGTGAAAGATAAAAGAGCTCATTCGGCAACTAGAAACTAAAAGCTTCATTTATTGTGAAAGCGGTCCAATCGAAGCTTTAGATGAAATCAAATCTTAAATTAACGTAGCCACATTTGGGCAAACTGTGAAACTGTGAAATTGTGAACTGCCCTTTCTGTCCAATGCTCACAAGGAAGCATGCCTCATGTCCTTGATAGTCTCTGTAATATTGTAGAACAATGATTACATCTGTAGCATTTGCTGTATGCATAAAAGCAATAAAAGAGCACGCTTTTATAGCATCTGACTATCTAGTGATTGTAATACTTGAGGATTATTTAACTCTGCCATTGCAAGCTAAGGCTGCTGAGTTATCTTCTACGTGAACCTTGTAAAACTGTATTATCCAGATGCGAATGAACACCTTAAAGAATTTTCTTCTCCCGAATCTCTGAAGAAACGCATCTTAATATCAATAAAATCACCAACAAAGGAATCAGTTGAGGCAAGCACAGTGGTCGAAGAGAATGGTGAAGAAGCATCATGGGGAGAAGAAATCCCAACTGCTGAGGTGAGTAAATGTAGCAGAAATCCAGCAGGCTAAATGTATGAAAAAAACCAGCTACGAGTTCCCTGCTTTCTGCTTCATTTACCTTATCTTAGCCTACAGATCCGTAAGAAATCAAATAATTCTATTTCACAAAGTTTTCCCGCACATTTACACATGATTCCTTAGTTCTCCCGCACATTTACACATGATTCCTTCGAATCCTGATGAGAACTATTCAACTACTTATTAAATAATGCCTCAATTTGTTCGAGTGAACAACCACGAGTTTCAGGCAAAAACTTCTTCACAAATACCACAGCGACAAGTGAATAACCAAAAGCATCCTGTGAACAAAAACCAATTGTCAATATACTGTATCGTACAAATCCTGTTCCCAAATTATATTGATTGTACCTGCAGGACTCCAATCCAGAAGGAGATTGAAGCTTAAAGTTACAACCAAAGAACATAGCCAATTGACTAAGGATGCAAAACTGCCAGCCACTGCCTTCACTCGAGAGGGAAAAATCTAGACATGGATAAACAGGTTGTTAATAAATTACTACGAAGATTGATTAATCTACTTGGTACTTACTTCTCCCAGAATGATCCACGGGATTGCTCCCATGCCAAAAGAAAATGCAGCAATATAAACCTAAAACATAATGTCTGCATGTTAAGATATAATAGAAGATGTACAATGTGCACACTAAAGTAACACTTACCAATAGACTGCAGAGAACTACAATGTTGATAACAGTGCTCATAACACCGTCTGCCTTCAATGTCTAGTTGTATAAACCAAAAACTTCAAATGAGATAAAACGTTGATAAAATTCCAATATACGCAAGTGAATTCATAGCCTGACTCCTATTTGACATAGAACAGTGTCTTATTGAAATGCCAAAAACCCTTACCTTTATATAAAAAGAAAGCCCAACCAGGAAACTACTACAACCCATGCCTCCAGCAGATAACTGAAGACGCAAGATAAACGTTTTAGGACTTATTAATATAAAAAAAGCCCAACAACGAAACTATAAAGGCAATGCCTCCAGCAGATAACAGGAGGCACGAGATAAATGTTCTAGAATTTGCTGATATAAAAATCTCCAGATTTCACATTACCATTAGAAGAAGCCTTCTCCCAGTTTTATCCATCAGCCAAGCAGCTACAATTGTCATGATCACCTGATTTACAAAAAACAGCATAAAATACTTAAAGAGACACGCTTACGAGTGGAAACTAGTACTACCTACGAATATACTATTTCAACAAGAGAAAGAAGGAAAAAGG
Source organism: Isoetes taiwanensis (assembly GCA_021234155.1). Lineage (NCBI taxonomy): Eukaryota > Viridiplantae > Streptophyta > Lycopodiopsida > Isoetales > Isoetaceae > Isoetes > Isoetes taiwanensis. Next base: position 314,353 of record JAJEKV010000263.1, read on the forward strand.
CCTAACCTGAAGCAAACCTAGTACGCACGAGGCCGTATTTGCTGAACTTAAGCCTATATATGAGAAGAACCGAATGAGATGATTGAGAATGACATTTTGAGCATTATATACGTTCTAACATAGGTTGCTTACCAAGGGTCCGAAAGATTTCGCCAGCATATAGTAACACCCCATTGATTCCTGAAAATTGTTGCAAGACTTGTAGGCCTATACCTGCCTGTAAAATTTCATAATAAACCATAAGCAACATCCATTCAAACACCTATATATAATTAAGCAAAAATGCTAATAATACATGCCAGAAGTGGTCGAAATAGTCTGCGACTCCATAAGTCAGAAAATCCCACTCTGCTTTGTGACTTTGACATCTCTATGCTAGCCTGAAATATATTTGTAAATTGGAAGGTAAAAAATAATAAGATAAGTCAAACATGCCAACTTTGTACATACAACACACCTTCACATACGAAAGCTCTGCTGATATATCAAAGTCTTTCCCTCGAAGTGCTTGAAGAGAAACTATTGAATCATTTTGCCTACCTGCATATCCCTAACCATAAAACTGTTTTAAGTCTTCATCAAAGGTGCGAAAGGACAAAGAACTACTCATTTTTTCTATCTGCATTCTATAAAATGGAAGAGCTCAAAACAACACAATTTAAAGATAAATAATAGGTAGATACTTACCAACCACCTTGGCGTTTCTACAATAAACAAAAGCATTATAAGCATTACGATTCCAGGTACGACAGCTGCATGTATCAAAAAATTTCAATGTATTAGGAAAACGTATACGTATAGTGAAAAGCCACTAAAAAATGGCCCTAAACCGAACCTTAGTAACAAAATGCAAAAACCCGAAAATTTAGTAGGCTTACCAACCAAAGCAAGCATACGCCAACTTAGCAAAAGCCCTCCCAGATATGATAACAGTATTCCAATCGTGATAGCCAACTGAACATTTATGTTCACAACATAAGATGTTTAACACACGTTTTAGATTGTGTTCTTTCTAGTAGTACATGGGTAATTTTTCCATATACATTTTTAGAAATGTATAATCGTGAATTTTGGTTTTTTTCGGTAGAAAATAGGCATATCGAAAATTCCCTCAATTCTTTCTTCCCGTTCTTGTTTCTTTGTCATTTGATCTCTCTGCTTTTACCTGCGATCGGCACCTCGATCTCTTGCAAGCGACTAAAAGCAGCTCTTAGAAATTCGCTTGGCCATTCTCAACAAATCAAAGGTACAATCGTCTTCTTCCCTAGTTTTTTTTTCTTTCTGCTTTTAATTTATTACTTTAGGTTTTGTTTACATGTGCAAGCTCAGTTTGTTGCACCTTTAGGACAATTAAAAGATATTTCTTGTTGCATTGCAGGTATAGACAATGGCAAAGACACCAAAGAAGAGTCTTTGCCCCCTTGCATCGGTCAGAAAATCTCCCGGGGCTTCAAAGCGGGGACACATTTGAAGTCACGGAAGTCACAGGCTGCGGACAAGGAGGACCGCGATATTTTTACGCAAGGGATCGGCGAATATGAAATTCAAGGAAAAATTTGCGAGTACAACTCTTTAGTGGCGAAGTTTGGGGATCTAAGGAACCTACAGAATGCGGGTACAAGGATGGTGGTGAAGTTGGAAGACCGAGGCAGAATTTTTTTAAGTGGTATGAGTTTGCATTGGTAGGAAAGATGTCTGAGAATCACTATGTTCCCTGTATTTTGCTAGAGCATTTGCCTTACACTTAAAAGGTGAATCGGTTGATTGGGATGATGTTAAAAAAACAGCCCTGACTAAAAGCAAGGTCAAAAGAATCCGAGGTTTTGGTGAAGTTATATGATCAAGTCCGGCAATGCCAAAGGGCCACAAGTCCTATGATACTTTCTACAAAAAAGAGGATGCGGGGCCGGTTTGAATGTATTTCTTGAAGCGAGATCCTCTTTGAAGGAAAGCATATGTAAGGAGATCACGAGAATTTCTGAGGAGGCGAGGCTATGACTATCTGAGACTTTGAAGCATAGGGAAGGGGAAAGGCGGTATATTCTAAGCTAGTCCATGAGGCGAGACTAATTACTTGAATCGATGTCGAGTTGGAGGCATTTCAACGGCCGAGATGGATGGAAGTGGCGGTAGTGCTATGAAGTTTGAGCACATAAAATGGAAGGTGGAGGATGCAATTCTTTGAGAAGAGCAAGCAGCGAGGCGGGGATCTAGGCTGAGCTTAGCAAGGAAGTGGAAGCAAAAGCATCGAGTTGAGGCTGACTAGATTACGAACTCAATTTAAGGTCTTCAAAAAAAGAGCAATTGAGGAGGGGGACACAAAGATTTTGGAGTTGAGGGAGTTCTTAGATCACTCCTCGGTCCTTAGCTTGCAGCCTCCTCCTCTTTCTTTGGTTTTGATTCTTGAGCGACCAAATGCTGATTTTTGATCCTGCACAAATTGCGGCGGTGTTTTGGTTCCTCCCGGTGGTATTGGCATCTTGCGGACATCCTACTTGCCTATTATGTATCTCCTATCTTGCTAGCACAAGGAACAAGCTGCTTGTGGTACCCAGGCTGCACATGGGATGTGAATCTACCTCGTGCATTGGGGCTGATTGGAAAAGGTAAGCATGCATAATCGATTTCTTTCATGTCTTTCTTTATTAGTTCGGGTGTAAGATTGGTAGATGGATATTAGTTAGAAGTTGTGCATTGGTTGTGCATTAATTGTTACGTAGTATATTAATTACATTTGGGTTTTAAAATGTAGGTTGAAGTGAAGATTTGTAGGGTTGGATCGTTTTGCTTTTTCTAGGCTGGTGTAAACATCATGTTAGTACATGCATATTATTAATGTGCATGATGTGCAGTGTTACCGGATAATATTGAGGAGTTACTTTTATGTACTAAGAAAATAGGATAAGTAGGTAGCGCTTTGTGTGTACATTTGTATAACATGTGGTCTTCTCTTTGGGGACATTTTGATACATCTTTGTACTCTATGATACATTTTAATGCAATTACAATTTTCGGTAAGCTTTTTTCTGATTGGCTCCAAATACATATATCTAATATATCTAATACTGACTACATGGAATGCATTTATGAATTTTTTTTCTAGGAAGCTTTCTACATTTGGATGTGGGTACATAAAAGCGTACATAGTTACGCAATCTGAGATACATGGAATACATTTGGAATTGGATTGTACATTGCTTTTACGGATTGTACATTTCTTTCGAGTCATCTAGTTATTATTGGTAATGCTTTCATTCTTGCGGTGACATGGGTAGTATAAAAAGCGGAGAAAGGTATGTGATATGTGGTTATGGTATTTTCATATGTATTTCAATTTCACCTCGTATGCGGATGCGGCAAAAGCGAGTAGATCCTCTGCAAAGACACTTGATTTTTCAAGTTGTGTAGATGATTATTATGGAGGGAAGCATGATAAGTCAACCCGTCCACATCTAGGTCACCTCTGAACACATTCAACACATTTGTGAGCATGAGAGAGGAGGAAAAGGAACATCAAGTAAGTAATTAGTTTTAAATGAATTTCTTTGGATTTTTATAAGGAAGCAAATTGAGCTCATTTTTAATAACAGAATCACGGTTGTCACAAGCAAAGCTACAATTGTAGCTTCATATGCACAACAAATTGAGCTCCTGAAGCAAAGGGCTGAATGTGGCAACACGGTGTGTGTCCATATTAGTTTAATTTCTACATTTTCTTGATGTTTATCTTTGTTGTTGACAATGAGTTATCTTGTAATCTTTGGAACCGGTGGCGAGGAGAACAATGAAGCCGTCTCGACACTCTAAAAAAAAAAGATATTATTGTAGAGGTCTTGACACTCCAAAGAAAGCGATTCTGGACAATGTGCGAGAAGGTACCAATTCTAAAGCCAATGCCACATCATCGGACCGAACTTGAAATCTTTGTTTTCAAGTGGTAAGTCAAAAACTACTTATTGCATTTAGTTATTGCATGTTCATACATTTTATTATTAGCGAAGCGAGGAGGAAACTAGTGGATCTATGGCCTTAGTTGGAACTACAATCGAAAAAGATTGAAGAATCATGTAAAGGCAGGAACATATACAAGCTGATGCTTGAAGAAATTTTAGTGGAGAATGTGGCTCTGAGGATATGAAGCGGTGGTTGTGGTGAAGCAAGAGAAGGAGGAATCGAGGATAGAAACGGTCTGAGATAGTGGTGTGAGCGAGAAAGAGTCAAGAAAAAGAAAAAGATACAAAGGTGTGTGGCCAGCTAAAGAGAACTAGAAGCCGGACATCGGTTGAGCAAGCTGTAAGTGTAATTGGATTAGTAAATATGTGTTTTATGCTAGTTACCATTGATGCTTGGTTTGCGGTGACATGGATAACCTTGGACAATGGTTCCATTCTATCCGTTCAAAATTTGAACCCTCGATTAAGGTCCACGAAATATTGTGTGGAGACATTGTTTAAAGATAGGCACATGTCTATGAGACATTTAGACATATTCGGAAGGTATGTGAGCACACATTGACATCAAATGGCGAGATGTCTTCTTTTTCTTCCCTTGAGAAAACTTTTTGACTTATCGGGCAGCATTTAAAAGATTAGCCACGGATGCTAATAGTATGGGACGGTCGAGGGAAGTGCAGTTGAGAAAGGGCTACAAGGCATTGTTGTTAGTAAATGCCGGTATATTATGGTTCAGTTCAAGTTGAGGACCACGCCCATCATGTTTTGGTGATTTTTGTTTTAGAGTGCGCAAAAATTGCGGTACCACCTCAATGGCTTCTCCTGCAATTATTGTGTTGAACTCCCATTTGGTATAACGAGTGGATGACAAACTCCTAAATATGTGAGCATTTTCTTTTCGATATATGTACCCTTCTTTGCTTGCTTAAATCTTAGTTGCATGTTCTCATTTTGTGTGTGCGGGCTTCATAAGGATGTCATCACATATCTAACCAACTCTAGCTCACGTAGAGTTGAATTATATGTGAAGAATGCGATTGAAGAAGGAAACTATTCGAGGTTCCACAACAACCGGATAATGTAAGGCTGCGGTCTTTATGTGATGGCCTTTATGCAAGCTTTTGTGGATGCCCAAGTGAATTCTAAAAGCATGGTGAGTTGTTCTTATATTTCACATAAATCTTTTGGGATGTTTTATTATAGCGGATCTTAATTCTTGTGTTTGTTGCGGTTTTCATCAACATGGTTCGACAAGGATTTTGCACTTAGCGAGAAGAAATGTATTAATAAAAGCCATGATTGAATATGGTTTGAGAAGAAGAGATGAGACAAAACAAGTTGTCCTTTGGGCACAGGCGGAAGAGTGGTAGTTAAACTCATTCCAACTTATGGAATTTAAAGCTAATTGACTATTGTACTTTGAAATTTATTTGAATAAGAAATTGTTTGCAAGCGCTTTAATTTCTATCAAGGGTTAAAAACTAGAATTAGTTTAGACTTTTTGTCTTATCCTTAGGCTTGGTGGGGTTAGATGTATGGCTAACCTAAGCGCCTGGATTACTACGAGGGGCTTATTATATTTGATCTCAAGGCATTTTGGGTTACTATTGTAAATCAGCACCCGGTGACTATAATGGCACTCAAGTGCCAATCAATTACGATGGAGTCTTCTTTTTTGTAGTCCATTGTCGAAATCATTGTTGTCTTGGTGTTCCAACCATTGGGATTTGGTTGTTTGGTCGGATCTTCCCTTGGATGTTCGGCTGACCATTGTAGAACAAGTTGTATGAGCAAGGCATACCAAGATTTAAATTCATTTATGGTGGCAATAGATGTTGGACCCTCTTCTTAGAGGCCAATGATGGGACGGACATATTTCTTTTCCCTTTGGATATTCCACTCCTCAAGTATCGAATCACGGAAATAGATGTGTTATGATTCTTGACCTTCCTTTCAAATGTATCTTCAATGAGGGTTGCTCTTCTTTGCATACCCGATTATGGCATCAGGCTAGCTGGTGAAGACAAAGATTTGTGTTGGCTATTTGACTGGTTTGTAGGCTTGAAGAATGCAAATGACTTTACCACTTATGTCCAAGAGCATCAATTTGATACTTCTCGTGCATACAATGACCACGATAGTGAAATGCATAAAATCTCAATATGGTGAAGACATTGATAGTTTATGGAGCTTTTGCAATAGAGGTTGCTTGCTAATTAAAAGCCTAGCATCACGATTGAAGAGATTCACAATAATAGAAGAATCTAGTGAAGATGATGAAGGTGGGGTACAAGATGAGTGTCTTTGGTACATCGGATAGCAAACAAGTCGAGGACACGGGCACATCTTCGTGTATGTATCTAACTTAGGTAATACAATTATGCTTAGATGTTGTATGTTGTAGAGCTTTTGCAATCAGTTTGTATGTACATAACTTAGGTAATATAGTTAAGCTTTCACATGATATACTAATAATTTTGTATGCATTGTAGGTGTAAGGAATGATCTACAAAACAAGTGTCAAATTCTTCAACCCGCTGAAGTAGATCTTCAACCAAGCTGATATAGAAGAAACAAATCTAAGTTCCCAATATCTTTGGCGGGGGACTAATCCAAGGTCGAATACCATGCTTCACGAGCTTTGGGAAATGGTTGAGAGAATCGGTGATTGGATACTTTCGAAGCAATTTGCTAAATCTACTTGCATCCAAGGTTTACTACATAATCCTTGGGGAGACCATCCTTTTTGAAGTAGTTGATCAGCCAATAGGGTGGACCCGGCCTTCCAATAGCGAGAGAATGCCCAGCGGCAAGTGCTACTGGCTGCTGCGGCACATGTAAATCCTCGAAAACCGTTGGAAGAAAGGCGTGCATGATGCAATAATCTTGAGATATTGTGTTCCAAATGACATAGTGATTAGGCCTGCTTCTTAAGTTATTAAGTGTGTACCTTTGTACTATTTGCTCGAGAAATATAATTATGTGTACCTTTTGCACTTGTCTACAATTTGAACTTCAACATGTTCCATGCTATATTTTACAAACCAGGTAGTTCACCACGGTACAAACCACTTTGCAAATTCAATTCAATTCAAAAAGTAACACAATACAAAAGCCTTTGCAAATTCAAAGCCTTCACCTAATCCAAGGCATCCACCATTTTGGGAAGACTTCCTAGCAACATCTCATGCACATCATCGGACAATGCAAAAGCTGCACTAGCACCTTTAACCACGTGATTTATCTTCTTCATGGGAAATTTAGCTCAATAACGGACTCTCACGGCACCAATACTTCTCTATCATCCAACGGCTTATATTTGTTATGGCAACTTGGCAATTTCGATAATAGTAAGCTGATATGATTTGCGTCACTGCATGATGCTCATTCTTGTAATCATCAATATTTGTTTGATCAATACATGCTTTTCTCTAGTGCAAGCAAGAACATAGTATGGCACATCTTCCTCATTACCGGGAAGAGCAAAAAAGCAAAATTATCACCAAAGCGTATCACATCATGTAACTCCTCTACCTCATTTGCAAACATTGCGGTTTCGATTCAATTACGTACCTTCGGCATGTGCACATGGGACTAGCTTCTTCAATGTCCACTTTCCACGGTGTTGAATAGACTCACATGCACGCCATTCAAAGTTTTATGCGAGCCTTTGCAAAAACAAGATAGTGGTCTAACCATCGGTAAGGTTGGGTCCTCGGACTTATGGAAGATACGGTTACCCGACTTTGGACACCGGGGAAGGGGTTGCACATCAAATGGCTTTGACACTGTCAATCTCGGCCTCCTTCACTTCCCAATACACTCTCTGAACTTGAGATTTCTTGTTTCTCAAAACAACACGGGCATCATGAGCACCCTTTATTTCAATCCCATGCTCTCTTCTTTGCTCAGCGGCCAAGAGTTGCTTGGCCTTGGCGACCTCTCCATCATGTTCCCCTTCCCATGCCACGATCAGAAGAAATTCCATTGTACCACGAATGCCATCGCGACAATGGTACTGCATATGAAGTAGAATGATCTTACGGATTTGGCGGCGGCACAACCATCGACCACCGCGAGATGATACCGCATGTGAGATCCTCCATTCTCTTTCAACCACCGAAGATGAAGTTGAAATGCATGTTGTACAAAATGTGTGTCATGACTTCTATCATCGAGAAACATATAAGTGAGCGGTCTTACGCAACTTACCATTTACCTTGAAGAGAGTGATGTGTACCAAAATAGTGATGCAGTGCATTCCAATGTTGGTACGCACTTCTTTGAAGGGCTGCAATGTGTAATTTTCTGCAAAGTCTACTACGATATCGCGAGAATCATCTCTTAGACTCACGAATGCTTCTCCTAAATTCCTTGCTGCTCGCCAATGAGCTGCAAAGTTGTGATGCACAAACTTTTTCATGTGATCAAACATGGCGGATAGCATGAAAGGAGCATCTGTTTGCTTCTCCACCAATCTTAGTCTTCTAGAAGTGCCCTTCCTTGACTTCTCGTCCATATACTTGATAAGCACGCCATTTAACATCATCTTCATTATTACGATCGGTCTCTTTTGGACATAAGGGAATCTTTTGCTTACCACATTTTTCACAATCCCCCTTATGCACTTCAGTTTGTGCCACTCTTCCCTTTCCTCTTTTTGGCAAACCATTTCTCTCCAAAGAGTGCTAACATTACAAAATGTAAGCTTTTGTGCACGACAAACCCCATCATGTGTACCAACGGCACATACATCACAATTGCAAGCTGCAATTTATGTGAAACTTCGCCTCATAGAGTTGAAAGCTTTTACGAAATTCTCTGCTTGTTCATGCTTGACACTGCGACAAGTGTTTCTCTCCTTCAATTTCCTTATGCAACTTGGTTTCAGGTATTGAACATTCTAATACCAACATACGCATCTGGATTCTCCTCCACAAGCTGCTCATACATTTCGGCACGCACATTGCAAAAGAAAATATGTAAGTTGGAGAAGGCGTGCATTGAATACCTTACATATCCGATTACATAAGTAAAAATACTATGTATACCCGGTACATATCGGTTGTACATGTAAAAGATTTGATTGAATCGTACATATTCGATTACATATGTGCGATAGATTATGTATAGTATCAATTTATAGCACATTTAATCCTACATCCTTACACTATGTACATATATATCACATATTATACATGAAATACTTCCAAGAGCAAGTAGATGACCCCATAAACCTCATTTACATGTATAATACATTAAGTAAAAGCAGAATGAAAAGGCTACATCAAAGCAAGTAAACTAAGATTGGCAAAGGAGTTCATACGGCACATTTAATCTTACATCCTTACACTATGTACATATATATCACATAATATACATGAAATACTTCCAAGAGCAAGTAGATGACCCCATAAACCTCATTTACATGTATAATCTGATGAAAGCAAAAGCAGGACCAAAAAGGCTACATCAAAGCAAGTAAACTAAGATTAGTAGAGGAGTTCACATATGTGCATGAAAATGTACATGAAAACAACAAAAAGCTGAAATGTAATAGTTTCTTTGACAAAAGCTTTAATACGAGGAATGTCAAGATCTTTGGATTGCCTCGCTTCTTTTTTTCCTCACATCCACGTACTTTGGTGAAACCTTGGTGTTGTTAAGCGAGGCCCGGATGACTTTTAGCTTGGTTTCTTCATCCAAGCGATCGGATCTAGCCTTCACTTTGCTAATGCCCAAATGTTTGAACCGGCAATTGCCATTCTCTTTCTTACGCTAGCGACATATGAAAGATTTCGGGGATGGCATTTGAGCATCTTGCAAGCAATTCCCTTTTGCTTCAAATCACCATTTTTCCCCACAACCATTGATAAAGCTGAGTGCTTGGCAGCCAATTTATCACCACTATTAGAGCATTTTACCTCTTCAATCCATCTTTAAGGTTTTCTAAAATTGCATGCTTGACCGCTTTGCTTGTGAAGGCAACCCAATCACAGGTTCAAAAAGCTCCAATAGCACGTGATCTTGCAAGAATCTAGAAGCAAATAAGTACCTTTGATTAGGAGCGGAGATTGACTTCTTTTCTCATACTTGATATGACATTTTGCTGCTTTGGTCCTTATTTTTTGGTAACATACCTTGAGGATGTACTACCCTTTTCAATTTAGCTATCATGCTCTGCCATCTTCTTTTTCCCTTTCTCATCTCTCCCACTTTCGAAATTCTTGCATGCCACTGTTGTTTACTCTTCACAATTTTGAATTCACGGATGCCATCGATGTTTGCCACATTCGGTTTCAAAATCACCCGGATTGCATGTTCTCACGATCGCCACATTCGGTTTCAAAATCACCGGATTGCATGTTTTCTGATCGCCACATTCGGTTTCAAAATCACCCGGATTGCATGTTTCGACGATCACGAAAAAAAAATTCAAATTGTGTTCTACTTTCTTGGTTCGATCGGGAATTTTCTTGGAAGGAAATTTTTACGGAGGGAATTTTCTGGAGGAAATTGGAGGAGGAATTTCCTCGGGGAGTTTCGCATCAACCACCGGCCTCTACTCGTCATAATTACAAACAAAGCGGGAATTTTGCCCCTTTTTAAATATATAAGACAAAATTTATACATGAAATAAGTACATTTAAAATTCAGCAACCCGTTCAAAAGTTTACATGAATTGCCCCCTAATGTATGACACCCTAACGTGCTTTTACCCTACAAGTAGTGAAAAACCTGGTAGCAATGAGACAGCAGCAAGCCATAAAAAAAACCCACAGAATGAGATATTTGATAGGACAAATAGACATGGAAATAGATAAGCCTGCTACATGGAAAATTATGTAGCTCACACAGCCTATAACTCAAAGACCAGGGCCATGCATTATGGTTCATAGCTTACTGCCAAATGGAGCACTAAAGTATACTTTACACCATTGAACACAATTAAACCAGGCAACTTGAATCAATTACGTTAATGAGCCAAAGCATAAAGCAACTTGCTCGAGTGCAATTATAAAATTTCACAAGATGCACTAACTTAACAATTGAAGTTTGAAGCTTTATGGACAGCTTCAATAAATTTAGAGAAAAAACGACTAGGAACTTGGCTCTACTCAAAGCCACAGGCATGTGTTTCGAGCCAACAGAAGCTAATCTGTGACGTTCCACGTATTTATACGGTCTACTATACGGGACACGTACAAATACAAGCACGTCACTCCCTAAAGGTACGCTACCATGGGGGTATGGGAACTTAATTGCAACCTAGGGGGTTACCTTAAAAAGGATTAAATTAGCTATGCTAATTTAACACATTAATAATAATAACCTATAACCTAGGAAATTAGGCTAATTACCATTTGGGAAGAAGCCACCGCCCCTTTGTCGAGTGGGTAGCATGGGGATTGCCAAGTTTGGATGCCAACTTGACCCCTATCCACGGGATTGACTCACGAAGATCGACCAAGGAAGGCGGGGAGCCGGGCGCCATCGGACACTGCGGAAGATCACCATAATGATGCGTCCTGTGAAGTGCCCTTGGCTGAATTCTCAACTCCCGAGGAAGATGGAGGCGCCCCATGGAAGCGAGTCCGGCCGGAATTGGGGTAGGTGGCTATGTGAATTCTAGTTAACACTTGGTTGTGTCCGTCTCTCTCTCTGTTCTCTTTGTGAATCAATCATAGAAACTAACCCTTGAGTGTACAAACAAGTTCTCTTTATATTCAATTCTTGGTCTTACTCACGAGAAAAAGGATGGATTGTTAGTTCTTTGTTTTAATCGACTACGAAGCGGGGGATTACGGGGGTAGAGGCCTACGAGGCGTGTATTGTAGTATGCTCCTAGATAGCCTGTAGAGTCCCATTTGATGCGGCACTGTGCACAAGAAACCACGGGGGTCCTAGATGCTATGGTGCGGCTTAGCACCATACAAGGAACACAGTGGTGACATGAGGGGTGGGGTCTTGCATGAGCATACAAGGCTCACGAGACTCCTACTGATTGGGCTAGGCACGACAGTGAGTCACGTTGAGGGCGGGTATGGGTGCGACACTCCCTGGGTGTAGTGGTGTGATCCCTATGGAGCACCATGCACTTTGAGTAGATTTAGGGTGAGTAAGTTAGGGTGCGGATGCGGGGGTGTGATGCGACACGTATTCTCTAGCTCACCCATGGAACCACTGTGATTACGGAAGGGGCGCCCCCGACCTGCCTCATCGGACCCGGCGTCATGAACACAGGTAGGCTCGGAGGGTGATGCCACGAGTTTGCGTCTCAGGAAGGCTATAGCAAAGCCATAGCATGAATTGACCCATCGCAAAGTGTGCCTGGGAGGGGCGGATGGAGTGGACAACCCTAGCCAATGCTCTATGCCGATAGCGCCATGCCAAGACTTCGGTCTGTGATCTCTTGAGGCTCGGCCCGTCGGTCGATCCTCACGGAGATGCAGCTGGGGTAGGATTTTGGGTTACGGGTGTTTTCGTAGGATTAGATGCATATTCTACGCCCGTTGGTATATTAGATGGATGTGCCACCCTTCGTGGTGGTTATTTATGTATATTCATCTTTGTGTGCTAACCCTTGTATTCATGCTTCATGACGTAGGAGTCCCAGAAGAAGCGTGGGCGAATGACCCCTCCGTGTCCTTCTTTCGGGCCTCATTTCATAGATGGACGAAATAGGCCGGAGGGCCCGCTCATGGTGAGATGATTGCCATGGGAGGGAAAGTCCGTATGTATATCGTCAGGGGTCGAGTATATATGCGGGGGCGTCCACGGTGGTATCGAGCCGTGATTTCGGTTGTTGAAATCATAGCAGCAACGCCAAACACTAACTTCGTAGCACGGTAGTTAGGAGGAGGCTAAAGTCAATGTGTCGTTAGTTCTCTTTGTTGTTTGGCTTGGTGTTAGGTTAAGTTAAGAAATTGTAGCTTTGAAGTGGAGGGGCCAAGATTGGAGGCCTAGCAGGTGCCAGTGGGTAGCTCAAATGACAAAGATGATGGCTCCATTGGATTGGGCGTACTCGAATTACCCTAAAACAGTCAACTCTAGGCGAAAAATGGTCAAGGGCGGGCCCAAAAATGAACTCGGGCGCCGCTTGCCTTTTGTCACTGCGATCAAGATGGAAGCGCCCGAAATCTTTGTCGGCGTCCGACCCGTCGGACTTCGAGTCAACGCGGACCCGCCAGTCAACTTCGGCGCCGCTTGCATTTCGGCGACACCGGTCGGCGAGAAACCCGTATAATGCCATATTTCCGACCCGTATGTGGCGCGTATTTCCGCCGTATATTTTTTTTTTTTTAATAATAAAATTTTGAAGTTAATAAGAAAAAAATTTGAAATTTTAAAAGTTAATTGGCGTTTAGCAAACTATTTTACGTCATTTGTTTTTGCTTCGTGCCTCCAAGCGCTTTGAGCCGCCCTCGCCATCGCCACGGGACCGAACCTTGATCCTGCGCCCTTGTGCCTTGTGCATCTTAAGCGCCCCCTTTGCCATCCTCTTAGCCGCCCGGCGCCCGACTAACCCGCTATGGCCATTACCAAGAGCGCTCGGGATCCGTCCACCATGAGCATCGTGGAGATCTCGCCATGATTGCTAAGTACATGGCTCTTGACCCGACCCTCATCGACATCTTGTTGGATGAGGCTGGTCAATAGGTTTGAGAACAACGATAGGATTCCATATCCTGTCTATCACTTCTCGAGCCATTCCTCATCCCGGCTAAACCTACGCTTGACTCCCATATACCGTTGTTGAGCAACGATATGGTGATGATGCTCATCAAATTTTATCCTCCCGGCAGGGAAGGCCATACGGAGGAGGAAGATGTCTTCGAGCGAGGGGCCCGAACCGTATTAGGGGTTTTGCGGGGAGGGCGACCACTTGAGGGGAGATTGGCCGAGTGACCGCGAGTCTTGGCGGGGTAGGGAGTACCGGTACCTTCGGGGGCGGCTTTGCGTCATTGATATGAAAGCCATTGAGGTTCCCCCATACCACCGGGCATGAGGGTTCCAAGCGGCTTTGTGCGGGGAGAAATCCCAGACATTAGCATAGACTATCGACAACTATTCGGATAGATATGGGTTCCTGCGGCCAAGCGGTACCATGGCCCGAACTTAATGGCCGCCGCCAGCCCTCCCAGCTTTTGCACAGATCCAAGAAGACCTAAGGAGAGCTCGGGAAGAGCGCGAGAAGTTGGAGCAAGATGAGCGGGACCGACAAGATCGGTAGGGACCAACGGGGAGGAGGTGCATCCGGGAGTGGCTCGAACCCAAAACCGGCGATCCGACCGTTAAGCTCGGGAGGAAGGAGTTGCCCATAAGGCGGCGGTCAATACAAGGATAAGTTAAGGACTGCCGGGGCTTTTGGGGAAGAAGACCAACTCGGCCAGGAGGCGTGAGAGTGGATAACTCGGCGGTTCTTTGGGGCTAAGGCGGTGCCAACATCGGGGGGCGGGCCCACAGCGGAAGCCTCATCGGTTCCGGCCGGTGCCGTGGCATTGCGGGAGATCCGCCAAATTTCAGAAGATCCGCGGACCTTCTAATAGGAAGCTGCCTTTTTTCGAGGTCGCAGTGCGGGAGATCGCCACAGCAATTTAAGACCGATCTCCGTTTCGGACCTTTGCAATTTTGGCTCCGAAGAGGTCGAGAAGCCTACTTGGTAGCACTTTTGGTGATGCCAACCTTGCGCTATCCACGCAAAGAGGGTCACCATAATGCCTAAGGATTTAGCCCTCGCCGTAGGATACGGGGAGCAACCTTAGCCTACTTGCGGGGATCAGCGTTTGTACATATTTTTGATAATTAATAAAAAGGCTTTTATTTTGAATTAAAAGTTTAATGTTTTTAAAAAATTTAAAAAATCCGACGTCGGCTTTAATAAGAGGGTTTAAAAGGGAATTTGTAAGGTTATTTTAAAAGCGCTTCTTTTCCTCTCTCCTCCCTTCTAAGCGCCATGGGCTGCCGCCGCCCGACCTTGGCTTCTTGCCTGGTACCTTGATGGAGAGAAATGGGATCCACAGGTTCCCTTCGATCTGCTGCGACCTTTGCTATGCCAACGCATAGATCTCCTTGCCAACATGTGACATCAGGACTCACCGGATTCCTTGATTTTTACATGGAGGACATGCTTCCCTCGTGTGTATTCCTCTCGGGGATCCTCCCATTTGTATTTGGAGGCGGGAGATAGTTCGGCGGATGTTAGGCGGGGACACACATGCTTATGGCGTCACGAAGGGGAAACTCAGATGGGGTAAACACCTACCGGTGGTCCAAAGATCGAGGGGCAGCGATATCTCGGAAGCTACTTTCGCTCTAGCCATCCTCATGGACCAATACGTTGAGGATGAAACCTGCCGGCCGAGAAGGGCAATTTTGCCGGGGAATCCTCGAGGAGGGGATGCGAGCATATATAGGAATGGGCGACTTTGCCCGTTGGAAAGAGCTAGCAGAGGAGCTACCCCGCGGGACCAATCTATAGGCTTGTCGGGGTTAGAGCGGCCTTCCGGTTATTTATCACCGAAAGGAATACCTTCTCTTGGATGATATTATCACGGGCGTATCGCGTGGTGGCGGATTTTGACCAAGCGCAAAGACCATGTACTCTACGAGCTTGCGGAGTATTGTATGGATGATTTCATCGACTTCACTTCTACCGAGCTTCCTCGGGAGGTGCACCAGCTCTTCCAGTTCCGTCGGGGAGACCCTAGATTTGGCGGAGACTCTACTCGTCTCGCGACCGTCATCATCGAGGAACCGGCCGCCTTTGCACGGATGCCTTCCGCGGCTATGGGACCTCCGTCCCAAACATTAATATGGTTGAAGTTCCCTCAGGCTTCGGATGATGAGGGTGAAGATTTATACCATAACCCTGCGACAAGAAGGAGGAGCAAGGGAGCTCAAGGAGGAAGAAGTCCCCATGGACTTGGATAAAGAAGTGGCGGCATCCCGAGACCCCGCCAAGGGAAAGTCTTTGGGTAACCACCTTACCGTTTCTTTTTTGTCGGCCTTCAAACACGGACAAGTCCTCTTCATAGCCCGAGATCTGGGGCCCGGAGGCTGAAGCTTCATGGTGGGGCCTCAGGTGCACTCTCTACAGCTGGCGGCCACAAGAAGCTTCCCTATCGTGCGTTTCACGTATGTACTGGCAAATCTGACGGGATCTTGCCGACGGCCTTGGGTCAGGACATTGCGCCTTGGATGGGCATGAAGCTCCTCCGCGGCAGCCCCATTGGCGTTGCCTATCCACCGAGAGGTTGCATGCATTGCGGCTGCCCACGGTAGACCACAGGGTTACTCTTCTGCGACACCGACCGCCTCCACCACCTCCTAGGGCTAAGGATCGGGGAAGCGGGGCCTAGTTCTAGTATAATTTTGCCCTGAAAAATGTATATATATATATGTTTTGCTAGTTTTTTTTTCTTATATATCTATATATATGTGTGTTCGGGATTTTAGGTTGGCAATTGAATGGACCATATTGACAAATGGTGTACCTTATTTACTTATTAAATACAAAGTTCTCTTGAGAAGTATTATTGAATTGTGTGTTTTTCTTTATGACATCCTCTTCAAAAGTATTAAAACTTTAGAATATAATGGAATTACAAAATGTTCTCTATTTATTCCAACTATGTTGCGAGAGGAAAACATTTGGGAATATGAGGAAAGAATCACCGATATGGTTAGGAGGGGCGATCAGGGCCTTGGACCAGGACTATGGCCAAAGATATGGTGAATATCGAGTGGGAGGAAGGCTATGAAACCGAACCACCCACGTGGAGGGGAACTCGACCACGACAAGGGCTGGAGATAGTTAACATCCTCGGGGATCGAGCTTTCGAGGATCACGAAGATGACCCAGTATGCGTACACGGGACTCATTGGAATATGACCGGGCCACGAAGCCGCCGAGGGCGCCAATGATCATCTTTGGCAACTCTTTTTTATGCGATCACGAAGGCTCTTTAACCTTCGATTATCAGCCCAACATGGGAGTACCAAGCCATCATTGTCCAAGCACAGGCCGCGCTATAAACTTCGTCCGGTACATGCGGGAGAGTACCGCTTCGCGATCTGTACCTTCGCCAACCCCTAGGCTTGGTCTCTTCCGTTGTGTTTTTCCTTGTTATGGATTATTTTGTGTGCAAGTAGAACTTTAAAAGTTCCCATTGTATCATACCTACTTTTGTCTCAATCCATGTATCAATCAACCCGATGTTGTACTCAACTTGAATGAAATACAAATATTGTTTTCGTTTGTATATACTTTTGTCTCAATTAACTTAAAAAGGGATTGTACCTTAATGTAAATCTGCTTATATATTCATGAATGCTTCCTATAGGCGGTTATGCGTAGCTTGCGCCCAGCAGCAAACACCCTCAACGCCCGGTAGGCTCACCCCCTGAGCGAGGAATTGATGTTAATGAAAAAGGCCTTCGGCGAGTTCACGGGGCTTATGTGTTGCATACCAATCCAGCGCCACATACTCGGGAGGGACGGACCGGAATTACCCCGCGACCATTGAGTCCACACTGCACAGCCATCTCCTCCCCGAGCTAGCCACCGCACATGCATGGCAGGAGGACTCATGCTAAGCGTCATCGAAGTTCCTCTAAGGATAGTGCGGCTTCCTCACATTCAACCACGCCCGGGTTCTTGGGGTCCTCGCCATCGGGGGCGGTGACCATTCAAAGGCGTAAGGATAAGGAATACGAAAAACCGTTGTCTGACCATCACTAGTATATGGAAGAACAGGAAGTTGGCTCGGTTTGATGGGAAATCGAGGAGGAGGCTTGAATGCGGAATCTTGGTTGGGCCGAAATGAAGGAATTCGGAAGTCCTATGGAATGACAGAGAGAAAGATCTGAGGGAAGGTCGCCACCACGAATCTTACGAGGCTGCCGGTATTTGGTGGAAGGGATTACGCCCGAGCTAAACACACGGATAGGAAGCGGATGCAAGTTCGGGAAGTTTGCTAAGGCTTTTAAATCGCATTCGTGCCTAAAATGCGCACAAATGCCAGCAGATTGAGACCTTCTACGAGGTTGGAGCGAAGGGCATGTCGTCTGCGAGGCCTACAGCGGCAATTCATGCGTTTGAGGTTATGCGTGCGGGGAATGAATGAGAAAAAAGCGATGAGGGGCTACATTGAAGGGTTGGCCCCATCCATTAAGCGAATGGTCAAGGCCATCGACCCAAAAGTCGACGCTTGGCGGAAGCTAAGGCATTAAGCCTTGAGGAGGACGCCGCGCCAAAGAGCGGTATCCGTGACCTGCTCCTTACTACGCAGCCACGGCCGTCCACACCTTACAAACCCGATTCGCCAAGTCGGGGCCCTCTCGGCTACAATTCTTATGGGCCGAGGAGAAGAAAGTTGCTTTTGCCGCACCCGGATAAGCGAGAACAATCTTTGGTAAGGAAATTGGGGCCTCTTATAGTCCATTCCTAAAGAGGCGGAGAAACGGCTCAGCCCGGGATAAGGCATGCTACGGTGCATGAGGCCTGGACACTTCATGCGAGAATTGTCCGTGACGTCACATGGCTGCTCAAGCTGGCCATGGCCGACCTGGATTGGGAAGATTTGGAGTCCAATCTTCTGCTGGAGGACGAAGGCTCCGAGTACATTCATGGTGCGTCTCATATTCTTGCAGCTATAGAAGCAGTAAGCGAAAGTCAGCCTTCTGTTATTTCTACAATAGGCCAAGTAGACAGTAAGCCCTTCATAATTTTGATGGACACGGGTAGTACGCATAATTTTGCTTCTCCTAGAATGGCCAGTCTGCTGCGGTGGAAAGCGTTGAGATCCCGAGACCTAAGCCAGTCACATTAGCTAGCGGTAAGATCAGACACACTCATGGCCGCCGTATTAACCTTAAAATGCAGTTGCCAGGTGCACCAGTTGCCTTGGGTGCCGAGTTAATGGACATTGGCAAATATGATCTTATTGTGGGAATGGAGTTTTTAGCGTCTGCTGGGGCCCACATAGGCTGTGAAAAGCGGGGAGGTCACCTTCAAGCGCCGCTAATGGAGCACGTGTGACAATAAAAGGTGATTCATTACACTCCGCTATGCAGTCAATGTCAATAAAGCAGCTAGGAAAAGCTATACGCAGGAATGAACTCCTTTGCCTCATTAAACTTGCTTCCATTGAGTCGGACTCCAAAAGCGGCGACAATGTCGGCCTTACCATCGGACATTGCTAACCTTCTTCGAGAGTTTAGCGATCTTTTTCCAGATGAGATCCACAAGCTTCCTCCTTTCAGAGGGGTGGAATGTGAGATAACTCTTGAACCAGGTACTAAGCCTACCAGCAAAGCCCCGTCGCGAATGAGTCCTCAGGAGTTAGCGAGCTTAAGAAAGCTTGACTACAAGAGTTCTTGAATTTGGGGTTTATTGCCCAGTGTTTCACCATTTGGGCTCCTATTCTTTTTGTCAAGAAGAAGGATGGCTCCTTAAGGATGTGTATTGATTATAGGCAACTCAATAAGCATACCATCAAGAATCGCTATGCCTTGCCTAGGGCGAGATGATCTTATGGACCCGGTTACAAGGAGCAAAATATTTCTCAAAAGATTGATTTCGCTCCGGGTACCATCAGATAAGGATTAAGGAAGAGGACATCCATAAGTGCGCTTTTCATTACGGATATGGGCATTATGAATTCTTTGTCATGCCTTTTGGATTGACCAACGCCCCTAGCGTTTATGCGGTTGATGAATGACATCTTAGCCAATACTTGGATGACTTTGTTGTCATTTTCTTTGATGACATTCTCATCTATAGTAAAACCTTGCAGCAACATGAACAACATCTCGATTAGCTTTGCAAAAGCTAAAGCCATCGACTCTTTGCCAAGTTCTTTAAATGCAAGTTCGCCACTCAGGGGTAGACTATTTGGGGCATATTATCTGTGTGAAGGAATTGCTACAGACCAGCTAAGATAGAAGCGATAAAGGATTGGCCCATTCAACTAATGTTTTGGAGGTCAGGAGTTTCTTGGGACTCATGAGGATATTATCGGAAATTTGTTAAGGATTTTGCAACAATTGCGCACCTCTTACTAATCTCACAAGGCATGAGAAAGTAAAGGATTGGATGGAACATTGGAAAACAAAAGTCCAAGTCGGCTTTCGGAAGCTCAAGGATGCCTTAACATACGCACCAGATCCTTACCTTGCACGATCACGAAAAGGATAAATCATTAGCCACCCACGCTAGTAAGATAGCTCTTGGTGGAGTTCTAATGCAAGAGGGGAGAGTTGTTGCTTACGATTCAAAGAAGATGAAGCGATCGAGGAGCGGCGATATCCTATCCATGACCAAGAATTGCTGGCGGTTGTTCGTGCTCCGTATTTGGAGACACTACCTTCTTGGTAGAAGATTCCATTTGGATACGGATCATCGAGTCTCCGCTATTTATCCACCCGGCCAAATCTCAATCTCGCCCGGTATGAGATGGATGGAATTCCTCGAGGAATATGACTTGAGATTGTATATAAGCGGGGGAAGCACAATGTGGTTCGCGGATGCTTTGTCACGTCATCCCTTCATAACCCGCACCCATTGTAATGCCATTTTCCACACTCACCAAATGAGTTTGGGAAGCACATAGAACAGACTTTGGCCCACAGATCCCGAATTACGTAATATTTGGGAAAGTTTGGGTAAGGAAGCCGTCGACCGATAGAGAACGTGAAGCATTCGTTCATATAAGAAGGAGGGCAATTTATTATATTACAAAAGATAAGTTGTGTGTTCAATGACCTCGGGGGTCGCGAAAGCTGATTCTCCATGACACACACATGACCCTATAGCGAGGACATGCGGGTTTTATGAAAACTTACTTTAAGATCCGCTCCGACTATTTTTGGTCTTCCATGAAGAAGGATATTGCTAGGTACATCAAAGCGATTAATCAGGGTTTGTCGGCAAACCAAAATTTGAGCAATTAAGAGTTCAGGGGAGTTGCAACCTTTGGATGTGCCCAGCGCCAAGTGGGAAGTCATAACCATGGATTTCATTGTGGGGCTTCCCATTACTCTCCGTGGGTATGATGCCTTAATGGTCGTGGTCGACAAACTATCAAAGATGGCTCACTTCACGCCATGTCGCACCCGGACACCGCCTTCGACACCGCCTTGCTCTTTGCAAAGGAAATTTTCAGGTTGCACGGGATCTTGGAGAGTAATTGTATCGGATAGGGATCCTAAGTTTGTCGATGCATTACGGAAGGATTTCTTCGCCACCATCAGACCAAGCTTGCCATGAGTCTGACCTACCATCCTCAGACGGATGGTCAAGCGAGCGTGTCAATCGTATTATCGAAGATATGCTAGAAGCTATGTATGGAGTAAATAAATCACAATGGGCGGATTATATTTTACTTGGTAGAATTAAGCCTACAGCGATTACAAAGCAGGAGTCTTCTAGAATGTCTCCCTTCATGATAAATTATGGCTATCAATGTCTTACTCCCGACACGTGGCATAATCCTGTTTCTAAAGTGGAAGTCTCGCAACAACTCCTTCTAGAAATCTGGGCCTTGGTGGAAGAAGTTCGGGGATTACTTATTGGCCGCCTTGATCGTCAAAAAGAGTCTAGCGGATAAGCACCGAACCCCACGAATCTTCGGTGGGGTTAATCGGTTTGGCTTAAGATCAAAGTAAAACAAGCCAAGCTTAAAATTGGTAACTGTAAAAAGTTGGCACCCAGATGGGCTGGACCGTTCGGGATTCTTTGAGCATTATGGGAGAAAACAGGCATATCGCTTGGACTTGCCACCCCGCTTGAAAATCCACAAGGTCTTTCCGTGAGTCTTGAAGCAACAACACACCCCGATCGGAGGAGGTTTTGGATACCCCTACCCTCCTAGAAATGGCCCGAAGAGCATTTGGAGATAGTGCGAAACTCTTCTTGATCGAGCTTACAAGCGAGACGGAAGGACTCAAATGTTGCAATACTTGGTCAAGTGGAAGCACTTACCGGTTGAAGATGCTACGGGTGATGAAGATAGACCTTGAGAAGCACTATCAGGACTTCATGCGGGAATCTCAAGGCGCACCATCAGCGATGCTATCAACCCGCTCTCCGTGGTAAGCTTGAAGGCTTGATTGACCGAGAATCATGTTTTAGAGGGGTAGCGCGATCGATATGATAATAATAACCGATGATGAGATCACCTTCGTGTTCTCTAGGACGTGGTGTATTGTTGATGTTGACATGACCGCGAATTGCTAGGAAGGCATCTACTAAATGAATTGCAAGCCGTACCCTTCTAGATATTTTTTCTTTTATTTGTAGGGGGTGGTCCCTTCAACCACAACTTAATCATACTATTAACCTACGGGTATATGGTTGTGTGGGAGGGCCGATTGAACAAGCCGTCACACGCCTTGTATAGAGGGTTCTTGATGACCCAACTTTTCCGTATTGGTTTTGTCTACATGTGTGATTTTTTTTGTCGGAATGTTTTAAATGGGACTTGGGTCCTAAACTCCCTTGATCATAAGTTTGTATCGGGCACCTTGGTGCTTGTACTTTGATATTTTAACTTCAATGTATTACTGTCCGAATTACTATAATCTCAACGTATTAATGTTATATTCTTAACTTCATTTTCTAATTCAGTGCTTTACGTATATGTATTCAATTAACTAACCCCAATCTTTGAGGGATGACATTATTTTTAAGGAGGGAGAATGTGGCGTTCCCGTATTTATCACGGTCTACTATACGGGACACATTACAAATACAAGCGCGTCACTCTCCTAAAAATGCGCTACCATGGAGGTATGGGAACTTAATTGCAACCTAGGGGTTACCTTAAAAGGATTAAATTAGCTATGCTAATTTAACACATTAATAATAATAACCTATAACCTAGGAAATTAGGCTAATTACCATTTGGGAAGGCGCCACTGCCCTTGTCAGTGGGTAGCATGGGGATTGCCAAGTTTGGATGCCAACTTGACCCCTATCCACAGGATTGACTCGAAGATCGACCAAGGAAGGCCGGGAGAGGCGCCATCGGACACTTTGCGGAAGATCACCATACGATTCGTCCTGTGAAGTACTTGACTGAATTCTCAACTCCCGAGGAAGATGGAGGCCCCATGGAAGCGAGTCGGCCAGAATTGGTAGGTGGCTATGTGAATTCTAGTTAACACTTGGTTGTGTCCGTCTCTCTCTGTTCTCTTTGTGAATCAATCATAGAAACTAACCCTTGAGTGTACAAACAAGTTCTCTTTATATTCAATTCTTGGTCTTACTCACGAAAGGATGGATTGTTAGTTCTTTGTTTAATCGACTCAAAGCGGGGGATTACGGGGTAGAGGCCTCTGAACAGGTGTATTGTAGTATGCTCCTAGATGGCGCCTGTAGAGTCCCATTTGATGCGGCACATTGCACAAGAAACCACAGGGTCCTAGATGCTATGGTGCGCTTAGCACCATACAAGGAACACGGTGGTGACATGAGGGGGTGGGGTCAGGGGTAGCCCTTAAGGGGCGAAAGTTAAGCCAAAAGGCTATTTTTTAAGGGTATCGAGAAATTTTAATGCTATGGTTTAGTAGGGCCCGTTATAGATGAAAAAAATAAAATTAGCCAACTTTTCTACAAACAAATCTCACTCCACTTGAAAATTTGCCACATCCACTAAGCGTCATAACTATGCATTCGCCTTATCCTCTACCCTCCTTCTCGAAGATTTCTTAAAGAATCGCCTAGTATTCTAGGCTTTCTTCATAACCTAATCTATTCTCTATATCCATCCAGATACATATAAGAGTACTTCTAAGGATGCACTGGAGAGCATTTTTTTACAAACCTCCCTTTTAATAGATTTGTTTTGTCTACAAGGATAAGCCACGTTCTCATTTGCAAAGGTTAAGTTGTGGTATTGCATCATGCAACTATAGTTATAATGTGTTTATGTCCTTGCAGAAATTGCACTTGGGAAATAAAGACACTTAAATCTTGACAAAATAATATTGGCCATGATTCGCCTAGATTTCTATAAAAGCATTCATGTCTAGAAAACATTCGCCAAACATAGCTAATCTTGCAACTCTATTATTCGCTTTGAGGCCTTCTAAATTATGCTTAGACAAATTTGGCCTTAAGGGCAACCCAGTGGGGTCTTGCATGAGCATACAAGGCTCTGAGACTCCTGATGGGCTAGGCGATAGCAGGAGTCACGCGTTGAGGGCCGGGTATGGGTCCCGACACTCCCTGGGTGTAGTGGTGTGATCGTATGGGCACCATGCACTTTAGTAGACCGGGGTAGAGTAGGTGAGTCGGGCGGATCTTGGGGGCTGATGCGGCACGTATTCTCTAGCTCACCCATGGAACCCAATGATTACGGAAGGGGCGCCTCCCCAGGCCGCCCATCGGACCAGGCCATGAAACACGGGTAGGCTCACAGAGGGTGATGCCAGAGTTTGCGTCTCCGGGAAGGCTATAGCAAAGCCATAGCATGAATTGACCCATCTGCAAAGTGTGCACAGGAGGGATGGATGGGTGGACAACCCTAGCCAATGCTCTATGCATTAGCGCCATGCCAAGACCCGGTCTGCTGATCTCTTGAGGCGGCCGTCGGTCGATCCTCCACGGAGTCACAGCGGGGTAGGACCCACGGGTTACGGGTGTTTTAGTAGGATTAGATGCATATTCTATGCCGTTGGTATATTAGATGGATCGCCACCCTTCGTGGTGGTTATTTATGTATATTCATTTGTGTGCTAACCTTGTATTCATGCTTCCATGACGTAGGAGTCCCATCTTGAAGGCGTGGGCGAATGACCCGCCATGGTGTCCTTCTTTTGGGCCTCATTTCATAGATGGACCCGAAATAGGCGGAGGGCCCTGCTCATGGTGAGATGATTGCCATGGGAGGGGAAAGTCCCGTATGTATACGCCCAGAGGGTCGATTATATATTCGGGAGCGTCACATAATCAATGGTTCAAGGCTTACTAGATGAAAGTATAAACGAACCTTTTTCCTCCCAATATAGTCTGCAATTTGTCCACTTGTAATTGCGCCAATCATTGCTCCAATGTTAACAATCGAACCAAAGAGAGAGTACTGCAATATAGTAAAACATGTCAGAAGAATAGCCATACAGTAAACTCTGATTATTCTGCAAGTGTACCTCTGACAATGTAAGATTGAGATCTGACATAATAGCTGGCTGAGTTGGAGAAGTGTAGCCAAGCTGCAACAAAAAATAGTTCTTTCTGAATTCTTAGAACCTGTCCATATACTCCTAAATTCATAGAACCTACAAGAAATTGTGAAAATGCGCTTACCGACATGCCAAGCGATAATGACCCCAAAGTAGCCACCAAAGTACATAAGACAGGAAAAAATGCTGCAGAATTGTCTTTCGTCAAGAGAGGGCTTCTGATATCCGAAGCCATAGCTGGATCTTCCTCAGAATGCCTGGGATGGTGTCTATGTATATCACGTGCCTCCCAGCATCAACCGAGACTCCCATTTGGAGGAATATGTTCGCCAAAAACCCAGAAAATTCTAAGCAAAATTTTGTCTTCCATAACTTACGGTCTTACCTAGTCATGCTTCTGCGATTGACATCGTTTTGCGAAAATCGGCACACTATTCAAATCCAGACAGCTGACAGGAAGCTCTATGCAAGAATAAACTAAGAATATGCAGATTAGAAAAACTGGCCTAGATGGTTGACGTAGGAACAGGGATTGAAGAGCATGCGAGCTGGCGAGTGGCGCGAAGACGTGGAGCCTATTGAAGGCTGTGAGCAGTTCAATCTTCACCGTTCATTACCTTGTGTATCTGTTCATCGCACCATCCAAATCTCTCATACATGTGTTAAGCGTGCAACTTGTTCTTGTTATTACTTAGCTCGTAATTTTTGGCTCAAGATAGTTTAACCCTTAACTCATGGATGATATTTCTGGCCAGGGGATCCCCCACATTCCTCCCAACCCAAGAGTTCCGTTTACTCCACCCTCTATTATCCATATGACCCCCCCCTTTTCCCCACCTTAATCCTAGCCCTCCTTTTTCATTGTGCATCCCGATTGTTAATCGAGGAACAAATGCTCTTGTATCCTCGGCGTATTCTTACACACATGCAGTGGGAGTGGCTGTGGAGCTAAAAGGAGACGGTATATGGAACTAACAAATTGCTTGCTTTTCTGTTATCCTCGTGACAACCTCAAGCCACTCTTTCTAGATACCCACCTCTACCATATATAATATAATAGCCCATATATACTAAGTCTGTTTAGAGTGCGAAGTCAAAGCTGAAAATGACTTCTATGTGCTTTGCGGATTTCATTTTTCCTTTGATATAATACATTGCAAGCTTTCTTGGATTTCTCAGGATCTCTAAAATGAAATTTACAAACTTTATGAAAGGGTGTTATGTCATGTTTTCACCATCAGGTATCCAAATCAATATCAAAATCGGAGTATATCAAGGTTATCTTTTTGCTCCTGCACTCTTTGACTTGTACGTGATCAATTGGAGGCATAGCTTAATAATCTACATTATCAATTTACGTGTGCCAATGATATCTCGCTTTTGGCACATACCCTAGTATGCAAAATGCTATGTCCACCTTTTATGAAAGCTATAGTGTCATATGCCATTCTTTTATAAGAAGGCGTGTTATTTTCCAAAATTTGGAATGTGTTAATCTCGATTGAGTTGGTCACATTCATTTCATTGATTTGTTGTTATTCATACAGTTGCATGAGCAGCATATGTAAACAGCTTTGTACCTGCAGACATCAATAAAAATTGTTTGAGTGTCATTCAAGACTGCAATGTGTAAATGTAAATGTTTGGTATATCTTATTCATTTGATGTTTAATGCTTTCATTTAGTACTATCGGCAGGAATGCAAATAGATTGTGGTCTGCAAATATCAACAAATATTTTAGGTTGTATTCCAGAATGGTCTTGCCACAGTTTTGGGTCAATGCACTATTCATTTGGCATGACCAAAACACAGCAGCACTGTAAACAGATTTCTAAATACATAAATCAGTGTCTAATTCTACAGGTTGCTGGGGCTTTCTACAGTTACAGGAATCCCAAGACAAGCTCCTGAATGGTATCATGGATCATTTGGATTCCTCTGATATCCTCAAACAGGAACTCCAGGATCTCTCCACTCAGAAATGTCATCTTGAGGAGCAGCTGCACGAAAAACACAACAATATTCTCGCCACACACGATGATCTAAAAAGGGCTCAGGATGCCATGGCTCAATTGGAGGTAATCCACGCTCCATTATAGGTTCAGGTCCAAACCCTCCAAGAACAGCTCATTGCCAAAGATCAGCTCCTTCAGGATACTTTGGCACTCTATCGTATCCTTCAAGAAGAATTGAAAGATCTGAAAGTTATTACCACACACCGACAGCTACGCATCACGGAGTTGGAAGGCTTGTCACTGGCTGCCTGAGATACATGTCAAGTCCTTGGAAACCCAACTGCAAAATTCTGTCAAGCAGAAAATCATAGACGATATAGAACTTGCGGGTCTCCAACTGCAAATCTCTTCTATGGGTGCCTCTCCCTCTCATAGCAATCACACTCACGGGAATCTTAAAGAGCTCAAACACATGCTGGATGAGAAGACCAATGAAATCCAAGATCTCAAACACCAGCTCTAACAAGCGGAACAGTCTGCAGAAGATGCCCACTCCAATACTGAAAGGTACTCTACTCTTGCTGAGCATATACGCATAGATTATCCTCCTCCTATAGGCTATCTTGATTATGTAAGATCAAGACGACATCTTTTTCTCATCCGATGGCTCAATGCATCAGGCTCAGTTGAAGGTGCTATTACCGTCCATGATTTTGTCTATCTTTGGCCGGGACTCATTATAGAAGGACATCTCTTCCATGACCCAGTCCTTACACTTCTCTCGGTGCCCCTCTACGGTGTGAGTACCTAACCATGGACTAGCATTCTTCCTTTTGGACTCGGACATTTGGAAGCTCACTTTGAGTGGCTCCCATGCACATCACGGTGGATCTTCGATGGGATCTATGCTTTGTTCGAAGACATGCGTGGAAGGATATTGGCAGATTGAACACCACTATCAATTGGATCTATATCTTGAATGAAAAGATCTAGAAAACGCTAGCAAATGCTGTTGCTGAACTTTCTCAATTCTTGATACAGGCTACAACTTCTCTAGATCCTTCTGTTCATCGAAAAGCTGGATTTTGTGCTACATTCCATTGTATTCTGACGAGCTTCTTAAATTGAAAGCGTCCCATTTTTCATTGCAACCCTAATGCCAGTATCAATGCCTTTAAGCTTGAAACTCTTCTCTTAATGGAATGCCAGTTTGTGCTTGTCGCTGCTCAGCAAGCCCTTGAAACAATGGTGAGAATAGGGTTCCTCGTTGATGCCACACCAGCTCTTAGACAGATCACATCGGATGCCTTCCAACAGCGACAAAAACTGGTTGCTGAGTATCATAATCAAGTTCGACCTCACAGTCGCCAAGATGATGCGGTAGATCTTGCCAATTTTCTTCCCCCAGAAACTGTACCCTTTTTTCTCTCCTCTCAGTGTTCTTTGGTGGGGGAGGGGGGGAGTGTTAGTCCCATGCCCCAAAGCATAGGACTATTCCTAAGGTACAAAAAAAGCCAAAGGGCAAAACGTCAGGAGCTAAGATCACGCCAACCAAGAAGAAGAGACTACGAGACTCCATGGCAAAAGGAATCCACGGCTCGTTGACTTTCAGTGCCACTAATTATAGCAATAATAATTTCACGAGTCATGGCAGAGATTACGGGATTAGGTAATCGAAGATCCATAAACAACAGATCCTTTGCTTTTTTGGGCAGAGCCATTGTACTATATATACCCAAAGATTAGACTTAGATCTTTAGACAAGTTCAGGATTTTTGTTGTCTCAACTCCTCTCGGAGCTTTTTCTTGTATTCTCATTGATCTTTCAAAAATCCTTACTTTCATATCAATGTTGCTTTGTGTTTCCTTCTTCTCAATTTGATTGCAAAACAGCAAAACCCCTGGCAATTGTTCTCTATTGAGGAGTTGTTTGCAGGACACAAGGGTTCTCACAGAGGACTGTCCCCAAACTCTCTCGAATCCGGATCCTAAGCAAGCCTCCTCTGATCTCAGCATCTTCTTGAATGTTTAGTGACTATTTGATCCCTTTTCATGCAAAGATTCCTTCAAGCAAGATTCCACAGCATGCGAAGAGATAAACAGTAATGGAAGTCAAGAGGGTGTAGAGCCGAAGAAGGTTCTCAAGGCACTAAGGTCAATGATTGTTCTCGAATAATCTATCCACATTATCACATATTTTTGCAAGTGAAAAATAACAAATGGAAAGAGCTAAGAAATGACAAAATTTATCTTTCATTAGCAAGAAAATCATGGGTTATATTCTTTAAAGAGGCGTAGATTAGACTACATTTCTATAAACATCCATCCACTTCATTTCTCATCTTTTTGGTCTACACTGTTATCATCGTTTTGTCATCATCCACGTTCGCATGCTAGTTTAAGTTCAACGTGTTATGGCCCTTTCCCCTACCATCTCTCCCCCTCGACGCGTTTCTTCTTACACTTTGTCTATTTGATATTGTAATTGGCGTTAGAGAGTCAACAGATCTTATTGTGTAGTTAAGTCCACCATATAAACTGTTGTATTGATGGGACCGAGGCCACCTAACCTCTCTGTATCAGATTCTTGGCTCTCTTGGCTGTCGTCGGACTCATCTAAGAACATGTTTTCTACATCATCTTTGTCATCAACAAAATGGGTGTGCTGAATGTCTGTGCCAACATGGATCATACCAGTTACAATAAATAGCTCGTCCTCAATATCTTCAAAGTTGTCCTCATCCACTTCAGAATGTACATTCATGAAAGGAAACTGTAGCTTATCCACAATAGCTAGACCATTGTTGTGATTCAAGAGTCGCCAATTGGAGAAGTTATATACAAGTTTATTAGCTTTCTTATGTAGTAAGCGTGTATGTGCTTATAGGTACAACTCCTCCCGCTAGCACTAATTGAGGATACCAAGGATAGGATAGTCATTGCAAAGGCTTGTAACGTATCTATAACTTGCATGTGGGTCTGCCACCATGCATATATTTCTTATAACTCTCCAACGCATCATGAAGTTCCTCATCTGTCTATCTTCTACTTAGATTCTAGTGCTCAGTTAACTCGACAATGAACATCTTATAGCCTGGCCCATTGGGATAGTAGAGTTTTGTAACCTTCTTCAACGAACACATCATTCCTTTGTCTGTGTGCTGGTCCATGTCATGTTTATGTGGGTCTACGGTATGAGTGGCACTACGAATGTCATTATATGACTTCTTCCATCGAACTTGGAAGTCCTTCAATAGTAATGTGTGCTTGGCATTATCAAAGGGCGCAGTGGATCCGTCACGCTACGAGAATGATTTAATGGAGTGCCAACACCTCCATATCTTGCCAGTGCTTGCCTTCGAAGAATTTAGGGTTTTGATAGCATGATAAGCAGATTGCGTGCACCTCACAACATTCTGTATCCCTTCCAAAATATCTCCTGCCCAATTATTTCCCTGAGGATAGTGGCTTGTTAGCAGTGTTTGAATGCATTCTTGTCCATTTGTCTTCTCTCCCAATCAAAGAACTTCGTATGTTTAACGGGGGAGATGATCCAATCACGACACCTAAGTGTGGATCACGATACCTAAGCGCTCTTTGGAGACCATGGACATCATAACAGAGCTCCCAAGAACCATAATGGGCAAAGTCGCCTTAATGGTAGTAGTGAACAAATTGTCAAAAATGCCGCATTTTGTGCCATGCAGGAAATCTTTCGACTCCATGGGATGCCAAGGGAGATAATCTCTGATAGGGATTCGAAGTTCATGAGTGCATTTTGGCAAGATCTCTTCACCACCATGTGCATGTCCAGTGAATGAGCAAGGTAGTGGTCAAGCTAATGGTAGGAGTACAGTTCTGGATCGTGGTTGAGCTAGAACATTTGGGGTCGAATTGCTACATCGTTATGTATATGTATTGTGGATAATATATCCTTTGAAGTTATGTTGTATTGTCAAAAGCCAGGTGGTTAGATCTTCCTTGGCAGTTAGGTTTTTCCTTCGTGCTCTTATACCCCTCCAGACCGTTCCATGGCCATCAGCACATCTGCATCTCCAGTTTCCGCTTTGGCTCTTGCTTCCCACTCACCCACCCGACCGCAACCCATATTGCTTGGTCTATCGGCGTTCCCCTGGTACTCTTAGGTTCTTTTGTTCCATGCCACGTCCTATGATTTATGGCCCCCGTGCCAGTGTGTTGGTGGTGACTTGTGGCTCTCGTGCTGGTGTGTTATGAGAGTGTGGTTTTCAGCCCTCAGCGCCCGGTGTTGGAAGGCCCTAGCATTGTATTCTGGTTGTGCTTAGTGGAGATGCTCGGATGTGGCTTTCTTTCAGTTGTCTCATCGTCTCTCTCTCCTCCTTACCTGGTTTTGACAATTGAATTTATCTTCGTATAGAGATAAGAAGATAAATGTAATTTGATGGATATTGAAAATATAAGAATAGTTCAAGTTTCAACAGCAGTGGAAGATTCAATTCTTCACCAACTTAGGTATCAAAGCTTAGGGATAGCTTGTAGAATTGTAATGGGCCCATGTGAGATTGCTCGAGTATTTGATCCTTGAATGTGCATGCGCGTTCCTGAGGTATCGGCATAAACGGGTAGAAGCGACTACTAATAAACGTTCTAGATGGTTTTTGCCAGTTGGTTAGTCTGGGGTGGTTAAGGAACGTTACATTTGGTATCAGAGTAGGTCCCGAGTAAGTCTCGGGTTGGAGCCTCCATGGGTGCCTACATGGACGGGTAATTTGCACAGCCTTGGTAATCATAGTGTCACTGGCATACATGGGTAAATCATAGTCTTGGATGGTCGAGAACGAGCATAATTCTAGTAAGAGAGATTGGATACTCGAGAACGAGCATAGTTCTAGTAAGAGAGATTGTAACGGGCCCATGGGAGATCGTTTGAGAGTCTTGGATGCTCTAGGACGAGCATAGTTCTAGTAAGAGAGATTATAACGGGCCCATGTTGATAGTCGGGAGAGAATGTTAGGCACCATCAGACCGTCCATTATGTGCTATCGCCCTTGCTTCTGTTGGCTTCTCTGTTTCTAGGATCTAGCGGCTTGTATTTGTAACAGAGCAGCTCTGCGCTTTCTTGTTTCTATGCTACATGTTAACTGCTTGGTCTTTTCATTTCTAAGTTGCTGCTTTTAGTGCTATGGTGGGTTGTTTGTTAATAGCATTTTTGGCTGTTGGGTCTTTCACAGACTGCGAAAGCTTGTATAAACACAGAAGTTTTTTGAATGCTTGTCTCCTGCAAAAGTAACTAAAAGTTGTCCTGGTGTAATGTTCTCAATCACCCTGTCCAAACCAACTGGCCAAAATTGTCTAGATGTTTATGAGTAGCTGTTTTTACCCATTTATGCCGATGTCTTGAGAATGTCCCACAAGCACATTCAAGGATTGAATACTGGAACGATCGCCAACCACCGACCAACCAACGTCACATGAGGAAGTGTGGTTCGCCATATGCACCATCAAAACGGTACATCCAAGGGCACAAAACAAAATATTCTACCAGCCCACCTCGCAGGGGTTGCCCTTGGGGCAACCCGAAATTTTTTGGTCCTGAAAATTACTCCTTCCAAAAAATCGAACTGGTTCAATCAGCATTAGTGTTTCAGAAGAAGAATGGCGATGGCAGCTGCCCCATCCCTGCCTACTACCGGAGCTGCACTTCCGAGATCCCTCAGCATGCTCTGCAGTCGTAATTCATTTCACAAGCTCATTTTTAGAGATTCATCTACTTCAAAACAATACAGTGCCGGATTTCAATTGCATTCTAGGAACGAATGTCAAAGATACTTACGTTTCTATAGCCAAGGCTGTTCTAGAGCCCCTTATTTTTCTATGGGCTATTTTGGTGTTAAGAATGAGGGAAGCACAGGGATAAGCCAAAAGGCCTCTTTTAAAGGTCAGTACAGCCTCCATCTCTGCTAGTTCAACATGCTGATTCCATTTTCTAAGGGTTTCCTTTCCTTTCTTGTTTGATTTTACTTCTTCCTTGTGAGAGCTTGATGGAATCACTCTTGTAAAAGTAATGGTTTAGGCAATTCAAGAAGGATAAAGGCTTGTTTATCCTTCTGTGCAGAAGGCTGTATTGGGGATAATGAATTGTTTTAAAGCTTAATAAGGGAGAGGGATGAACCCTTGTTAGCTGCGTGGTTACTTCATTCTGATAACAAGGGACCTTGTAGAGCATAGGACATTAGAAGCAAACATTATGTGCGTGAAGATATACCTTCTGAACCTCATGTGACAATAGGGCATTGCGGGAAAATGTACCTTCTGAACCTCACGTGACAATAGGACATTGTATTGTTTGGAGAGTAAGGCGGTTAGTAGCATAATGGATGGTGTGCTGCTTAAATTTTGGCATGTGGCCTGCATGTGTAAAACTCAGTTTCATTTGCAGCATTAAAAATATAGTCTCAAGGTGGATTTGGTCAATCTGAAGTCATTTTCATGAAGTCCAGTGAAGCAGCTGCTCCTGTACAGCTGAATAGTTGACATAGCTGAATAGTTGACAATCTCTCTGCCAACGAATGACTCAATCAACAATTATATAATTGGGCGAATATTCAGTATACAATATTCTTTACTAATTTACTTATGAGAATCTTAACACTTCCTTGGCATGCAGTGAAAGCTGTGGAGACTCCGGCTGAGGTTGGCTTAGGGTTTGACCAAATGATTGCAAGCACAAGTCGGAAGTATTTTATGCTTGGTGGAAAGGGAGGTGTGGGTAAGACGAGTCTCGCAGCATCATTAGCAGTCAAGTTTGCCAATAGTGGCCATCCCACCCTTGTTGTTTCTACGGATCCTGCACATTCCTTGAGCGACTCGTTTGCACAAGTGAGTAGCAGAATACATCATATGAGTATAATAACAAGACTTATTCAGTTGAGTTTCTTTCAGTACTTTCAAAGGTCTTGTTTTTTCCCATCAAAAGTATATAGATTAGCACATAGTAACTGAAGGTCAATTGAAATGCTAAGATCTTGGCCCAACTAAGGGAAACTTCATCATCTTAAATTTATGCAAAAAGTGGCTAATAAAAGGTAGAGTAGTGTCAAGAGGATGTAAGAAGGCTGATGCCACTGCTGCTTCATGAAGTGCTAGTAGAGAGCAAATTTTGAAAGATAAGACAACATGTACATTGAGTGAGTTGGGTTATCTGGTCTTCAAGGCGCAATTCTAAAGTTTGGAAGGACCACTGCGATTACTCTATCCAAGCCTTTGACAACTAACATACCCTTCATGGATTGGAGCTGTAGTGCCTGATAATTCAAAAGTGACCTTGTGATGTAGAAACAGCTTTTGTTTATTTCCTAGTCTGTTTAGTTTACATGACTCTCTAAGCTATGTTGATAGAGCTAAAAGATATTCCTGTTTAGTGGATGGAAGTGCGCAGTATATCCTCTTTTTATGGGTATGATAAATGTGGCTACTAACCTTCTCCCTTATAAGGTCAACATCTAAGACAAAGAAGCAATCTGGCTCTCCCCCTGTTTCTTAACAATGATATGTAGCTAGTTAAGTACTACTTTATCTTATGTCTTTGAATAAAATAATGTTCATAGGTCAATTGCAGAATCTAGGTGGTGGAAAACTGGTTGCGGTAGAGGGCCCGGACAGCCCCTTATTTGCACTCGAGGTATGTGTTAGGAGGTTTTGTAGTTAAGACAACTTGGTAGTTGTATACATGGATGAAACTCGGGTTGTCGTCTGGCAAAGTTGGAGCATTCGTGTTTGCTAAGATGTTTCCAGTTATGTCCTTGTCATGCACTAAGTAACCAGCATTTCCTGAACATTCTTAAATTGGATAATGATTATAACATCATTGTGAGTTAACCTTGTAAGACGAACTGACGTAAAGCAATCATCAGCTTGCTAAATAGTTTCTGCAATGGACAGGTATGGCGATGAGGAATGCATGCAAAGATCACATAAATAAATAGATTAAATAGACGTGAATGCTATATAGAATCACGTGACTTGTCAGCTGCAGATAGGACAATGAGCATGTGTTGCCACATGACCTGTGTTAGATGTGAGCATTAGTATTGGGTCTATCTTAATATTGAGTCAGTGTTAGGTGTCTAGTCATTCCGCACAATTAGGCTGCTAGGATCTCTCTTCTTACGGTTTCAAAGGCTTCAAATGAAATTCTTCCTTGATGTAAGCAACTTCTGCGAGGTGATCTGCCTTTGCTGCTTGGAAGACAGTAATACAATGCAGAATGAAATCCAAGGGAGGATTGCAGAAGGTTCCATTTTAAACATTGTTTCTGACAATATTACCCTTCTGCCTTTTTTTAAAAGCTGCTTTGGATGTTCTTTGACATGTATTTTTGTCCATACCATCTAAGAAGAAGGATTTCATAGCTAGTTTCCTGGTATGGTCTGCAGTTTCATGGCTCTTTTATTATATTTAAGCATCAAAACAGAGTTCTTCGTTCAAGTTGTAGCTGCTGAGTTCCTTCTGAGTTCCAATGGTTTTCAATTTCAGATCAATCCTGAACAAGCAAGGGCAGAGTTTCGTGCATCAACTCAGGGGGATGGGGGCAGTGGTGTAAAGGACATAATGGACAGTTTTGGCCTTGGTGGTTGGGTGGAGCAAGTGAGTGCCGTTAACAAACATTTAATTAACTCCTATGTAGGGAAAAATGATATGGTTCCAAACTTTGGAATTTCTTGCTTAAGCTAGGTGAGCTAAAGCTTGGAGAGTTGCTGGATACACCACCACCTGGCCTAGATGAAGTGATAGCTATCTCAAAGGTATATTGGTTTGCATTTCTTAGAGTTTTGTAGAATTTGGATGATATAGTTGTGTAAATGCTTGAAGTTGTAATTTATCTGTTTATAAATTGGTAAATATCTTGGGGTAAAGAAACATTGTGAGCAGTTTGCATTCTCCCCTTATGCTATGTATGAGATATTTCTTTCTTTCTCTTCACAGCGCATTTGGCATCATCTATACCACTCCTATGTAACCCAAACTTTGTCTAGAGCCCTTATGTGGCAGATATTTCAATATTCTATTATCGCAGAACGTTCAATCTGCTGACAGACCAAGCAGCTCCTAAGATCAAGCCACTCAAAGAGCCCTGCAAACTATGCAAGTACTTTGTTTTTCACATGTCAAGTGTTTATGAGATACCAGGTATGTTCCTGTAGGGAAAGTCTGAGGAGTTGCTATCACTGCATGACAGAAATATATGGCACTTTATCTCCAATGAATGATTCAATATACGAAATTTTGCTCAAGCAACAGTCTGCTACAGATAGAAATAGCCTCCTATTAATGTCTAAAGAGCAAGAAATGGAAAATTGCTCAACTCAACCTTCGGACAACGTGGTTGTAGAGTCCTTTCTTAGAATTTCTATAAATAGTAAAGTCCTTCAAAAGGAAAAATATTTCACTTTTTGCATCAAAGGAGTTTGAATTTCAACATTTTAATCTTTGGGTTTTGGATTTTTTATATGTGGCTTTTGACATGCCTCTAGATAGACCACATTTGTAGTAATTGGTCCAGGCGTTCTGTTTTTGACATTAAGATAGGTTAATGTTCAAGGGCTATAACCCAGTAAGGAGCTTGAATTTAATTGAAATTGCTGCTCCTGGTGCACGCATGCCCACTCTCAGATGTTCACTAGTTTTGTTTGTTTTCCTTTTCGCAATAGATGGTTGTCTGACATGGAATTTATTAACTTTAAGAAATGCCATTAAGCGATAAAGAGTTGAGATTATTTGCTGCGGTATAAGAATTTTAACATGGTGGTGAGTGCTATCCAGTGTGGCATCAGATGAATTGGGTCTGGGCATGTAATGTTGAAGACTCATTGTAACATGATAACATGAATTCACCCTTTGCATGAAAATTGCAAGGATTTGTGCTGGGGACCAAATTGGTTTACGAGAACCATCCACTTCCTCCTCCCTCCCATCTTCTCTTTGCTTTGTGGAGATACCCATGGCGTTTAATCCTGGCATTTTGTACCTCAATGGGCACATGGCTGCCACATAAGTGGATGGTTGTAAGTTTAGATAGAAAAGTTGCTATTATGTGATATATAACTCCCATTTCCCCTCAGTAAGTCCTTGCATTTATATTTTCCACCCTGTAATGTGAGTGAGGCCACAATTGCCAAGCTTTTCCAACCACCGTTAGAAATTTCTATTATCCTGCCTGTTTGCCTCCGTAATTTGATATGTGTTAAATTTTGCAGGTTGTTCAGTTTATGCAAGCACCAGAATATGATAAGTTTACACGCATCATCTTTGATACAGCACCAACTGTGAGTATCTTGCTTATATTTTATAAGGTAGATTTTATCATGACAACTATCTGTTCTTTCCAGGGACACACTCTACGTCTGCTATCACTTCCAGATTTTCTCGATGCATCTATCGGAAAAATTTTAAAGGTGAAGGATAAGTTTACATATAGGATAATGACTTAGAGGTGGTTATTGGGTAGTATAATTCATTCGGTTATGCTTCAAGTATGTATTAGTCGCCTGTCTATATATATTTATAATTATATATAAACATTTAATTGGCAGTTGAAGGAGAAAATAGCATCTGCCACTAATGCAATAAAATCTGTTTTTGGGCAAGGAGATGGTGCTAAAGACTCAGCTGTGAGTTCTTGTTTGTGGACAATTAGTGCTCAGTGTGACTGTTTACTAAAATTTTTATATAAACTATTGTTGTGCTAAACCAGACAAATAAGTTGGAGATGCTGAAGGAGAGGATGGTAATGGTGCGGGAAATTTTTCGCAACAAGGAAACAACGGAGTTTGTTATTGTCACCATCCCCACGGTATATCTCGTTGACATATATTCTGGAGGGGTTAGTTGAAAATTTGCAGATATAGGATAATCACATGCTTTGTGCAATGCTTTAAGTGGATAGGACAGATGCATTGTTTACGTTACTTTTTATATGGTGATTTGTGGATATGGGTGCACAAGCAAAAGCAAGTTCATAGCTAAAATTATCTATCCATTTACCATATCTTAAGATTTGTTGATGTACTCAGATAATGGCTGTTAGTGAAAGTGGAAGACTTCGTGAATCTCTCCAGAAGGAAGGTGTTCCCGTCCGAAGACTTATTATTAATCAGATTCTTCCACCTTCGAGCTCAGATTGCAAGTTTTGTAATATGAAGCGAAAGGTAATTTGTTGATTAGACAAGGTGCCACAGGTCGTTTTTATCTAAGCACATTGTTTCACATGGCAGGACCAGAAAAGAGCATTAGATATTATTAAAGAAGATTCCAATTTGAAGGACCTTTTGCTTGTCGAATCTCCTTTAATGGATGTGGAGATAAGGGGAGTCCCAGCCTTAAGATTCATGGGTGACATTGTTTGGCGGTGATTCTATTTCACCAAAGTGATGTCAAGGGCATAAGATTTCTCTGTGTAGAGCCATTATGGGACCAAGGTAACCTATTTTTTGATGTTGAGCGTATAATGGTGCATAATCTAATCAGGCAAATCCTACATGAACTAATGACCTCCCCGAGTAGTCATTCTCTAGGAAGCAATTTAATGGCCAAAATGAAGTGGACAAACAATTTGCACTTTTGTTAATTCCTACAGAAGAGAATTCATATAGTGTGCTAATTTCGTTTTGGGTTTGGGGAGGGTGGGGACTATGATTTCGGTATCGTATTGTATAAAAATGGTATAATTTGCCATGTGAGAGGAGCTTGGATGGTTATTGCTATTTTGGGTGCTTGGCAATTCCTTTTTTTCATGGATGTTTTGCAAAGGTTCTTTGGAAAAGTTAAGAAGAATAGAAAAAAAAATTGGCGCCCTTTTTTTAGGGCGTGGATAAGAAGGCATGCTCCCTTTTTTTTTTGGCAAGGGCGTGAGGAGAGGCCTGAGGGGCATGTGGGGTCGACAGCCGGCCCGTCTGAGAAAGTGGCACAAATTCCTCATGCAATGAAGCGGCAAAGAAGACATACAAGATCAATCCAACACATAGAGCACATATACAAAGATGTTTTCAAGAAGACATACGAAGCCCGGCGGCTCCCCATATCCGCTTTTTCTATTTGAGTAGTAGGTGATTGGAGCGAGCAAGGGCGGTCACTGGTGGTTTAGGTTTCTTTTGTACCGCGGGGAATCGATTGCTCCGTGTCCTCCGCTTGAGCTCCATGGGCGTGGCTTCCGATGGAGTTGCGGGGCTTACGTATTAGCCTTACACAAGATTGACACTTACTCTTTTGGGCACCATGCGGATGTTGGTGCTTTTCAGAGATCGAATTTGAAGAAGAGAGGATCATATCGGATTCTGCTTCTCAACTATACGAAAGGTGTTGAAGCTATGGTGGCTTTTAGTAGGGGCAGGCGCTATGGCGAAGGCCACGCCAAAGACCGGGCCGCAAAGTGGCACCATTGGGTTTTTTATGTTGCTTCTTTTTTTTTTTTTTTTTTTTTTGGAACCATAGGTTCGTTTCTACACCATTGACATTGGCATGCAATTTTTCTCTCAAAATTTAATGGCCATTGATCCGGCACAATACCTAGAATATTCGCCCGGATCAATGGTTGGGAATAAAACTTGAGCGGGACGCCATAATACATGGAAAAAGCGAAGCACAAAAACGAAGCAAGATAGTCTGATAACTCGCAGATTTTGGAACAAAATATTCTTGGTTGCATGACCACCTTCCCCCAACAGTTTTTATTTACTCCACCCTCCGTTATCCGTACGTGACACATGACCCTCCTCCAGCTCAACATTAAAGAGTGTTTTGGCAACGTTGAAGGTTTGATGTAGATGATTTCTAAGGTTTTCTGCAGTGGTTTGGATTTTTTTTTTTTTTCCAATAGTTTGGAATACCCTTTTTGTATGATTTTTCCCTTCTTTTTTTAGAAATTAGGTTCTTTCTCTTTTGGTCGCGGGCCTCAGGGCTACGATTCATGCATCCGGCCTCCTGGTCTTTGTTGCGATGCAGTTGCGGGAATTGGCTGGGATTGATTTTGTGCATCCTTCTAGTTTTACTGGCTTTGCATCCTGCCCGGGATACGGGGCCGGATTTTCTTCGGGTAGCATGGCTCCTAGATCCGGGCCGGTGAGGCATTTACCCAGGCACTTTGTTCGTCAAACGATTTTTGCTTCAAAGCGATCTTCCCGCCACCCGACAACGATCTTGCATGCCCTATCCGCATTTTCTTTTACGGATTTCCGTATTATTCATTCTTATCTCATTTTGGATCGCCCGTGCGTGATGCTTTTCTCTATTTTCCTCGCCCGTGTGATGTAGGCGCATGTCTTTGCCTTCCACAAGACTTATCGAGTTGCACATTTTGCACCAGTGAGGCTTGATCGAAAATCGATATGTGCATGTAATTGTACATTTTGGTGTATCCATTGTTTATACGGGATAATTCAATGGTCTAACAATGGTTTAAACTTAAAAGTGTTTGGATAAGATAAATTTTTGGGAAAATTTTAAAAATGCCCCTATGTTTTTACTTATTTTGTCGAAATGCCCCGATATTTCTAGTATTTGTCAAAATGCCCCTTTTTTTATGTCCTTGCTTGCTAGCTTTTTTGGGAAAGCTACGGCAGAATTAAGAGCCGATGAAGGCAGAATGAACATAGAGGAGGCGGCGACGGCTTCATATTCCAATCTTTTAGAGCGCTATGATCTGCGAAAGGAAATCGATATGGATGGTTAGGCTACGGTTTTTCTTCAAGAATAAAGGGAGAATCATGGAATTATGCAACTTGCACTGAATTAATCAAGAAAGAGGTAAGTAGGCTGTGTGAAATAAAGGCATCTCTTCTTGTTCGATACAGCATCTGCACAGTAATAATAGCCCTTATTGATCCAAGTGCCCTTTTTGAGGCAGATTGATCCCCAACTCAAAAATCATGCAAGATCTTACCAAATTTATCATCGTTGCACTTCGCATATTCTTCGCAAAGGCCCTTCTGGATAACCCAAACATGATTTTTTCGCCAATTTTTTGATAGTTCCTTTCCGATTCTTGGATTCCATTATGACACAATTACAACATCAAATATAAGGAACACGAAGACGATGGAATTTACGGCATCAATTACAACTAGCAAGAAGAAGAAAAGGAAGGAACCTGAGCTTGGCTATGGCGGAAAACAGAGTACAGAGTAAAACGAGGGACATTTTGATAAATATAAAAAATATCGGGGTGTTTTCACAAAAAAGCAAAAATACAGGGGTATTTTTATAATTTTCCCCAAATTTTTTTTATGGCGCATGGCCTCCTCCAGCTAAACATTAAAGCGTGTTTGGACAATTTTTTTTTTTTTTTTCATGTGATAGTTCTCTTGAGACAATGCATTTCATCAATTATAAAATATTACCTTTTGCACATGCTTTAAACATGTCCTTTTATTTTTTTTATTTTTTTAACATACAAGAAATATCTCAGCGACCTTCAACACTTTTCTAGTTATAACCATTTGAAGGTAAACTTACCATAAGTTCACACCTTGTTTATAGTAATAAATTTTCAATAGTTCGAGAAGTTGAACTTACAATAAGTTCCAAGCCTTGTTTTAGTAACAAAATGTGTCAGTTCAAGTTGCGTGAACGACATTCTTGAACGAGTTGAATGTACTGGATTTGAATTTGTGTCGTTGCCTTGAGTTCCCATGCACAGAAGGTAGATGGATGCTATAGGTGATCTTCTTGCGTAACAACTATCAAGGAACAATTCAACAAACACTGTACAAACTCACATCTCAACCTTTTAGGAACGAGATTCCACCTTATTGGAAGATGAACGGTCCACTTCCTATCATAGTTACCCCAAATGGAAACTATTTGCAACTTGAACCTAGAATCAGGGTATAAAAGAGTGGCGATTAATCGCCAAAAGGCGATTTTTTAGGGATTTTTTAAAAAAAAGTGGCGAAACTTTATAGGGGGTGATTTATCGTGGGGAAAAAAAATTAGCCACATAAAATGGGGAAAATTTCGTAACGCTTGAAGTTTCGCCGAGATAATGTGCAAGATGTTGAGCAGAATCGCCTTCTCCAAAGACGAATCTACATGCCTTAAGATTAAGAAATTGCCATGTCTTACCCAGCAATGGAGTCGTCTGCTGCAAAAATTGCCGCTCATAGCGGCCGCCTTGTTTATGCTTTTGTTATTCTATGCAATCTCAAATAACAAAAGTTCTACTTTACCTTGGACTGGACCGATGTGATTTATATTTCATGTCTGTCGGATAGCTTGAATTTCTTTGCTCCATGTCGCGGCAAAGAGGACAGTAGGCCGGGGCTAACCTCTCCTCAGAATGATTTGTATGTGCTAAAACTTCGGTTTTCAAGCCCTATTATTTTGCATGTGTTCTATCTTTAGAGAACAAGTAATCTGTACGTAGATTTTTGCAGCTATCAACACGCTCTTATAGATACCTGTTTGATTTGGCGTCATGCGGGTTCAATCTCTTTGCACTTAGCATATTTAAGTCTATTTTGATGCCATAATTTCTCATTCTCTTTCTATATGCTAACAATGATGCCCTTTTATATTTCAGTGATGCAGAATGCCGTGTTTATGCACATAATATCATCGTGCATTATTTGCAGGAAAGCTCTTAGCGTTGTCCATATATCCCAAAGTAGTTGTTACCAGGTACTGCAACTGCATTAGATTTTCATGGTTTTGGCTGTAGAAGTATGGGCAGCATAATTTGATGTATTTGCTGGCAAGCTTAACACATGTTCATGGTCTACTATGAAAAAACAATTTGCAGATATGGTCTGTTTATGCAGCATAATTTGATGTATTTGCTGGCAAGCTTAGCACATATTCATGGTCTGCTATGAAAGAACTATTTGCAGATATAGTAAAGATACGCATGCAGTCTTCGTAGCAATCTATAAGGTTTCTTTAGCACAAATATCTTCTTGCACCTTTATTTTTTGCACTGAAGCAAACTTTTAGTTCAGTAAGAACTATCAAGTGAACTATGCAAATAATTCGTAGTATCCTATTTAAAAATGAGCTTATTTGTAGGGTACACAAGTTGAAGCAACGGTTCAAATTAGAGACATGCATCTAATGCCATTGCGCATAGGTAACAAGCAGTAAGAAATCACGTCATTGATGATATATGGAAGACACTTGATTGTAGATTTTGTCTTTACAGATAAATGATGCAAGTTTTGGGATTCAATGCAGCATAATTTGGTGTCTTTGTTTGGCAAAGCTTAGCACAGTTCACGGGTCTTTTTTGTGAAAGACTATATATCGATCGGTAAATATATGCATGTAGTGCAGTAAATGCTCCTTCTACAATCAGACATTTGCAGCATATTTTTACCATCCAACTGCTAAAACTCATGATTTGTCGTTCTTATGCAGGTGAACTTGATCCATAACTTTTAAACTTCTATGCCATTTTATGGCAGAATGTTTCAATCTTTAAGCAATATCTTGAGGTCTTCATAGCAATCTATAAGGTTTCTTTAGCACAAATATCTTTTTGCACCTTTATTTCTACACTGAAAGACAATTTTTAATTCAGTAAGAATTATCAAGTGAGAACATGCAAATAATTCATAGTCTTTTGTTTGAAATTGAACGAGCATATTTGCAAGGGGTATACAAGTTGATGCAATGGGAGACATGCATCTGATGCCATCGTACCAAGCAGAGTCCATGAAATCACATCATTGATGATATATGGAAGATACTTGATTGTAGAATTTGCATTTGTAGACAGACGACTGCAAGTTTTAAGTTTTCATATGTCTTGAGTTTTGATGTAAAATAGAAAGATGTGCGTTATAGAGCTTCGTGCAATCAGTCTAAACCATCATGCAAAGATATAGCTGCTCTGGAAGCTTTAAACAGATTAATGCAGTCATAATGCATTCCTTTGTTTTGAAAATACAGGTACTTGGATAAGCACGTTTAGCAAGTTTTATGCCTTCATAATTGAGAGAGATGCTTTAACAACTTTGGATTAGATAGTGATGATGTCCCAAGCATGCAAGCATCTATTTCTATAGTTTTTATTAATCAAAATTGCCAAATAAGTTTGTTGTTGATATTAAAAAAATTCAAATTTAGCCAAATGCAATATGAATTCTAAATTATTTATAGGTAATTTTAGCCAAACAAAAATACTACTTTTTTCTTTTCCTTGTTAGTTTAGCCAAGTCCAATCTTAGTAATAAAAATTTAATGCCCTTAAAATTTACCCTGCCTAGAATTAAGAATGGGAACAAGAACGAGTGGGAATGGAAATGGCCAACATTTGAACTTTT
Source organism: Isoetes taiwanensis (assembly GCA_021234155.1). Lineage (NCBI taxonomy): Eukaryota > Viridiplantae > Streptophyta > Lycopodiopsida > Isoetales > Isoetaceae > Isoetes > Isoetes taiwanensis. The sequence continues at coordinate 358,739 of JAJEKV010000263.1, forward strand.
AAAATTTGAAAATAGATTTGGAGTTCCCTTTGCTTCAAGGGGACTGAATTACAAGCAAAAACATGTTTAGCCACTCTTTAAGAATGCTATTAGAACCTTAAACAACATTTTTAGTTTTAAAACAATATATTAAGTAAAGCATAGTAGATGGAACCTAGCTTTTGCAATGGAATAGATGGATGCTACCACTACATAATTTCATATCACCTGTATTTTTCCAAGCTTAAAATCTTTTCTATATCTTATTGAAATTCAAAATTTTATCTATACTAATATTTACATGATGCTGATGTAATTAGTTTGGCTTTGGCACTTAGTGCAGTAGAAGAGCAGCTAACATAGAGCAACAATTAGCTTAGCAGTAGCACAAAGCAGTAGACCACCAGTTAGACTTAGAACTTGGCTAGCTGAATATGATTATAAATAACCAAATCATGTAGGTCTGCTACAACCAATTATGTTATGAATGACCTGCTTGCCTTGAGCCGACACCAGCAACAGCTGAATGTCCCATCAAATCCGCTTCTGCTCTTCCGATTTTCACTTTTGGCCGCACAGACGTGTTTTGCAAATAGGGCAGAGGAAAAGATTTGCATGGGTTTTTGGTGTTTCGAACATTGAAATTATTAGTTATTTAGCGTTATACTTGGCATAGGATTCCCAAATGGTGGGAACTAGTTCCAGAATGTAGTTCCCAGTAATACGACAAATGGGAATGTCCATAGGAGTTCCGAAACTCTCGACTCCCCAAAACTAGTTCTGGAATGGGAACCAAGTTAACTTGGTTCCTAATCATCACTTGTAGTGGCTTCTATGCATCCAAGAACTCAAAAGAGATGGCAGGATGCTAATATTCTACACATGACTCGTGATACTGCAATGGACGTCTCCTTTCTTGACCAACATTTTGTGAGAGGTACTACTTGATGGCGTGGGACTTTTGTATAGGAAGAGATTGTAAATAACATCCCACTTCAACCAAACCAAGCAAAGGAGCAAATTTGGAGAACTGATGGAGACATTTTTCTGGGAAAGAATTTGGTACAACATTGTCATAGATTGCACACATATCCTTCCCCCAATTCCCTTCATATTCACACTAGGCGTTGAGCAAGAAGAGGATTACCACTCCCGAGTGCAAAATTTTGGAGGGTTTTTTGTTTGGAACAGTTTAGAGGGTTTTTAATTATGAAAGATGTTTACACCAACTTTGAAAGCTTTAGGGCTTTAAGAATGATCTAAAAGGTCATAAGAGTCTAGGTACATTAGCATTGCAAGATGGCCACCTATCAAGCATTTGCCTCTACAAAACTTAAGAAGAGGTATATCATATTTTGGAATGAAACATCCAATAGAGATCGAGGCAAGTACACTAAAGTCGCATTACATTAAAGTGGGGCTCATGCAATTTCCACTTTTTTTCGGAACCCTATTATTTTTAAGATAGATAGATAGATAGTATTTTTACGTCATGCCACATTGGCAGCGTCCATGAGGATATATGACGGACCCCCAGAGACTTGAACACAAGATCTCTTAGTTGCTAACCCAATGGACTAGCCAATAAAAGGAAGTGCAAATCGTTTTGCGCTCCATTACTGTTTGAATAAGAGACTTTTTTCTAGTGTGGGGAAAAAAAACTTAAAAGGTTACAAATGGCCTCCTTTTCTCGCATGGCGAGTGAGGAACTACAAAACACATACAAAATCAATGAAATAATTTACTTTTACAAACAAATCATAATATGCAATGAATTTTTATTAATAAGCACCTTCTAGATGTTGCATTAGCTGCAGTCCAAAACACAAATCTGCAGCAATCCTTAGCCAACATGATATAATTTTGATATGTCATCAAAAACCCTTTCCAACCCAGCCATTCCAATAATTATAACCTTTCCACAGAACTTTCGACCGTGTATTGACACATTTACAGGATGTTATTTCGCAGGCCTCTTCCTGTATGATCTCAAATTCCTTCTTAATGTGTGCACCAAAAACATTATTCCAACATACTAATTCGGAATATTAAACTTGATCTGATCACTGATATCCTTAGTTCACGTTTGCTTTCCATGCAGCAGAATGAATTTAACACATGGCCGGGAGGAACCAAGATGTGGGCACTGCAGAGGAGAAAACCAGATTACGATGAATGATTTTATAACTGCCATTAACTTGATCTGTGTACTCTTGTATGGTGTCATAAGGGCAGAAACTGTGACAACCACGCATAGAGAGCACGCAAAGGCCCGAGATTGGCGTAACTGTAACTTCAGCTTTGAAACCAATAAGAATTAAGAACCCAAGAAGTTTGATAAACATCCTAAGGTAATCAAAGGATCAATTTATAAATTGAATAAACTGAAAGAGAATGCAGTAACGAAGTTATCAGCATTGTAATACACATATATCTTATTTCCTGTTTTTATTTCTGTTTCCTGCACCTTACTTTAATTTCTTCTTCTTCCAAGGGCGAGCGCTGATCGTATTCCAACTATAAGACCTTCAGCTATTCCATTGGCAAGATTCACTGGTATTACTCCAAGTGAAACAAGATCCTGGGCAAGGTTCTGAACTGTAGGAGGATCTGCAGCCTGAGCTAGATGAGGTGCTAGTATATTTTGAAGAGAAAATGCATTCATCACTGGAAATTCAGAGCCATCATTCATCCATGGCGGAACCGCATGCTGACAGGACGGTGGCATTTTATATTCCTGTTCCTTTGGCTGCAAATAATTAACAGTTTTAGCACAAAACTTTATGCTCAATTAGATAGGAAAATAAATTATCCTGCATTATAGTCTCTGCACAAAACCAAAGCCACAAAAAAAATATTATCTTTTCCAGATTGTTAGACCTGGATACTTTCGTTCAACTAAGCTGCCATTTCTATACCTTCTAATGGGAAACTATAATTCTTCTGATTCTCATTAGGACCATGTATCTCCAAATTGCACTAACGATTGATGGATGGCTTTAAAATATGGTAAGAAGTTCAGCATTGAAAAGGCACATTGTAACATATATACATGCAATTAGAGGAGATGAGCAGCATATCCCAGTCAACGCATCACATACGACCATCAGGTAAGAATATCAAAGGTGTTGAAGCAAAGTTCTCAAATTCTTACCAAGAAAAACAAAAACAGTTATGATAGTGAATAGAAGCAGGAATACAAATGCTTGCATTTACGAGAAGGAAATTTTACAGATTGTTGGTAAGCATAACCTAAGCTTACGTTTTCCTCCTTTATTGTAAGCCTAGACAAGAGCTTGCATTCACGGGGTCTCACAAATTGCCGTGTTCAATTTCGGTAAACTGTGACTGCTGATACAGTCAAATTACAAACGCAGGATATAAAAGATGTAGGGATAAAGATGCAAACGTGAAAACAAGCATAAGCAGAGGTAAGATGCATTGGAGAAGCCAGAAAAGGCACTAATAGCAAAAAAAAAAAAAAGATCTGAGACAGGCTACTCACCCAAAGGAGAAGAGACAACCGCGAATAGGCTCCGAGAAGCAGCGCCCCAGGCGAACTATGGCGTATGTGTTGTGATGACTATCCCAGGTCAGCTGCCACCTCAACCCCAAAAAATAAAAGGGGACATTAGTCCCTTGCTCAAATATTGCCACGTGGATCTCTATTTTGTTTTTTTTGTTCTATTTTTCTTTCTTGATCCTTTAATGTGTCCTACGTGGATTTTTTATGTTTCATATGTGGAATCACCCCATAGAAATTGCTACTTAAATTAAGGAACTTTAATGCCACGTCATTAAAAATGTTCACCGTAATGGAATCTCACCCATATATTATTTTTAGGGCCAGCGTAAGTAAATGCGACACCATATTTCCACGGCAACTTTTCAGACATGTCCTAAATGAGTGTCATACAATTCTAATGTCTTATTTTCTTCCGGGGGATTTCCCCCGCCACAAAATACGACAGCTAATCCTAACAAATTAGAGGTCAAGTTCCCCGCAATTCAAGCCTGTCACAAAATAGAGGAAAAGTTAAGTAGAATCGAAAGATCACGGAGGATGTGGCAATCGAAAGTTTTTGAAGCAAGCAGTTTCTTCAATAGATTCGGATTTGACTTGATTCGAACTCTTCGATTCAGATTTGGTTTCCCCATCATAGGATTGATTTGGCCGGTCCGGATTTTTATTGGTCGGGGTTCTCTGATACGCCAAGTAAACAGATGAAGTTATATGACGGTTTTGTATGCCCTGTTTTCTAAGCTACAAGTGACTACAGCTACATGTCTTGATTTCCTAACCCAACGCCGGGCTGCACAAAGAAACACAGTGAGTCAGATTCAAGCTAAAGAAACATAAAATAGGAAGGGAAAAAAATGAAAATGGACTGCAAATTCTTGTTTTTGCAGATTTGGGTTCTTCGATTTTGAAGTAGCCAGTGGTTTGATTCGGTTTTTCGATTCTGTAATCTGTGCTGACTTGCTCAAACAGGTCGATTTCTTTGGGCATCAAGCTGTCTTGCTCTCGGCTTTAAAGACCTGCTCATGTGATCATTGCAGCTTCGATTTCTGGTAGATTGCTGCTACAATAGATTTGTTGTTTGGGTTTCATTCAATCATTAAATCTTCTGTCTGCAAATTGTATCGGGATTTCTATTATTATAGATTCATTACATGTTTTAGAATTTAATGGTTCATAAGCAGTATTTTGGACAAAAAGTGATCTCCTGGTAGCTCCAGATAGGTTGCTGCAACAAGCTCTTTGCTCCAAGGTTTGGAAAAATCTGGAAAATGGTCAATGCAGTTCTAGTAGTTTAATATATTCCTATATTCTTCAAAAAAAAAATCTAGATTATAAGACACGTCTTATTTTAACTCATCTACGAATATGTAGCTACATGGCTCCAGCTTGTACTATTCACTTCTTCGACCTAGAGCAGATTTAAATATATGCCCCATATTTCTTCATTTACTTCTTCTTCACTTTCAACACTAACCTGAATTTTTTAACTCTTTCTAGTACCATGTGGAGTAGTTGGTTTGATGATATGAATTTCTCCTGATTTTTATTGAAGATTAGGGCGTTCCTCCTTTTCCATATTGACCAAATCGTCCAGGCCCTAGCTATGTGAAAGGACATCTTCTTCATGGGACACCATTCTGGAGGGAGAATTCCCAATAGCAATTCCTTAGTTCCTAAAGAGTACTCAAAGCTATCTAGACTCCAGGCCTGTACTTCTTGCAGCATCTCACATTCCACCAGGCAATGTTCTATGGATTCCTCTTCCTCTTTACACGAAGGGCAGAGTGGGATCACATTATTGTCCCATTTGGAGACTAGATGATTAACCCTTGGGACCCTGTGGATCACTTGCCAAAGAAAGGCATTGATTCGTGGAGGAAGGTATTTCAGCCAAGCGTTTCTCCAGATGTTTTTAAGGTTGTCCTCCGTGATCACTAGCTCCCACTTGGTAGAAACTGGAAGTAATCCCTTAGTCTTCAAACTACTGTAACATGACTTCACAAACTTGTTTTGCTGTATAGAAGGATGCACGGCCCATGGGTTATGATCTCCTTTACACATTGTGCATACATTGCCAAATTATTTTATCTGCCTCCTTTAAACCGAAGCGGACTTGAAAAGCTGCCCAGCTGGCTAATTGCTCTCCCATATACCATTGAGCACAAGAATGTATACCACAGTTTTTCCATCTCTTCACAATCCTTGCATCAACCACTATACCTAAAGGGCCTTGTTTATTGTGCATTTCCATTGGTATCCACCACGAAGGGGAGGTCTCTGCTTCAAATTTGCTGATGTCAAGCGTGAATAGCTTCTTTATGGCGTTCCAAGCCGAAATAAGTTCCTTCAGGAAGGGGGAGGCTTCTCTGCTTGGCTTAAGATCAAAGAAGAGTGACCATGGGAGTGATACCTTGATGGAGGGCTTACTATGCTTGCATGAAAATAATAGAGCCTGGTTGATGAGGTGCATACCTGGAGACTTCACCTTTTTTTGCAGGATCATCCATATGAATTTGGCTATTAATACTTTACTCTGTAATACATACCAATTCCCCTTTCTGTTTTGTCCCTCTTGCACTTCCATCAAGCAATTTTGTCCTTTGATTGTATTCTACCTTGCTTCTCGGGTTGGTGAGGATCCCTTTGAAGCCTCTGTTTTATCTTCAAGTAGTCTGGAGCCCTACAATACTCGTCAGACTGAGTGAACACAAGGCTGAACATGAGTTTCTTTTGCTCACCCCTAATTTTGCCAGAGCTTTTAGGTGCCACACTGCCACTACTATTATTTGGCAAAAAGGAAACCAAAGTTTGGATTCTACCATGACGTTCCTTCTGAAGTGGCAATCTTACCTAAAAGTCGGTCCTTCGCGTGCAATATAGGAAAAACTTAGCATGTATTAATCTAACTCCTGTTATGTACCTCGATCATCGAGAATTATCAATACGAGCCATCGAAGTCTATTGACCCTGGTATACTTCCTTCTATCCAATTACGATTGAAGAAGTCGGCAGCATTACAAAATGCTACAGACTGTTACATAGCAGAAATGCTCATAAATAGAAAACACATAAGAATAATAGTAAATGATTTATGCTAAAATAATAGATAAATTGCTCCAAGGTAGAATAAGTACATCCTTCCAGTGGACAAATTGCTTCTTTGTAAGAAGTATTAACTTGTATAATGAAGAAAATATAGACCCCTTCTTCTGAAAGGGATCAATTTAACAAATAAAATCAGTTGAACATAAACTTGCACTTCATAAAACAGAAATTATACAAACCTCTACAGTTGCCATCCAGTGGATTTAGATTGTTAGACAGCTCCATAAGAACGTCTCTCCTTCTTAGAACTCCATAAGAACGTCTCTTCTTCTTAGAACTCGAAATAGGTAATGCACGCTCATAAGGGAATCCTCAATGTCATACTTAACCATGTATACAGAGATCTAAGTTCTTTGTCAATTTATTCTGCACCTTGTTCTTTAAAACTCCCATGATGGTAAATGTTCTTTCATCTTCTACTGGCCCTAAAATCATAGTTTGACATAAGCACCGTTGCAAAATAAGTTGCAACAGAATAAGCTTGAAATGGCGTTGCAACAATGTGCAACAAGGATTATAAGAAAAGAAAAGCAACTTAGTACTAGCAACCCATCGACTCTTCAACGAAAATTGACACCCCCACGTCAAAATTTACCTGCTAGACGCTAGAAAATAAACTGGTCAGTACTCCGATTGGAATCGATGGTAACAGAAAGGTCTTATGGGTGTCCCGCCAGAATAACAAAAGCAGAACCACCATGGGCATTACGGAAATAAGGCAGAGATCGTCCTAAATTCTCTGATCATCAATCTGCAAGGAAACAACCCCGAATCTCTGCCCCTCGCATATATAGGCAACCCAACCAAAGAAGAGATCCGATCCCCACCTTCCGCCCAAGTCCCATAAAATCCACACCGTCAAACCGTCTTCAGGGGTCCCTCAAATCCCAAAATTCCACAGCCCTAAACAAAGAATATGCAAATCGTGGCCTTCTATCTGTCCCTCCCCACGCTCCCCAAGGTGCCCTACGGGCAACCCAAAAAACCCACCATGGAAATGTAGTAGACATTCGAAATCTCTTTGATAATCTTGCTTAGAACTTACTAGAGTTAAAACGTTTAACCCTTTTGATCACAAGTTTGGTTTGTGTTGGCATAGTATCTCCTTTATCCACAAGGGTGCTCACATTGCCATATTCTAGTGAACCTAGAGAGCATAGACCTGGACCTTTTTAGGCATTTCCAATCGAGTGGCTTCTTAACATGAAGCTGAAGGGAGAGAGAGCTGCCTTCCCTTCTTCTATTTTATGGGGTAAGGGAAGTTGGGACCCCAATCCAATCTGCCACTGCAGGAGCTCCGCGAGCGATCTCTCCCCAATCCAATCTGCCACAGCAGGAGCTCCTGGACCGGTCTCTCGCTGTGGCAGAATAGGGGACCAACTTCTGTTCCCATAAATCTCATCAAACTTCCCCCATAAACTTTAAATTAAATGCTTCGGTGGTCTAAATAATTGTGCTTTTAAATGACACACGATAAGTACCCTTAGTCTAAATGATTGTGCTTTTAAATGACACAGAATTAAGTACCCTGTGCAGGATACCTCATGGTCTTATTTAAACAAGTTGTCTAAAGACTTGGGACATGGCATCCATACAAATTGACAAATTGTTTCCAAATTCATGGTGAAACAAATGGTCTGAATGAAATCAAAGAAGAAAGTAATAAATCAATCCATACAATGTGTTCATAAAAGACAGTTCATGGATCTCTTTCGATCACCAGTTACAATGTATGATTTACTATATTTGACTCACTAGTTGCTGATGCTGAATGAAGAAGGTTGAAGGGTTTTGAATCAGCAAACGCGCATCTTAAAAGCATACATCATAATGAAAAGTGACTATATAATTCCTAAATGGGTGCTACAATTTTTCATACAAGAGGCAGAACCAACTAAAAGCAAAGAATAACATACTGTAAATAATTACTCTGGAATATCGACCTCGCCTTCATCAATCTCAGACTGCAAATCCTTTGGAGATTTCCCATCAATAGTGCATCCGACAGAAACACAAGTGCCCAAAATCTCCTTAACAGACCCTTTCAGCTCTTTAGCCATAGATCTGGGCCTCATAATCTTAGCAATCTCAATTACATCATCCAAAGAAATATTACCATTGTGCTTGATATTCTTGGTCTTTTTTCTGTCTCTTTCTGGTTCTTTGAGGGCTTTGATGACCAGAGCTGCTGCACTAGGCACAACCTCAACCTTTGCCTGCCGATTCTGCACTGTAAGCTTCACGGTAACACGGAGACCCTTCCAATCCTTGGCAGTTTCTTTGGCAATATCCTCACCGATTTTTTTTGGACTGAGACCAAGCGGCCCGATTTTTGGTGCCAGAGATGAAGCTGCGCCTACCTCCCCTCCTGTTACACGAACATATACCTCTACCACCTGAGATGGATCGAACTTCGGCGGCATTTTTGCAGCAGCGCCGGACTTGGCTTCTGCTCGGAACTTTTAGGGTGCAGAATGAAACAGAAATTAGGGCTGCTGAGCTTTTAGGGTAAAGAATTAGGTTTTAGATGTTGCTCTATTTATGGGATAAAAATAACAAGGTGCCATTGCCCTTTGGGCATAGCTCAATGCCGGTTTTTGTCGGGAATTTTCAAGATAGAAGCAAATTTTGTCTTACCTTCTCCTTAACGTCAAGGCAAGTGGGTCTGTGTTCTTGCCTGATACTCTGATCATTCTTGTCCAGAATGGAAAATGGGTCCCCAAAACCTGTAGAATCCGGTTCTTCTTGCCTTGACGTTGTACAATGGCATGGGGGCAGCAAGAATGGCTTCCCCCATGCCATTCTACATAACGTCAAGGTAAGTGGATGAGCATTCCGTCCATTTCCTGATTCATACTTAAGCAGAATGACAAATGGCTTGAGCAAACCTGTAGAATCCAGTTTTCAGCTTACCTTGACGTCGTAGAACGGAATGGGGGAAGCCATTCTTGCCCCCCGACCCAGTAATGCGTGTCGTGGGGAAGCAAGAATGGCTCCCCCCGCTCTACATCACAACCTGGCCCTCAAGTATCAGATCTCAGCCATTGGTTGCAAGAGTGTTACCCGCTAAAACCACATTAAAAGTGCATAAACACCTAGTTTGTTATGCCAAATGGCTATAAACACCTAGCTTGTTATGAAAATCACCATAAACAAAACCACTATAAAACTCTCGGGCCCAGGTTGTTAAGGCGGATAACACCCTCGTTCCAGGGTGGTATCCCACTCTTCTCCATCATGGACGAAAGTTAAGTCAATTCTATTCAATTTTGTTATAGAGTCCAGTATCGTATTTTGGGAATTATATTTTGGAAGATAGATAGATAGATGGTATTTCCTCATCTACCATGGCCAAGATCATGGGTTCAACGCCTCGTTGTGAAAGTGGCCATGATCATTGTAAAGTCCACTTCAACCATGTACGTTGGTGGGGGCAGGTCTTAACTGGGTACCATAAGTTTCGCTTCTTGTGGACATTAAAAATTGTATCTACCTACTTATCTATCTATAAAGCCATTGAAGCCATCGCCCTACTCTTCCTAAAGAAAAGAAGCAAAGATTAAATTGCCCTCAAAATGTAGTAAAAGAACACTTGCATGCTCATATGCAAATCCATTATATGGGCAAATCCACGTCTTTTATGCCAGGATCAAACTAAAATATGACCTGTGAGATTAAATCTGAGCCACCATGATGGAAATCCTAAAATTGGAATATCAACCATACAAAATACAATTGAAAATATTTAACTTGCACACTGAATACGTAATGGTGATCCTTGGTATAATTTCCACATCAATAGTACATGTGTAGCATTACAAATTCACAATATTACTTGTTTGGATTAATACCTAGTAGGAACTCACAATTACTTATAAGCATACCAACTCCTTGAGAATCGAACCAAGCATGGCCATAAAGCTAGAAAATTGATATACTAACTCCTTAAGAATTGAACCAAGCATGGCCATAGAGCTAGAAAATTGAAATCATACCTACAATCTTTACGTGGTGCTCCGAGAACCTGCCTATTTAGCCTCCCTTGCCAACTGTAGATCCACAAATATACCACATACTCCACATAATATCCCCATCTTCATCCTCTCAAGAACTTTATCCCATCAACAATATCATATAACCATCATAAAAAACACATGAGTTCTCTTAGATCACAACACGCAAAGCACATGTTTGGTGGCGTCATCGCCTCATCATCACAATAAGTAAACGGAAACGCAAAATATAAAAACAAGACTTAAAACATAAGGACATAAAAACTAGAAGAGTCCACAACTCTGGATCACTAGTTTAGATGACCATTCATCCGTGAACGCCAAGGCATGTCATACCGCCACATATTTCTATGCATCACAGCCCTTGCCTTGCGAAGAGCATCCCACGATAATGATTGTCTGACTCACGGATGGCCTTATAGGCTTTCAAATTATATGCAAGTGAGCCAAAGATTGATGCAACGGTCCATGTTGCTTATAATATCAGATAACTGTTCCACAAATGAAGACAACCTGCCACACAAGCCCTCTACATTCATGAGCTCTTTAGTTTCAAGGGGGCAACATCTGAACCAGAAATAAGGCAATAGCAAAGCAAGTAAGGGCATCAAAGAGAGGTTTTGCTGGTCTTGCAAACTACCACCACAAGCGCAAAATGCAAACAGCCGAAACTAGAGATTCAAGACACACTAGAATAGAAGCTCCATGAAGCCAGAGATGCACACATACCTCTTATAGTCTTACGACCTCTTAGAAAAAAGAAAAGGCTAAGGGTGACGTCTTGCCAAGAAAAGAGAGCTAAATATAAATTAAAATTTGCTCTGCCAAGAAAAGACCTAGGTGTTAAAGGATGGGAGCATATCCATACAAAGAAGAAAAGAAGAAGCATGTAAATTGTGAAAGTTTGGTAGATGTTAAAGGTTTAGCTTATACAATAAGTGAATGTTTTATCTTTGGGTACCATTGTGACTATTGTCTGAAAGCATTTGAATAGCTCAGATGGATTCTAGGGTTCCGAAAGATGGATTTTAGGTTTCTGATGCACTGGCAATCTGTCAAGCAAGCTGAGAGTTAAAATACAGGTACACGTAAAAATGTTGACCACAAGCGAGTTTAGGTATACCTTCTTCTGGGCATAAATAGAAGAGGCTCAGCCATTTTGGATCGCAATTTTTCTAACTCTATGAGAAGACATGAGAACTCATAGCAGAGCAAGCTTTCACCATTTTTATGAAGAGAGTTTTCCTTGGCACTCTAATTTATTCAAAGGCATGGTCGGTTTGATCATTCTGCCAACAAGGATTATGAGATTCCTAGAGCTATAGCCTGGAAGATTAGGAAGGCAACGAGGCATATGTTGGCCATGAACAAATGAGCAAAGAGTACAGCAAAAATGCTTCAAATCAACTAGAATTATTCTTGGAACGCATAAAACAATTAGGTTCTATTTAGAATTATTGATTTCAAAATACTATTTGCAGATGCTGCACCTCTATATCTAGGTTTTGTTGTAATAGGCTTGAAAATGCTTTGGCCTTTGCTCTTAGTTTTGATATTAAGAAAATAAATCTCAGATTCATTTGATATAGTATTGCTTGCCGAAAAATCGTTAACATTGTAGGGACTTTCAATATTTGTTGCTTTTGAGCTTTAAGCTTAGCTAAGAGGGCTTTTAGAACTAGACTTGCAAGTCTTAATATCTTGGGATCTTTTGCTCTTGAACTAATGACGGTGTGCAGGATGATATGCTGCAACATATAATTGGGTTTGCGGCATAATGTGCTAGAAAATGTTCTGGGCTTTGCTCTATTTTTTTTTATGAAGAAATCAACCTTGATCCATTTGATCTAGGATTGGTTTAATATCTTAGGGACTTCCAATGTTTGATGTTTTTGAGCTTTAGCTTAACTAAGAGGGCTCCTAGAACTAGATCTACAAGGATCTACAAGGCTAAATTAATCTTTGAAGTTTAGATAGTACAAAAGGCATTGAATTTTGCATAAATAGCTATATTTGATTATAGACTGATATGCAGCTAGATGCAGACTACGAATGACCAGATCTGACAGTTTTCTTATTAATTATGCACGTTAATGTTGTCTTATACATGGTGAAGGGGATAATCCAAGATAACCTATAGCTTACCTGTTAGTGCTGTCATAATTACCCATCTTAGGCTAATTTTTGGATGGTTCACTGCAGGTAACCAAGTTTATTAGTCCAATGCTTTGGTGAATTTCTCTATTTTCTCTCACTCTTATGGTTGGAGATGTTTACAAGTCTTCAAGTAAGAATGTTCTAAATGAGATGATGATCTACATTCAAAAACGTATTTAGATGCCTATGACAAATGTAAAAGATGTATGCAGAAGATAAATGACCTGCTATGCTATAAAGCTCTTAAGGCATGGTAAGGTGTTTTTCATAGTGCAATATGTGTAATACAAGTTTGTGGTTTATTGTTTCTTGAAAAAAATATTGGCACAATATTGAAAGATATGAAATATAAGGTTTTGACTTATTGTCTCCAGAAACAAGGTGTTGCGCACGGAGGGTTGCCCTCCATGGCCGGAGGGTGAAGTGGCTTAAATTGTACTTGAAAGTCATGTTTTTACAATCAATCAAAGTTGCTATTTTAAGGCATTGACATTTCGCGAAGGTGATGGTAGCCATTTGCATTACTAACTCCTCCTTAGATGTTGAGCTCCTCTTGGACTAGGATCCAACTGGACACATGGACTCTGAGGTTTCAGTGTAAAAACATATTGTTGCTAGGTTACTAGTAATTATAACTAGTTATGGTGCCCGGCATTGCCGGGCTTTAGTAGCAATTTGAAGAGGTGGTTTTTCATTGTTTTATTTATGGTAACTTTTACAAAGATGATTTTATGGTCAGATGTTGTTGGGCTTCAGGAACCTTTGCAAATTTATGGTGTAACGTTAAAGCAACAAAGCAAGACTATCTTTGTGATCTACATCTTAAACCACATTGTCATTATAGAAGTATATAGTTGCACATTGATGCGCATAACAACATTTCTTATCATTTGAATAGTATGTTTCATCTAAAATAATGTGAGTGCATAACAATGAATTTGGAAGAGAAGTTTGAATTTGAAGTTGGAAGAAAGAAATATGAATTTAAATAGGCATTAAATAGGCATTGAAGTCAACCTTTAGTAGCCGCATTTCTATCCAGGGCAACATGACTGTGCTAGAAATAAAGCATACATCGACAATCGCGCTTGTATAATTTTGAACACAATGCCTAGATCCATTTAATGTACGAACATAGAGATCAATGGTGAAACCCTTTTGTTGTTCCATGATGGTTTAATTCTATAGTTGAGTGGTAAAGTTGTTGAACATAGGTATCCAACAATGCCAAGCATAAGATGTTGTGTATGCCAAGTTTTTATTGAAAAAATAGAGTACAACATCACAAAGCTGTGTAATTTTGTAATGGATAAAGATTTACATAAAATCGATGATGAACACGGTTTTGTATATGTGGTAGCTTGGCTATTCTGATATCAAGCTATATAGATTGCTGGGATATTTAGTTAACACAGTATCTCAATGTTACTACAACCACATCAAATCATTATGCTATTGAATACTGGACTGAAGATTGGCTTGTTGACCTCGTGTGTTACAAACAACATGTGTCAACCATACTTCAAATCTAACATGACACGGCAATAATCTGCCATTCCAATAATTTGAAACCTTTTTCTCTCATTTCAAAAGCTTGAAGCTCCGTCCAACACTTTTTCCAATCAAACCAGAGGTATAACAATAATCAATTCAAATGTGGAGAAATATCTAACAAATGGAAGATCCTAATGCATGCAGCATGTATAGAAAGAGTAGCATACCTCATGACACTGCAACTGCATGTGAAAGCATCCAATCAGGCATTTAATCATTCTACTCAAAAGTTATAGCTAACTGAACTTACTCAATTTCTGGGTAGGCATGATGAAAGTTGCTTCCCTCTTTCTGTGTTGATCCCTATAAGCATGACGAAAAGATTTTGCTTCAGAAGAAATTACAGCTAAAAAATGACGGTACAAAGAGTACTTAAACAAAAATCTCCAAAAGATTTACGTTGTTAATACTACATTCGCTATCAAAAATTCATAGTGCAGGCTTTGAACTACCTAAAAGCCTGACTTGCAGGAATAGTCCAAACTGAGGCAATCTTATACAGATCATATAATTGTATATGAAAATACCAAATTGGTCAAAGTCCTTAAACAAAAGTATCAAAATATAAGGAGATAATTAGGCCCATCCAAGGGCTTGCAGAATTTCAGCTAAGTCGCCTATCATATTCTATATTCCACCGTATACTAAGAAACAAAAGCATAAAACATCAAGCGACAGCGTAGAAAAAGGACCATCCTAATTCTACACTAGGACGTCCAAGAGAGTAGTGCAAGAAAGAGCCATCCACCTATCGTATCTCAGATTTGCAGATGGGTGCACCTCTGCCATGTGGCTGTGTATCGTTCCCTTAAATAAATAAAGTCTATTTTTTATCTCTAAAAAAAACATCAAGAACACAGCGTAGAAAAAGGACCATCCAAACTCAGCGTACCATCCAAACTCATGCATAACCACCCACCTCATTCATCACCCTAAGGGTTGTGGTCGATCGGATTCAGCTTTTTCCCACTTTACCGCGCAGGTTTAAGGCACAAATTGATGGGAGTTTTTTGTGTGAACATGTTTTGCGCCAGACATTAAACTTCTCTGATCTATCTCAAGTCCTTGGCCGGGGATCGAGGGTCCTGTTTTCTTCCTCAAGCGTATTGGAAGGTAAAGGGCCCTCGGAAACCCACCATTCTTGCATATGGTAAGTTTCTGCACCTAATGCTGCTCATTTCAAGTGGTTCTATCCGACGGAAGGAGATGTATGTTTTCAGCATTTTCGAGTGTGGAAGCTCCGGCTCTATATTTTGTTTCAGAACCGCACGCAGATTTCTTGTTTATCTGTCTAAAAAAATTAGCATGAGTACTGTGCAAAACTGCTGTGCTGAACATCTACCTATGACAAATGATGGGGATAGACTTTATTAAGCTCAATCCTGCTGCCGTTGTTTATAATCTTGAGAAATAGCAGGAACCTAGGAAATAATAAACTTTACATTTTCAGCTTGTCCTGCTGGCCATGTGGTAGGTTTGGATATTGTCCTCTTTGTTTGCCATCTTTAGAGTCTTCCACATTAAACGTAATTTATCTCAGATACTCCCCATGTTTTTTTTTTCATCAGCTAGTTATGCCGTGGAAATCACTTCTACAAACATGTCAAGTTAAATCTTTTGGAATCAGAAATTTGTTGTGGAAATACCTCCTCGTTGAAAATTTCAAAGATGCAGATACCACTTTTGTGGCATGCATAAATTTACCCCATCCACAATTGCTACCTCATACAAACCACATGCCGGCTCAGAGTAAGATAACAGTTTCTGAGATATTTCTATGACATGGTTATGTATGGACAAACTAGAGTGCGCATGCACCTCACTCGGAAATGTTGGGATTTTAAAGTGGTGATAGCTTTAAGATGCTTATGAAGAACCAGAATGGAACTTTCAGGAGGTTCCTAGAGTGCTTAACATTGCAAAAACGTTAGCTGCACCTTGATGAGAAAGAGGAAACGACATAGAAGTTTCTAACAATGTCAATGGGGGACTTAAAGGAGATATTATGGATGGTCTCACCAGAAGAGTGTCAAGGTAAGCATCCTTCCATTCCATTCTATTTTTTTTATCAGATTTGTAATCTTAGATGAACTAGTTTGGTACAAGAAGTTAGAAGACGACCTCTTGGGTCTATAAGACCAATTAATGTAAATCTGATTTATAAATAGCTAGGGGTACTAAAATGCCACCTCGAAGTCGAAACATGTAAATGCTGGGAACGAAGTACCTTGCAGGTGGAACTAAGTATGGGGTGATTTTTGTTCTTTTCCTTCTATAAGGGCTGACTATGAGTCTGTTCTCCTCTAGAGACATGCTGTGCAGCCTTCGTTTGTTTTCTTTTGCACCATCGACATAGAAAGTGAATATTTCCATCTCCATAAGATCATGCCCCTGCTTGAAATCCATACCAGCCTGTTGTTTTTGGAAGGGTTCTCTTGTATAATTATTTCTTGGAGATAAGAGTTGCATTTTCTGGTCTATAAACCTTGTAGTTCACAATATACTGAAACAACCAACTTTGTTAGATGGTAAAGCTTGCAAATCCTTTTTGTGTAACTATAGATCTAGCTGCCTTGTCTGTTTTAATCTGAAGCTGATGGAGGAGACTCTAGACCCGCTCTAGACAGATTACACGTCATGTGATAGATCCATATTTAAATATATAACCTACAAGGAGGAAAAGATTGGTTTTCATGTATCCCAGTTGTCAAGGAAATACATGCTGATTAGTGTACAACTACTGAACAGCAGCAACTTCTAGGGGTTTAGCTAAGGGGATTAACTTGAATTGAAAAAATTGCGGCGGAACTATTAGAAATACAACCTTTTTTTTCTCCTTTGTGGGATGTACAGAATTTCATTAGCAACCTCACGCTTTAAGGCCTTAGTTTCAAGTTCAAGTAAATCAGTTGTTCAATCAAAGATTCTATGGTACAGTAATAACTTCATGTAGTAACAGTTTGATATCACCATGGTATCTTCTGACCTGATAAGATGTTGCCAGCTTTGCAGGACATCTGTGAATACAATGACATCACTGAAAAGCAACTGGTTTCGTGCCCAGAGAGCATCCGCAGCGTGGAAATGTTCATGCACAATCTTTCCCGCATTTGTTGTATGTCCTTTTTTCCGAATCTGGTTTCTCTGTCATTGATACAGCAGAATATCAGCACAATTGAAGGGCTCCACAACTGTCCCTATCTGGAAACTCTCAGGCTGAGTGAGAATAAAATTCAAAGGTACGTTTGGTGGTCTATTTTTGTTTCTTGCAGATCACCCCTTAAGTTTGTGTTCCACAGGATTGAAGGTCTTGATGGTTGCCAAAGACTTAGAGAGCTGTTCCTTCAAAGCAATTGCATTACCCAGATACGGAACTTGGGACATCTCAAGTCATTGGAGGTTCTCTGGCTGGCAGATAATGCAATAAAGCAAGTGGAGGGATTAGAATGTCTTGGAACATTAAGAGAGCTAAATCTAGCTTCCACTTGCATCAGCCAGTTGGGTGAGATTGTCAATCTTAAATTATTGGAGCATCTCAATGTTTCTGCAACGTCCGTGGGTTCATTTAAGGTAGGTCTTTAAGAGATCCTTACTTTTGAAAACAGAAACATCGTGCTTTACTTCATCTTGTTAAGATTGCACATTTGTTTCTTACAATAAAAAATTTGTAGTGTGAAAGAGAATGATCACAACAACAATATAGACGTAAGGCTGTGGCCAACTTATTCTGAAGCAGTTCACACACTTTTAGATGGGGATGCAATTGGCCTCTTACTAAGGGCAGCTACAAGAAATTTATGCATCTAGAGAATAAAGATAGAAATGTATTCACAATCTCTTGTGGTCCAGGAGACGAAAATGATTACAACTTATGTAGGCACACTAAGTGACTATGGAAGTATGACAAACAAGCCTCATGCACTTGCCAAAAATCTCTATTTAAAACTGCCAGTTTAGTTGAAGACATCTGCAAAAACATGTAGGAATTGATCAATAAGCGTTGTTCATCTCCTACTTCCTCCGAACCACATATCATGCACATTCTTTTGGATCGTTGGATTTTATGCCATCTACCACTTTCAATTTGCAGGTGAAGGGAACTAACCCTCATCCTGCAGCTGTGGTGACTAGATGTGACAGTTAGGTTATCCAAAAGGTCTGTATTAGTCCATCTTTCCTTGGGCATTTGACCACATCCTGCCTGCCATCTTATCTGCAATTAGCTCGCGGATACCTAATGCATTTGTGGGTGGGTCATGATGCAAGATGATACGCCATCTATTTGCCCATTTCGTACCATCTTGATACCATCCCTTTTGAGTAGATTCCTGTAATGCCATAAAAGGCAATCTGTCAGTAGACATAGCCGACAGCCACACGAACAAAAGGAACTGAAAGGCTTCCCCTTCCATTTCATTAGGGTATTCCTATTTCAGTTAACAGGGTATGGCGTCTGCACCTCAATTCCTGATTCACTTACAGTGAATTGCTTTTGCACCAATTTGATATTTTCCCATTCCTTTCTTGCCAATATCTAATATCTATTTGATCTTATATTATATTTATCTGGAAATTTTTTGCAAGACAAGCCTGTAAAGGAAACCACTTAATCTGATTAAATTAACCATTATGCTTGAACTTGGTCATGTTGCAGTTTAAGTTGGCGCTCGTATTTGATGCTGCCAGAATGTAAAAATGGCCCTGTTCTTGTTAAAATTTTCACTTCCTCTATTCAAAAGAAGGAATTCTTTCTATTACATTCTGATGCTTTTGCAGAAATATTAGCATTTCTTAGCCCTTCTTTGTTGTTCAGAATGGCCTCAACCTTTGTTAATGGCCTCAACCTTTGTTATTCAATGATACAACGGAGATAGTCCCATTCTCTAAAGCCCCATTCTTTTACAGCTGGGTCTCTTTGGCAGAAAACATGTGTTTTCTTAGAAGTGTTGTATATGCAGGAAATTGGGAAACTGACGAGGTTAAAGAATTTGAAAGATCTTCGTTTTTCTGATCCAAATTGGGGCGAGAGTCCAATTTCTACACTTCACAACTATCAGGTAATATTGAGGCTTCCTAGCATGATCAAGAGTAAGCTCTTTTATGCCATTTTATGCCTTGCAGACATATGTATTATATCGTCTCCATCATCTTCAAAGTTTAGACTCACATGAATTAGACTGTGAAGCTAAGCAAACAGCAAAGGCAACATATGCACGAAAAAGAGTGTATTATAATATGTGCATCAAGTCTCTTCAGCTCAATAAAGACAATATATCAACACTTGCAATAAAGAATGAATCCAAACGAGCAAAGGGTCTGCAGCGGTGAGTGAGGTGTTATTGTTTTTAAAAGCCAAGGCTTGAAAAGAATTAAAACCATTAACATACTTCTGCGTTCTAGTGTAAATTCACTTCTCTGATAGATATTTTTAATATTAGGTTGGTGTTATTATCTGGGTTAGTTCTTTTGAGAAGCATGACCTTCTAAGAGGTAATTGTAAACATAACTCACTGCTTGGCTTGTATCAAGAAGAGTACAGCTTGTTACGGCAAGCTTTTGTTTTTAGGATGTCGTGAGGAAACATAGTGGCCAATCTATAAAACCGTGAATTTGGGGCACAATTATGTAAATGAGAACATCCAGTAATTCAAGGCATTGGTAAGACCCAATGACGATGGTTATAGTAGATAGAAAACATGCAATGCAGAAAACACTCGGTTATCTAAGGTCCATTAAGTATCTTATTACGCCCAATGCTCTGAATAGTAGGTTCTGGTTTAATCGTAATATCTATGGGAAATTCTAAGGATATGTTTTTAGTATTTCAATTTTATCTTCCTGTTTATGCAGGACTCTAATAAAATTAGTCAAGGTGCAGAAGGATCTGAATCAGCAAATGAGGCAAGCGTCAGAGTTCTGCAAGTTCTTAAAGGCTTCCGGACCAAAAACTGAGGACGTCAAGTGGCATGGTTGGTGGTCACAGATGAGAGAAGCTAAAGTTGATTTGGAAACGCAGATACTACATGCAAAAGGAAGGCTTGAATTTGTACGGGAGGAAATACATGCTATTAAGGCTAGGGAGAAGACTGCAGTTGATCGTAAGATACATTGGCTGAAGGTTGAGCTTGATACTGGTTTGTGACTTCTCTTTCTGTGCGAGTTAACATTATATCTTTGCAGTATGTTGGGATCTTATGTATGTCATTTGTGTATTTCATTTGTCATGTATTTAACCAACCTATTCTTGTTGCACTTTGGCAATATTGGACTGCCAAGGACTATTTAACTCATATTGGATAAACTTCATCATGGAGTTTGATACATCAGCCCTTTCTGGAAATTACATGAAGAAAGATCTACTATGTTCTTACCTATATCTAATGGGTAAAGTCTGGGCAAATTCATTTTGAAATTTTGCAGCTTGTGGTGCCTGATTTGAAGATTAAGAGTATCCTCCATGTTCTTGGGATTGCAGTCCAGAAATGAATGTCAGTAACATGGAATTTTTTTAATAGGTGGCAATATTCGTATGGAGATTGGTAATCCAAAGGACATTTGGTTCAAGAATTGTCAGAACCTCATTGTATCAAGGTTTTCCCCAATAGATTATGCATCTTTTGGTATAACTGGGGTGAGGGTGCTCAAAGTCATACGCATTCACAACCGCTTTTTGCAAGATCGCTGGGAGAAAAGCTATGAGGCAAAGGTGCCATTTTTGAGCCCATTAAGCACATAAGATAATGAATTGAAGAAGTTAATTTTATAAAAATGGTTGTATGACGAAATAATGAATGATATAGTCATTGGACATAAAGTCCTTCCTTTGAATTTTTTTTCCTGAATGGCCAGCAATAGGTTTGTGGTACTACCTACCTAGACCATCTGGCTCTGCCCCGAAAGGGATACCTATGAGAGTTTCGAGAAGAAACAGTCCTTTATAAGAAAGAACAAGGCGGATCACCTCATAGTTTCAACCAGCGGCTAGGAAAAAGACACGTTTCTTGATTTTGAATGTTTCAGTTTTTTATTTTATTTTATGCACGTAACTAGACCTCCCTGGAGGTAATTCTGGTTTCCGCTTACTTTCAGCACTAATGAAGAAAAAAGGTCTCTTTCAAACATCTTCTTTCTGGGCCAAGAACTGTGGGAGCGGATCTTAAGTGATTTGCATGGATGCTTTGAAACATACTGGCAGCACAGTATCACACTAGTGAAAATTGCTTAAGGTCTGTTCCCGCAGTTCATTGTTCTCGTTGCATTGGGATCATCAGCATATCATGGTACAGAGCAGTGTTTTAAACTACCGTCATCTTATGTATTTGTCTATGTCATCCCTGTTTCATGTGTCTTTGCTCTTTCATGCATCCATCCTCATGTTTGGATCATGATATATCTGTTTTTGCTGCACTTGAGTCTGAAAATCTTGTGAATCTTTATTTGTACCTAAATAGGATACCTTTCTCTTGTGAACAACTTCTTACATGAATATAAATTCAAATCTTAAAGCTAAAAGTTTCAACCATTCTCAAACACAACATTTGATGCCATCACACTCAGGCGGTGCGGCCACGCAAACGATATGTGGAGTATTTACTATATGGCGAAGGTTTACAATCTGCTGATGAGTTTCAATATATTATAGAGGAAGGATTTCCCTTTGTTCCCGGCCAGCAGAGTCATGGTTGCCAAGGTCCCGTTCTCCTTTCAAACTCCATCGGGATAGCAGATGTGCGAAGGCTACAGGTAATGAAGAGTTTCTAAACTGGGTAAAGTTGATGGGATTATTGGATGGGGGATAGGGCCTTTTATGCGAATAAATTGGGCATGATTCTAGGTCGTGTAAGAAGTGGAGCCTTATTTTTGCGATAAATTGGGCGTCCTATCTTAAAAGTTTATGGATTTGAAATAAGGTAATGACTGAGTCTCTGAAAGTGTCCTTCTAGTAAGAAGAAAATAGTGCCTCTTATCAGCTATATCAGGCACAATAGATTCTTTGTTATAGGCAGTCAGTTACTTAGAGTGAAACATTACTCACATCATACTTGTTGACCCCAGCCCTGTGTAATGTCAATATGCTTTATTCTCTTGCTTTCTTTGGCTTAATATTTTCTTCTTGCTGAAACCTAGTTCATGTGATTCCATACGTACATATTATCAGTTTCCGAATTAAGATTCTAATGGTATCTCGAAAAAGGTTCTATCGTGGTACCTTTATAGATGTCATTAGTATGAGTTAAGATCGTTAGGCTCGTATGGTATTGGATTTAGGAAAATAATTGTTTATGCTAGAATTTAGTTTTTGGTGTGGATAATGGATGAGGTCCAGCAATATTTGTTTCACATAATATAATGAAGCTACTGTCCATGGGCATATTTGTCCATATTCACTCTGAACTTACGCATGCTCATTGGAGAGTTAAAAAAAACAATTGCAGGCTTGACATTAGGGTAATCATGTACGTAGTTTTAGGACTCATGTTTGTACCAAGTTTTTGAAGTCTAAATTTCAATCTGTATAGGTCATTGCCGAGGAAATTCAGTCAGAGAGCTTCTGGCGTTTCAAAGCAACTGGGTGGTTATTAGTTGTGAAAGCATACCTGGGATTCTCAGTTCAAGACCTTAGTGGTACTATGCATTGAGTAACTCTTCTTTTTTCAAATTTCGTTGCTTTCAAAGGAAGTCATTGGCGACGTGATCAGCACATAACTTAAAGCATGTTGGTTTTAGCAGTGAATTCAGCACCTCCGTTAGCAAGGAAATCTACACATCCAGGTGCAGATTCTGTTTATCGATTGCATCCAACAGATACAACCCAGCGATCATGGTTTGTTTTCGACTCCACCCTTGTTGTTCCTGAATACCTCGTTGAATTCCAGTACAACTACAAGAATAAACCCGAACTTGCATATTGTGAGAACTTTTCTATAAAGCAGAAACCAGGATTTGTAGGTAATGGAGATGAAAGTGAGGAAAGCGGTAACGGTAACTGGCATTGCATTCCCTTTGGAGACCCCACCCAGGTTGCAAGGGAGTTGTCCATCCCATTTATTGATGCTGATGGAAATGTGCCTGATTCATGTGCTAACGAAGTTGAATCACCTGATTATCATCATTGTAATGGGAAGAGCATAACTTTATGTTCTGACCTGATACTGAAAAAAAGCAAAGCTGCAGATGTTTCAAAAATTACATGTCTCAATCTGCACAATAATAATATATCTGATATAAAGATGCTCAAGGGCCTTGAGAATCTGGAAGTGTTGGAGTTATCTTTTAACAAGATAGTGAAGATTAAAGGATTGGATAGCCTGAAGTTCTTAAAGAAATTAGACTTGAGTTATAATTTGGTGAAGAGAATAGAAGGCCTAAGTGGTCTCAAAAGCCTGGCAGTCTTGCACCTAGCTGGCAATGAGATTTGGTGCACTGAAGATTTAAAGACATTACATTCACAGGTATAGCTGAGAGCTCTGGTTGGCTTTTGATACTTGCCACTTTTAATATTTTGTCTGCATTTTTTTTCTATTTGTTTCTGACAGGTTCCTGGGCTTCTGGAGCTAAGTCTTGAAAATAACCCATTGGATGAACATTTTGGATATCGTGAGATGGTTATAGAGCAACTTCCATCAGTATCAATTTTGGATTCTATTCCTGTTATTTGTGGTGAGTGACATCTATTGATATGATACCTTCTAAGAAGCATGCATGCGTGGACGCAGAAGAAATAAATAGAAACACAAACTAATGTAATGAAATTACATATAAAGCTTGTGGATGCATATCATCAGCCAGGGTTTGTTATCAGATTTTAAAATTCTAGGATCATTGCTACATTGAAGGAAATTGATGAGCCGAGAAAAGTTTCAATTAGTTTTATAGGTGTTGCATCTTCTAGTTTTAAGGAATTATCCCAACATCAGTGTTCTTTCACATTGTCTGATTCAGGACACCACATGATGCTTATTTATAAGTAACGCATTGGCACATGTTCTTTTAGGGCACATCGATATTGTTCTCACTTTTACATGGAAAAATATGAAGGGCATTTTTAGCAAGCAATGGGTTGAATAACATATTCTAGCGAATTTTAGCACTGAGTTCTAATATGCTTTTTAAAATGAATCTATTGCGATCCCAAGATCAAAAGAAAACTATATATTTGAGGAAGCAAATGGAGGGATCTCAATTGAATATATAGATTATTGATTTTTACTTGTTTAGTTACGTTGAGCCAAATTAAGGAAGTGGATATCTATTTACATTATAACTAACATATATACTAAAAGGATTTTTCTTAAAGCATCGCATGTGGAATTATTTTACGTTTGGTTTACCTTCGGCAGAACCACGCACTTGTCAAACAGTTTGGAAGACTTTCGCCCTGCAAAATTCATTCTCAGCATGGAAATTCACCATGCCATCTGCACCTTGTACAGTTCAAAATGATTTGCAGTTTGAAGACAAAGCTAACAGGAAAGGAGAGGACAGCAACAAAAGAGAATATTCTGAACATGGCTTGGAAAAAGATTTGCCTCAAGCAGCACTAGAAGATGAAGCAGAAACTGTTGTTGAAACCATGGCATGCCCAGATGAGCTAGAAGAACTAAATTTCGAAGGCCAAGGCTTGAAATCTATGAATGGCTTGGGAAAGTTTTGTAACTTACGACGTCTCATTCTTTCTCACAATAGCATTTCAACTCTCGAAGGCTTGGAAGTTTTCCCAATGCTTGAGGAGCTGATGCTTGACAATAACAACCTTCAGCAGGTTTCCACAAAAAAAAAAAAAAAAAAAAAACCTTCCCTCCCCGGGTTCCCCTGTGAGTGGCAGACCAAGATGCACTGTATCTTGTGTTGATTTTGTAGTCCTGTGTGTATGCAAAGTTTGGGGTATAGGCTTTTCTAGATAAGAGAAGGCTTAGCGGAAGTTTTTCACATAGAGTTAGGAGTAAAAGTACGACACATTTGTGTAGCACTGTGCAAGTTCCTATCCTGTGGGCAGAAGGAAAGGCCTCAATAAGCCAAGTTATGAACGTAATTTTTGGATTAGTCTAGAGGGAAAAACATGACGTACAAGGAACTTGGCATTTGCAAGAGGTGGCATACCTGAAAGAAGAAATATCTGTGAGACTAGGACATATCATTCTTTTGGGATTGTTCTATGCCTGGCCAAAAGACTCATCTGGCACAAAGTGGGCCAGTATCTTAGTGGCAGAGCACTTGGTGGCTTGCAAGAGAAAAGTTCTTGAAGCAATATTCAGCATCCTCAGCTCTTCAAGGTTGGCTCGTTCCTGGTCCAAGTGGAGTGCACTGATGGAAAGGGCTTGGATTTAAAGGGAAGTGCTGGAACCGGTTCCATTACAGGGAAGTGTTGGAATTCACAGCATGCCCATTAGGGAGGGGGGTTGGAATCTATGGTAATAAGCAGTGTATATAATGCTTTGGCAAAAGTATGGCCAAGGTTTGGGCCTACGAGTATCTAAATGGTAAGAGTATATTTTTTTAATAGAGCTGAAACAAGCAGTCTTGCCCTGTTTCCTGCATCAGAAGAGAGTGATGAGGAGACAAATCTAACAGAAAGATGAAGTCCCAAAGGAGTGATGCCACTGCGGAAAAGAAAGAACCAGGCGATGAAGAAGAAATTGTAACAGGCATCCTGCCAATTACGCTTACGATCCATTATGTTTCACTTCATCCATGCTTCTTCTTTTTTTATTATATGATTCCTTTTTGCCATAATTGTTGTAAAATCTTGTACTTATAATTCTCCGATAGATTCTACCGTCTTTTTGTCTTTTTTTTCCTTTTTTGACTTTTCAAACTCTACACTTTTCCTTCTGAGTGAACAATCATTTGCAGGTCAACTGCTCTCCCAAGTCACATGCGTTATGGAAGCTGGATGCAAGCAATAATGCCTTGACATCGTGTGAGAGCTTTACCGATTTTGGAGCTCTGACACAGCTTTCAGTTGAAAAGAACAATATTAGCTCCCTAAAGGTACTTAACAGTTACGGTTTTCCATAATTGATAGAGCAGTTAAAGAGTATTGGAATCTGCAGAAAGAATTATTGGGAAT
The DNA here is from genome assembly GCA_021234155.1 of Isoetes taiwanensis. Classification (NCBI taxonomy): domain Eukaryota; kingdom Viridiplantae; phylum Streptophyta; class Lycopodiopsida; order Isoetales; family Isoetaceae; genus Isoetes; species Isoetes taiwanensis. The sequence goes on from JAJEKV010000263.1 coordinate 385,140, forward strand.
ATGCAAAGCGCACACTTTTATTGCACGATTGTGTAGTCTGCTTCCATGTAAGTCCATGTCATCATGCCTGTTGTGGCCAAGTGATGCTAGGACTTATTTTAGGTTCTTTCTATTCTACCATGGTCACTGTCTTGAGATTACAGCACATTTTTGCATTTTTGCTCAAATTCTCATGTCCATCCTCTCTTCTTTGTCAACTATAATTACAGGCTTCTACTGGTTTTGCAGGGTTTGTCTAGTTTGGCATGTCTTATGGAGCTGTATGCTGCCAACAACCAAATATCTGACATGCGTGAAATTGCTCATCTTCGTGATTTACCAAAGCTTATGGTGTTGGACCTCTCTGGAAATGCTATATGCAAGTGCCCTGAATATAGGACGTATTCTATTTTCTCCATGAAGAAGTTGAAGGTAAATATTTTCATGCTGGCATTTATAAAACCAGTATCAAGAGAAACCAAATAGAGAAATGCTATTAGCTTGTTTGATATTCTGTATGTCAGTCTCTTTAGTTTGCCGAACATGTTGGTAGGTCTCAAAATGGGAAGGTCTTTGTATGTTTTGCAAAATATTTAGGCACCATATTGAGAAGATTCTTTGCACATTTTTTGTTACTGGCACTGCAATCATATCTATATAGATTGTCATCTGAAGTAAGGTGTTATCCTTAAAATCTGACTGGTGTATGCCTGACTCCATATGTATTGTCTTAAACTTGTCAAATACTGGCTGCAGGTCCTTGATGGTAGAATTATCAACAACTCCGAACTAGCGGAGGCACGTAATAAGCACACCGGCCGTTTAACTACAGAAATGTTGGAGGAATACTTGGGTCTAACAACTTTCAGTCAACTTGAGGTATGATTGTGGTTGTATAGCGGCCGCGATTTGGATTTTTCTATTTGTGACTGATTATTATTCTGCAGGTTCTGGATTTGTCGTCCAGGAGTCTAAGACACTGTGGTCATGTTTTTGAGAGTGAAGAATTTCGAAACCTGGTAGAGCTCAACTTAAACAGCAATTTACTATCTTCAGTTCAAGGCCTTGGGTAATCTGCACCTCTTTCTGTTGACTAGATCAAGTAGTGTCAATGTTGTACCTTTATGAGGATACTCATAACTTGATGTTTGACATCATTTTATATGGTGCTCGTCTTCTCTATGCGGTAGGAAGTTTGAAAATCTCAACTATGATCCATTCTCGTGTCTGTTCTGGGTCTCATGTGAAATGCATTTTTCTGACTAGATGTGCTGCTGGCAAACTAGGAACTCATTTATTGAAATGTGCAGGTATCTCCAAAATTTACTTATATTGCGTCTTGAAAACAATAATATCGACAATGGCCCCCTGCTTGTCATTGATGATAAGCAACTGGGATTGCCCCCTCCAGTCAACAATACTGCATTGCCAATTTTTGATGCTATGAAATATGTTGAAATATTAGAACTGGGAAAAAATGCCATTAGCAGTATTGATTCTCTGCATCTAGAACATACGTTTCAGCATCTCAAGTTTTTGTCCTTGCAACACAATAAGATATCAAAGGTAAGTTCTCATCATCATTTGATTGCAGTGACTTTATATACATCTGAACTTATTAATCCTTGCTGAGAAGTGGTTATTTGGTTATTTGGTGTGCATCACTGACTAAAACACGACTGTATGGGACTCGGAATTATCTAAATTATTTGGAATGAGATTTAAAAAAAATACAATTTTCCTTTTTTTACAGGTAAATGTAACCAACGTATCCTTAAGACATTCTTGGCACTTTTTTGATGTTGCATTTGTCATTTGCATGTCCTGTGACTCAATGGGCTGTAAACTTATTACAGATTGATGGCATAAAGGGGCTACGCCTTCTTGAGAAGTTGTTTCTTGATCATAACAGCATCAAAGAGATAGATCCACTGGCATTATCTGGATTGTCAAAACTCAAGGAACTTCACCTTAGTGACAATCTACTACGAAATGTAGCATCTATAGAGAGCTTGCCATCTTTGGAAATTTTGAACTTTGCGTCCAATTATCTGACCTGCAATAGACTTGGGGGGCTTTCTAGTGTGGATAATCTGGCAAGTCTGCCTAGTTTGATCGATTTGCGGCTCTTCAATAATCCGGTAAATTTCTAGTGTCCTTGTGTTAAACTATGGCATATCTTTTGTGCTATACAGCTAAATGCTGCCTCTATTTGGCTAAATAACAGATCAGTCGCCAAATCTTTTATCGTGTTGGAGTAATAAGCAAGCTTAAGCGGTTAAGGTTTCTTGACGGGAAAGAAGTGTTAGAGGTATGATTATTGATCTAACTGCATCAATATAAGGATCTTATTTTGTGATCATTTAATAACAGGATGAACGAGATGAAGCAGAGGCTCTCTCAATAAGGGGGAAAGAAGCATCTGCATCATCATTTTCAGGGCTGGAACCAAATTCCATAGACAGTTCAATGGCAGGCCAGACTTTAAATGGGAAAATTCCGTTGAAAGTCACTTCACTGAGTTTTGAGGCCATGTGCGGTGGTCCCTTGTCCTCAAATGGGAAGAATCTTGGTAGTTTTAATATCCAACCTGTTTCAAGACAATGGGATGGATATGCTAGTGGTAACAGGACAGAGATCTCACTCTACAAAAGCAGAACAAGGGAGGAAAGCAAAATGATTGTTGTGCCATTGCTTTTCAAAGAGAGAAAGGTTTCTTCTGTATATGATGGCTAAAGGTAGATCGTTGATAATGTTGTAAAGTTGCATTCTTTCTGTACATAATGTGCCATATTCCATTGTAAAACTGAGCCAGCCAGCATGACGTAGAGTTTCAAGCTGAAAGCTCTCTAGTAACCAGAAATTGGGCTGAGAGCAATGTTTTCTTGATGGATATTGTCAATCATGGTTCAGTGTTGAAGCAACGGATTTGCTGTGCATAATTGAGAGGCTGTGATATATAGGAGATTGTGTTATGAGGTGGTGTTGATATTGCATAGCAAGGTAAGGTGTAGTTTAACAATATCAAAAACAAGAAGCATGAGAAGAGATTGTAAGAACGGAGCAATTTTGGACCTGGGCATTATGCTAGTTACAAGCCTGAGGCCATTTTGCAATGGCCATTTTGCAATATGTAGTACCTCATGCCTTGAGTAACACCATTAAGATGTAATCTTAGTTTATAAATCAAAATAAGTGAAGCTGCTTATTATCTGTCCATCAATTTGTGAGATTGCCATTTGTTAACGTCACTGCAATCAGGCTTGTTTGATCATAGTTCCATGAAAAAAGTTGATTTTTCATGCCAAAACACTTTTAAATGTTTATCTACAAGATGTATAACTTGGATGAGCAACTTATCCCAAGCCCCTTTCTAATGATTCATTATCCCAAGCTCACTTTCTAATGATTCATGGAAACTACTAAGACCACTTTGAGTAACTTATCATAGAAATCACTAAGACCACTTTTGTGACCTCTGCACTAAGAGGGATTCTTCAATACATGGAATTGTAGAACTACTTTGCCTTAATGATGTCACGAGCTGACCATCCCAAAAGTTGGGAAGGCCATGGCTTGTGGCGTAGGAGGAAGAATATAGACCACTTTATGCTAGATTGCGTGATCCCACCTCAAAATGTCTCAAGAGGAAGAACTTTGCTTTCAACTCTGCCCATGCCACCAAGTGTCTACTTTGTACTACGTAATCAACGGTAGGGGAGGCATTCCCCCTTGTAGGGATTTGGCCGCCCGCCCGGTCGATGCGATGCCGCGGGCGGAGCCGCGAGTGCGTCAAGGCTGGCGGCATCGCCGAGAGACCCTATGAGGGTGGAATGCCCCCCCGGCCGTTGATTATGGGACGTAATAAACATGGAGGCTAAACTTTTCACCAAATTGCTCTGTGTGATCAGAGAAGCAGAATCAAGGCCTAATCGCTTAAAAAAATGGATTTTCTTAGAATTTAAACCTAATAAGCCAGTCTTAAAAAAATGGATTTTCTTAGAATTTAAACCTAATAACCCAGTCATAGAACTAGAATCAGAGCTTTCTTTCTGATAAAAGACTAAAAAAATAATGAAAGACCAAGCTTTAAGATATGGATCAAGGCAATTTTTGTCTGTTGCATTATGTTAAGAAGGGGCTCCCCAATTTTCAGAACTCGAATCAGCCGATCGACATCTGTTAGTCGATAGATACAAAGAAAATTCTCTTTCTGGCGGCCCAAACAAACCACAGATTACCCATGAAGACGGAAGCAGGCTTGAGCTCTGTAAGGGTGATCCAAAGAAACCCTTGAAAAATAGATTATCTAAGGGTTTTGCAGAACCAGAGAGGCGCAGAGATGCCATCGCCCGAGAACAGGGAACAGAGAATAGTCGGAGAGGGCAGAACAACGCCATAACAGAGAAGCTCGAAGCGCCATAACTGGAGAATCGAAGAAGTTCGAAGGACCACTTGCGCCATAACCGGAGAAGAGTGCACTGAACAAGGGAACAATGGAAGCGGTGGAAATGGGGGCTCGAACAAGGGAAGCAACGCAAATGAAAACAGGGAAAGCGGCGCCGCTAAAGACCAATTACGCTTTATACTTTCGTTGGAATATTAGCGTAATTTTAGCCTCCTGTTTATTACGTAGACATTGTATTCACACCTGCTGGTCTTCACCATCGTCGTCTCAAGGGATGAACCAAGGACATATAAAAAGCATTTGATTGGTTCTTGTCTAGAGGGATCCATCAGCAGCTAGATAAAACGTTTGTGCCATAGGGTGGAGATGGAATAGAGTTTGCATGGTCTCCCATGCACCAAGGATAGGAACAAGCTGACAAAGGATAGAATAAAGTCCGATCGAAACTGTGGGTTGATACAGGGAGAACCAAAAGAGACATACATATGCAAAGACTGAGGAGATTCATCAATACCGCTCAAAATCCTCCAGATAAACTTAGTGATCATCACTTTGCTTTGCAGAAGGAAGTGAATCATCCCAAGTCCTGCACCAAGCTTAGCATTGATATCAACAATTCTTATGTGCCAATCCAAACAAAGTTTTTGACAACCCTAATGATAAGTGCATCTTCACTTGTGGTGCCAGTATGATTAAGCCCATATAGATATATCCATATAGATATATGTGTTGCAAAGAACTGACTTGGCTGATCTAACTTGCCAAGATTAATTTGGTTGTGGACCACCAAAAGGTCTTTCCGAACTCTTGATAATGGATTCCAAGTATCTCCAGATGAAATATGAAGATCAAGAAGTTTAGTTGCTTTATCGTGAGGAAGAACCTTTCATGGAAAGGTGCTGGTGGCACATAATGGAACTGAATTATTCAACATTTACAATGCAATATACTTATGACACTCAACAAAGATGCCAGGTGCTAAAGAAAAAGAGTCCAATAATGAGATGCAATTTTGAAATTTTGCGCATCAGCCATAAGAAAAAAAAAGTATCATATGCACATTGATTACAAATCTCTTGCAGCCTATTGCATATGCGGAGTCCATGCAAGATGCCTTGTGCAATAAGAGGAAATATCTAAGAGAGGACTTCTGCCATAGTTGTGAATAGCAATGGCACCAATGGACAACCTAGGCGAATGTCCTGAGCTACCTGAAAGAATCCAGAAGACTCATTGGAAAAAAATAGCAAAATGGCTCAAACATTGAAGTCTCAGGACGTCGGTTGTGAATTGTGTGAAGCCAAGACATAAAAGACACTTTTCTAAAAAAGCTAGTCAAAATTGTCATATGTTTTTCGCAAAATTCAACTTAAGTAAACAATCTCATTAGCCCACCATCTCGCCCAATACATATCCTCATAGGTTGTAGCTACATTATTTAAAATGCAAAGACGCGGCACATAACCTAATCATGTGAAGAAAATAGAGTCATCAAGAATGTCCCGAAGATTTTGAAACATAGTCATCTCTCGAAAGGAAGGCGGCGAGTAGCAAAGAAGATAAAAAAAATAATCATACACACAATTCTTGAGCTCTTCCAGGTATAAAATTAGAGATTGTCTGGAACTTGAAGAGATACTACAACAGAAGCTTGTGTTCTAGCCTTTGTAGCTTTGAAGAAGAATCCATACAATGATCTCCCTACTTGACCCATTGCAATCTAGTGTTAATCCGTACTTGGTGAACTTGCTAAGCCTCCACATGCCAAAGATTTTACTTCTCCAATCAGACATAAAAAGGAGTAACATATCTGCAAGCCACTAGCTGTTAATAAGACGCCATCAGAATCCATCAGTATGCTCATGGCCCTATCTTATAGCAAATGGCTTCACAACAGGCACATCAACAATATTTGACATCCTTTTTTGTCTAGAAAAATGCAGACAATAAACACGTTGGCAACCAGCTTAGAATTCTCATCCTTCAAGAAAGAGACGCTTAACTTGAAAAAGGTTATAGGCCAGTTATGTGCAATATCTGGTTTGTGATATGAAATGGAATTATCCATCAGATTTTTGCCATACATTAGCAAGTATAGTTATTTATCAATGCAAATGGAAAGCCTGAGTGATAAGGAGCTAACAAGGAATTCATAGTTGGATTAAGAAAAGAGCTTTATACCGAGCTTCGATTTATAGAACCATAAACATTAGATAAAGCAATACGAAAAGCAAAAGCAGCAGAAAGGAATTTGATCCTAAGGGAGTGAAGTATGATATTCGAGAAAACAATGGTAAACATACAAGACCGCATGACATACCCACCATCTTTTCTAACCACTTTATTATGGCAGAATTATTGGCTTGGTTGAGAATGATTGGAGGAGGATTAGTTGATGGAGGAGGATGAACTAGTGATAGATTACTTGGCAATGGAGGTTGCTGAGAATTATTAGGCAAGAATACATAACATAAGGCTATCTACTCCAAATTCCTTTGATGATATAACTGGAATGTTGACGGTGACAAAGCAATCTGATAAGCAATTTGATTGAAATAAACTATGCAGTTTTCAGGGCTTGCTGGTATTGATTGTTCGGAATTTTAAAAGATCTTGATTGTTGGCCATTATAAAAGATCTTGGATTGGAACTTGGCTCTAATACCAACTGATATGAATTGCAAAAAGTAGACTCTTAAAATAACTAAATGCAGATGCTTAAACAGAAGAACAAGAGATCTCTGGGTTTGATATGGCACAATCCAAGCGGATCCACCTACAAAAGGGCTTTTGGCAAAACTAAAACATTGGCTTATGGCAAATGGCTTTCGGGTTATGATCAACACTGCTATATCCTAGCTTCCAATCAAGGGAAGCCTAAAGGAATCTAGTTCAAGATAAGCAAAGTTGCTCTACTTTTGGCAATGGATCGTTGTGGTTGTGCTGCTCCTTTAGAAAGTTTGTTTCTACCAAGATTTATGGAAGATGATTGTTGCAATGGAGTCAATGCTGTTTCCGCTGCCTAAAAATCTATCACTGGTCTGACATATTGGTCACATGCGTCTTCCCTTTTGAAATAGTCATTGTTCCCTTTTCCTTCTACTTAGATGTTGCTCTATTCTTCTAATTTTGTTTGATGCCTCTTCCTTAATAATCACAACCTTTTCTTTGCATATTTATTGGCTCTTTGTATATTATGCCTCGATATCTTGGGATAAAGCTCTCCCTTAATATAAATAATCTCCTATATTCATTTTTTATTGTTTTATTAGGCAATGTTATAGGAATATTTTACACAGCAAGTGCATATTTTTTAGCATGTTGGAGAAGAGGAGACCTCTGGGATACTGCAAATGATCCCAATATGCTTAGTCCTTCGGGTATCTCAATGGATGGGCGATGGGCGATGCAAAGAATGCGATAACAAGGTATATGGTTCTGTCAATATCATGTAGGATTTTGCATAGCATTCGCAAAAGGCTAGCGTAGTATAGTATCAGATCGTGTCAATGGATATCCAGAATTGATATGGATCTATTTGAAAAAGCTAACGGTCAAAATTGAGAGAGAGAGGGAGAATAACCTAGAGAAAGAAACAAAGGTCTTGAGAAGACGGAGCGACTGCAGTAGCAGAGAAGGATGGTAACCACTTGGCTTCAAGGGGAAGGAAGCAGATTGCTGATGCAGTGGGTGAGGGCATAGGTGATCCTAGATGAATTGAATAGGCCGCAAAGGGAAGTCCTCCGAAAATTCAAGAAGAAGTATAAAACCAAATTTCAAGATTGTGTCATAAGATTAATTGAGCTAGGAGCCCCCATATACGGGGTAGAAAATAAGGAGGATGCAAGAAGGAGAAGCTCCTCAAGAAAATAGATATATGGGTAGGGAATGAACTCAAATCTCACTTTACCACTAACTATCATCTGTTCCAGCAGCAGAGGGAAGCACATGTCTTGTTACTACTGGATAAAATGCAGCTCTTGGCCAAAAAACTTGACAGATTATTGGCTATGTTCGGCAACAGATTGGACTACAGTTTAATACGGTGGTGCTGACTAGGCACGGGAGCGCACGCGGCCGCCTTCAATGTCATAATCAGGATCATACATGTCGCGAGCAGCTTTCTTGCACTGATGGCGTTCCAATCGAGCCGCAGTTTGGCTGAGAAGTTCCTCGGGAGTGAAGGCACGAGTAGACATTTTTGGGGGATGAAAAAAGAACTAAGACCCGAGCAACGGCGATAGTGTTAGTCCCTGTACCACCAGGCACGAGAAGTTCCACGCATCAGAGCAGAAACAAGAGACCAGGTCAAGCATCAAGTAGCAGACCCAGGCCCCCGCCGAAAGCCACGTAGAAGTCCACGCCCCAGTCAAAGAAAATAGCCAGACCAGTCCTTAAATGTATGTGGATATTTCTCAATTCCCGGTCTATCGCCTGCTCTTTAGTTATCTGTCTTAATCCTATGACCCTAATTAATATTTAGACCTTTTCGTATATTCTCATTTCAGCCAGCTCCCTCGTGCTTTCACATTACCTCCCCCTTAATCGTATTCCCCCTTTAATGTCCATTCATTAGTACATACCCTATTGAGTTAACCTAGTGATTTGACGATGTATCATTCACGATCTGCCCTGCATTGAGTATTCGATGCCTTTTTTTATTTATCTATTTGTTTATTTATGCATCGTAATATATAAGCAATCATACATGTCTTCTATCGTCTCCAAAATTTCAAAATCTCCAGATGTTGATAGTTCGAATTCCTGAGATGCCTCCCTCCGATCTAAAAGTACCACCATTCCCTTCTTTTTCCTGTCCATGTCCCTTACGCTGTAATATTCGTCTATATATCTTATATTGGTGTTCTGTATCTATATTATGAGACTGCCCGCCAGTTCCAATTTCTGAGTTTCATTCATATGTATTTTTCAGCATCTCCTATTTATTCTCACAATCTTCTCTCTATTGAATTTCTGTGAATGCTCGTCTAGTTCTCCTCTTTGCAGGGCTATTACTCTCTTGGATCCGGCTCCATCCTATCCCCTAACCATATCTAAAACATCTTATGAGCCGACGAAAAGAGTACAAAAATAGAGAATTTGTAAATACTAATATTTAAGGATTAAGGCATCTCGCTTTATCAGCCGCATGTCTCCAATACTAGCAAATTTGTCAAATTAGAATCCACAAGAATCCACATACAAAAGAAAGCTATATATTCCAATTCTTCTTCCAAACATAGATTGGAAACAAAATTCAACCTTCTACCGACCCTCTCGCGTGTTAGCGACAGGCCGGTGTCTCCCCCTGCTTGCAAATACTGTTCTCAACCGTAGTCGCCACATCATACTCCTGTGCATCCCACTCATTATTTTCAAACCCCAGACAACACTTACATTCATATTACCTCTGGACACACTCCTTTACCTTCCCATCCATCTTCTCCTCAGCATGGTATGGGCTATCCTCATGTTTCTTTTGGTCCTCATGTTCACGAATTTTAGTCTTCACCATCCTTTGAACCTTCTATGCAAGTTTACAACATTGGTGATCTCAAATTAAACATGAATGGCATCCACGGCACATTGCCCGCTGACGCCTCTCTCTCAGGACCTCCTGGTTAACCACCTTGTTCTTAGCCCATGGCTGTGCCTCATAGTTATGTTCCTATTTATGCTCCGCCACTTTATATGCAAGTTAAGCAATTTTTGCGGCGAATTTTATGAAGAGAGATTTCTTTAAAAAAAAATAAAAAATAGCCATAGTTAAGACAAGTACTGATCTCAAGGATCAGTTGCAATAGGCCATCCAGTCTGCTGAAGACGCTCAGAATCAGCATGAGACTTACATTTCCTTGGCAATTCATGTTCTAGGTGACTTTCCCAAACCTATCAGCTATCTGGACTATGTGGCTATCTGGATTATGTGCTCTCTCGATGACATCTTTTCATGCTCAAGTGGTTCACTGCTAATGGCAACCTTGATGGATCTCTCAGCAGTAATGACCTTCTCACCATCTGGCCTGATCTCTCCATTGAAGACAAGGGTCTTCTCTGTGCTCTTCTGACATACCAGCTTCTTCCTTGCGAAGATATGGAATTCTTTATTTTTCGCCTGGTTCAACTAATGGCGTGCTTTTCAAGGTGCTTTTCAAGGTCATCCTGACGCCCAATGGATTTTACAACCTGAGAATAAATATCTTCATGATCCGACATGTGCCAAACACTTCAAGGTGAGTACATGCCCAAGCTTGCTCGTCACTTGCCCCTCTAGATTGCAGAAACATTGCAGCAGGTCCAAACGAACTTACATGAAGAAATAGGGATTCAGTTTGCCCAAATATATTTACAGCATCTCGGTGGTTTTAATAGCCTCCGTGCATACCTTGACAGTAAGACCATTCCCACTGAATGGGTTCCTCCTCCGGTCAACTGCCTTCTTTCGTGTTCTGATTGGGAAAGATGGTGTCAGACCTTGGATACTGACCTCCTTCAGGAATTCCGTGATCATGCCCAGCAGCCAATGATGAAGCCTCCTCCACAGCACAACCCTCTGTATGCGTCCCTAGGAGCACATCCGTGCCGTCAATTTCTCACGTCAGATTGGCACTCCTCCTTTTGGACCAAGGCTTTGGCTGGTCACGCAGTTTGGACCCCCACTCATATCTCTACAGATCTTCGGTGGGATCCACACTTTGTGCGTCGCTCTATATGGCAGGAAGGAGAAACTTTGGGCCAAACCTGGAATTGAATATACATCCCGAATAAACGAGATTGGCAGAACCCCACTCAGGCCGTCTGGGGCCTCACTCAATTTTTGGAGCATGCTGCCACGTCTCCTGATCCGTCCGTTCATCGCTAAACAGGATTCTGTGCAGCCCTCAAGTGCCTCCTTCAGTGTTCTATTGAAGCGCCCTATCTACTACTGCAATCCTAACGCCAGTGCTGGTGCCTTTGGTCTTCAGACTTGCCTCCTCATTAAATGCCAGTATGTCCTTGCAGAAGCCCACTGTGCCTTTGAAGACATGGCACAGTTCGGGTTTTTGATTGACGCGTCACCTTCAATTGGGGTACACACTTCAGATGCGCTGAAAGATAGGTAAGATCTCATCCAAAAATATCACGCTGAGGCGCGCCCTCATAGTAGACATGATGATTTTGACAAGGTTCCTGGTTTCCCACCTTCAGATACTGTTCCTTCTTTTCTCTCCTTCGAGTGTTCTTTGGTGGGGGGAGTGTTAGTCCTGTACCACCAGACACAAGATTATTTTTAAGTTCCATGCAACGGAGTAAAAACAAGGGACCAGGTCAAGCGTTAGGTAGTAGACCCACGCCCCCACTGAAAGCCACGCAGAAGTCCACGCCCCAGTCAAAGAAGAGAGCCAGACATGGTAGCCCTTAAGGACGAAAGTTCGCCAAAAGGCTATTTTTTAAGGGTATCGAGAATTTTTTATGCTATGGTTTAGTAGGGCCCGTTATAGATGAAAAAAATAAAATTAGCCAACTTTTCTACAAACAAATCTCACTCCACTTGAAAAATTCGCCACATCCACTAAGTGTCATAACTATGGATTCGCCTTATCCTCTACCCTCCTTCTCGAAGGTTTCTTATGGAATCGCCTAATATTCTATGCTTTCTTCATAACCTAATCCATTCCCCATATCCATCCAGGTACATATGATAATTTTAAGAGTTATTTTTTGTAGCTATTGTGTTTCAAATACTTCTAAGGATGCACTGGAGAGCATTTTTTTTTACAGACTTCCCTTTTAATAGATTTGTTTTATCTACAAGGATAAGCCACGTTCTCATTTGCAAAGGTTAAGTTGTGGTATTGCATCATGCAACCATAGATATAATGTGTTTGTATCCTTGATTAAATATAGATGCCAGTGAATAAAATTTCACGACAGAAATTGCACTATTTAGATCTTGGCAAAATAATATTGGCCATGATTCTCCTAGATTTCTATAAAAAACATTCATGTCTAAAAAAAAACATTCAAAGACATAACTAATCTTGCAACTCTATTATTCGCTCGACCTTCTAAATTATGCTTAGACAAATTTGGCCTTAAGGGCAACCCTGGAGCCAGACGGACAAATGGCGACCCTCGTGGGAGAAGCTGCCCCTAACTTAGCGGGGATTTTTAAGGCTAATGAAGGCACTGCCAGATTCCCTGAAATCATACGTTGATCCAGGAGTTGGTGACCGCTGCCATCCACCTATTTTGGGCCTGAGGCCATTCTACTATATATATCAGTAGAGATAGATCTTGAGTTTTTAGATGAGATTTCAGCCTTGTCTCCTTTCATTCCTCTCGCTTGACAAGAGTTCATGTATTTTGATTGATACTCAAGGAAGTCATATTTTGGCAAATTGTCTTTCAATCTTGTTGTTTGTTTCTCTCTTTTCTGATTTCTTGCGAAATCTCGCGTGACACTCAGTTAGGATTTCCCTGCTTGATCCAAGGGTCCTCACAGAGGGCTGTCTTGTAGGTGATCCCAAACCCAGACCCTAAACACTAGTCATTCGCAGTTTGCATCTAGCTGCATGTCAGTTTATAATCAAATATGGCTATTTATGCAGAATTCAATGCCTTTTGTACTGCCTAAACTTCAGGGATTAATTTAGCCTTGTAGATCCTTGTAGATCCAGTTCTAAGAGCCTTCTTAGTTAAGCTAAAGCTCAAAAAACACAAACATTGGAAGTCCCTAAGATATTAATAAGGTTGATTATATAGCACAATAACAGAGAGTTGCTTTTGTATTTTTGTACTTTTTTCCCTAAGGTTTTGATATGATTTGGTGGTATATTAAAGTGGATATACTAATGCATACATCTAGAAGAAGTTAAAAGTTCCAGAGAGTATAGGCGCATCAGGCATCTTGGATGCTTTAGACAAGCTGACCTAAGCTTCTGCTTCCTACCATCAAAATCTATCCATGCATAAACATGGATAGCGTTTCTGAAGTTGATGCCAGATTTTCCAGCATCTTTTTATACAACAGATATTGCATGACCAAAAATACTATCTATCCATCCATCCATCCATCCATCCATCCATCCATCCATCCATCCATCCATCCATCCATCCATCCATCCATCCATCCATCTTAAAAGCACAATCTATCTTAAAATACTACCTTATAAGATAGTATTTTAAGATAGATTGTGCTTTTAAGATCTTTAGATCTATCTTTACACAATCTTTAAAATTGTGTAATCTATCTTAAGATCCTTATGATCAAAATGCCATGCTTGTTGTTGTCTACAACAAGTTGCTCTTGATTTCCTATGTGTAACTTAAAGTTTCCTCTCTCTTGCCAAGTTTTTTCTTTTCAGTAATCTACTCCGTTCAAACATATGGCGGTCACTATCCAGCAAGCTCGATCTAATCGGGCTATGGCAGCCAAGCTCGAGCTCTTCTTGCCACATTGCCTGATCTTTCTGGCTATTTTTTGCTATCGGAATTTGCCTGGAGACAGCTATGCCCCATCCTAGTGACAACTCTACCACATGCTCTTGAATGTGTGCATATTTAAGAGTCCACATCTTCAACAGCTACTCCTACTCTCAAATCGGGTTGCTTCAAATCGTTTATGGCAAGGGGCTTCTAAACAGATTCGTCTTATTTCAGTAGGCTCTCTAATTTTGGTCTTCAATAGAGTAGATTAAACTATGTGCATCCTCAAAGTTTAAGATATTTCTGAAATCATAATAAGCTAGAGAAGCTAGGTTGTTTTCTAACCTCGAGAACCCGGTAGCCAAGGGCAGAACTATAGTTATGCCATCTGAGATATTCTGTATAAAAAACTCTATAGGTAAGCAAAGCATTTGCTGGCTTAATCTAGGGCCACGAATGTAGCATAACCTTGGCCCTACATCCCCTGCCTTCTCTTTTTGTGGGAAAAATCATCCTCTTCGTTGTCCTTAAATCTAGCCATGTTTGTTTGAGAACTCCAGCTTAAGGCTAAAGATTGGAAAATATGAACACTGAGAAAGAAGTTTACAGAGTTTTGATTTCAAGGTACGTCTTTTTTTCAAATCGTTTTCATTGATTCTAGCGCATTATGAATTGTACTTATCCTTATAGCTGATTTACAGCAAAAAAATGCTGAATTGTGGATATACAAAATGGAACTTCATCTAAACAAGTCTTTGTGGTACGAATTTACTCTTTTTTATGTATTTCAAGATTATGCAGAGCGAGAGCATGTAAATCAGTGTTTCAAATGGTATTCAATTCAAGTACATACTGAAATATTAGTTCTTAAGTCCTAGATACTAGTTGAGATCATAAACCGTATTGCATGGTTTTTTTCTCATAACAAGTTTACATTGGTTTCTGCTAGCCAACGATGTGCTTCAGATTCAAAGCGACACAAAGATAAGAAGTTCAGAGTGCTAACAATGTTAATGTGTATTTACTAAACGGATGAAGTTGACGAGCAATTTAATGTAGATGCTCTTCAAATCAGCAGCAGAATGTGAATGCAAACCTTTGGCCTTGCGCAATAGACACAATTCGAGATTCCTTTGCAAATTGAAGCAAATGATATATTCTTCAAATGATATATTCTTCAATCTTATGTCAGATGAAGCAGTAAGGATCAATACAAAAGGTAATGGATTCTTAGCTAGTTAATTGCGTCAAAAGAGTTGCATGTTCAGTATGTTCATTTATTTTGCAGTGCTTATCTTGGTATTGCACGTTTTCAGTGTCCTATCTTTGCATTGTTGTCTTGCCTATGAATTAGTACAATATTTTGCAATGAGTCCAATCTCTTCATCATGCCTTCACTAGTGCAGTGATTGCTGTATTGCAGATTTACATACCCTTGGAGTGGTGTTGCCATTGCTTAATTTTTAGAAGATCAATTGCATCTTTGTGTGTCAAAATAGCTAAATAATCTACAAGCACAACAAGAAATAATAGAATGCAAAGGATTTGAGGTCGTTTTCAACAATTTTGCTGATGATAATGATGTGATGCCACATTAGTGTCGTTTCATGTAAGAAAGTGCTTGGGATGAGGGACTTCGCATTGTGCTTCTAGAAATCATGCTAACAGATAACTAAGGCGATGATGCTTTGACAAGATTGTTTTCCTGAATTCCTCACGTGTGTTGCATGGTATATCCTGATGACCTGCATGGTATATCCTGATGACACACCATCATAATGTAGTTTTGGAGAACCTACATTAATTTCTATAGGTGTTCGTGAACCTGTGCTTTTGCTTCTAATTCGACAAAAGACTTTGTTGTCTCTCGTGCTTTTGCAATTCGACAAAAGACTTTGTTGTCTCTTGGAACATTTGACTGAATTAATCGGGTCGTTTGTCCAATAAATGCTCTAGTATTGGAAACGCTATGTAATATTTTGTATAGACGCTATGTAATATCTTGTATAGAATTGATCCTACCTTCATGTCTGCATGGGAAATCAGAGCAAATATGCTGCACCTGCTCGAAGGAGCCTTCATGCTGCCTTCAACTTAAGGCAATATAAGTTGGATAACTAGTGTCATGCAAAGTTGCACCACATCCTATCATGCACGCTCTGCTTCTTAGAAACATCAAGACAACATAGTCAAATCATTGAGCTAAATTTTTTTTTAAGAAACATGATATTTGCATCACAAGCGAGGACAAGTAGCATATAACCCGGTGAATAAAAGATTTAATCCTAAGCTATAGTTAACAACAGCCAATAAGTAACCTACATATGTGCTTTTTTATCCCTTCTACTTTGTTCATCCTGATCAAAAACTTACCTGCTGCATGAATGGCCAAAGGATGAAAAAATAGCTTTCTTAAATGGAAATGGACAGATAGATCAAAATGGACAGAAGCAAGAAAATAGCTTTGGATCGACATCGTTTTTGTTAAATGGCCGCATAATATAGGTTTAATCCAGCGAATTGAGGAATGAACGTTATTCAAGCTTTAATCTGGCTGCCATTTGCTCTGTTGCATCTATTATAGCTCTGTCTTTTTTCGGATATGGAGGCGATACTTAACGTGATCTTGAAAATTTAGCCCTTTTTACTGTGCAACTGGGCCGATCCACCGCTTTTGACTAAACCCCTTGCAAGATACAGAGCTTTCTTCTTCCCAAAATCTCTGGAAATGGCTCTATCTTCCATTTGAGCAGATTATGAGCCAGAGATAGGGGCGGATGATCTTTCCTTTGGATACTGAAAGAAATGCAGAGATTATTACTGAAAAAATACAGAGATTATTTCATAATGTAAAGCAGCAACTTGGGGAGGACACAGAGCCTGATTTCCCTAACTACTCTCTCCGACCAACTGTATTGTAAATTCCCCTAAGAATTTTACCTTTCTTCTGTAAAAATTCCTTCTTGCATCTGGGTTTTGGCTAAATTGGATTTTTAAGCTCAGTTTAAAGGATTTTTTTATGGGTTGATCGATGTATTTTTGTATTTTTAGAGTTTGCAAGAAATGGCCCACATGCGGATATAAACAGCGGCGGCAGCTTAGCAAGGATTTGTGTTTTTGCAAGGATTTGTATCTTCTGGCTCGGCAAGTCAAGATTTGGTTTCAAAATCAAAGAATCCGGATGAAGATTTTGCTATCGGAACATTTTCCTTTTCTTTCCATAAATGAGTTAAAACCCAACCGGGTTCTTTCGCTGCACATCTGCTTACACCAAGTAGAATTCGTGTTGAAATTATGCTCGAAGGTACCGAATATCATAGTTTTGTGGCAACCTATATGTAGTTCAAATCTTTGCTGCAAGTGTGCTAAAGCCCAGCTGAAATCCGTTCAAAAATTTGAGGCAAAAGCCATAGAACAAGAGAGATCCTTTGTTGAAACAGGAAAGGGGTTCTCATACATGCTTTCAATTAATAAGTATTATAGCAGATTTACCTAAGATGGCATTTCGTTGTAAAGTTGAATAGCTTTCACGTGGACTATGGATGTGATGATTACAATTCTGCATAGCATTTCGTTGTAAAGTTGAAAAGCTTTCACGTGGACTATGGATGTGAGTGTCAACCACAGTTATGGATTTCTTGTCAAAATTGCACTATCTAATGCCCTAATTCAACTTCAATTTTATATTATAAAACACTACCCACGCCATATCCTTATATTATAAAACACTACCCACGCCATATCCTAGAATTTTCTATGCAAAGTAATCAAACGTGCTTTTGACTAGTTTTATTTATTTATTTGTCATGCCCGTTGAGACCCCCAGGCCCATAGGCGACATAATACAACTAAACGAGGCAGCCTCGATCTCGTCGATATATTGGTTCAAATCTAGAGTTTTCTTTCGGAGCTCCCACCACTCTCGGAGAAAATCTCCTAGAAGTGTTGGTTTTAATGAAAGAAACTCAAAGAAATTAATCCCATCAATGCCATACTTTTTTCCCAAGCCAGTAAACATATTACATTTTAAAAAAGCATGATGTTCATCTTCAATTTGAGGTTCCCGGCAGCAAGGACAGAATCGAAGTTCCCGTGGTGTCTTCCCTCTTCCTACTTCTATCTCTAAATGATGGCTACTTAATCTCATTTGCGATATGAGTTGTCTCTTCTTCATCCCTATACGTGCATGCAAATAATCTTGTTCCCCATAAACCAACATTAGATTCACTTCATCCCAATAAAACTCCATCTTAACTCCTGGTTGGCTCCATAATTTTTTCTATGTTCTGTCCATTACCAAATCTCGTAAGCCCACATCAGTATCTGACAAATCCGAAGACTAATGCCCCACCATTCTGACCATGAAACAAGTTGTTGGTACCATCTATTATGACCAACTGATTGTGATTCTGACAAGACTTGATGCGGCAAGCGAGCTTCATCCATATGTATCAGTCTATTATAAAAAACAAGTGTCTGGTATAGCGCTTCAGTTTCAAATGGAATCATATCCACTTCAGCCAACATCATTTCATATGGAGTTTGAACCTTTACGCCCAATTCTTGCAATAAGAACCTTTTCTGCACTTTCTCAATCTTAGCCCATTTATTTCTTGCTAAACCTGGGCCCCAAACTGGGTATCCATACAAAATCACTAGCTGTGCCAATGTTCTAAATATAAGTTTTTGCATGAACCACTGCCTTACTTCTATATTTCTCCACATACTAAAAACATTGTATAAAGCTCGCAAACCTCCAGTTATTCTTTTTTCAACCCCCACATTCCATTTGTAATCATCAGCAAATTCTATTCCAAGATATTTATACTGATGCACCTGTTCCAATTCTTGTCCTTCAAATCTCATATGTATCAACTGTCTCTTTCCTACCACCATAGTTTTAGTCTCTCTCTCATTTACTTTCATTCCTGTCTCATGGCAAAAGGATTCTGAAGCATTTAACAATCTCTGAAGCCCTTCTTCTGTTATCGAGAGGAAGACAACGTCATCAGCATAGAGCAATGCCTTAATTATATATCGTCCTAACTTCACCGCCAAAGCTCCTTCCTCTCTCTCCAACCATTCCTCTAATTCATCGATAAACAGACCAAAAAGTGTAGGAGATAGCGGACAACCTTGTTTAACTCCAACATTGCTTTCTACTTTGCCAGCCCCTTCCATTGGGAAGGATAATTCAATAAGCACCTTTTCATATAAGCGAGCTACTTCATTTAGGAGTTGATGTGGCACATGCAACTTTTCCAGCCTATTCCTCAACTTTTGCCGTGATACCCTGTCAAAAGCTTTAGTAAAATCTACGAAGCAGCAGAAAAATATATTTTTAACCCCTTTTGCCCCATAATGTTAGCAAATGCTCAATAGTATAGTGATCTTTTCGAAACCATGCCTGCCATCCGCCCAACTGCTAATTTTATTCTCCAATGCTACCCCAAATAATTTCACCATACAGTTACTGATTATAATGGTTTTATAGTTCTCAACTCGATCCTTATCTATAGTTCTAGATATTATTTGGTTCAGAGACCACTCCTTTGGAAAACCCTCATTTAAAGCAGAATTAAACATTCTAATTATCCTTATCCACACTTGCATACCTCCCCATTTCAAAATTTCTACTGCCATACCTTCTGAATCCCTTGCTTTGCCATTAGACATCTTTCTAAGAGACAATGCAATATCTTCAGCTGTAAATATATCAGGCACTTGTTCACTCACCTCTTCAAATGGCTTACTTTCTGAAACGTTATATAGATCCTTAACATATTCAAACAGGTCATGGCGCGAAAAATTTCCCAGAGGCATCCCCTTTGTCTTAAATCGATTCTAGAAGTTTTTTGGTCTTTTTTTCAGATCGCCCAAGAAATGTTGCTGCCATTTCTCTTGCCACTATGCATGCTTCTGACGTGTAAATCTTTTGAACATTTTTCGTGCTTCTCGCTTATCTAGAGTATTAAAATAATGCTTTCTAGCTTTGTGACAGTCTAAATCCCACCATGCTTAGTTTTTTCTCTTATGCATATACCTTTGTTACGCCCAAAAACCTTTTCTGCAGTATCTAGCAGTGTCTGCATAAACAATTGATCCTGTTTTACTAGCCTTTCTGGCCATTTTAAATCCCCAAAAACTGCTTCAATTTCCTTACGAAAAGTTTCTGCTTTATTCCAACATAGGTGCAATTTACCACCTTGTGTTTTCCATGACTCCTGCCTTGGAGCTCTTATCTTCAAAGTAAAGCACAATAAAGCGTGATCAAAATCTTGCTGATCTAATATCTGAAAGCTTTTAAGCAAAGCGGCTGCATCTGGCATTCCAATAGCATAATCCACAACACTAGAACCTTGAGGGGTATTACAAGTGAAACCATCAGTATTGGGAAATTGGTTTGTTCCATTATATATCACCCTATTAAATGTCTCACAGAGTTGCAATAAATGCTCTCCCAGAGGATTATTATCATAATCCGCAGAGATCCTCTCCCAACCAATACTTTTAGCAGGAATTCATCTAGCCAAATATTATCCAAGTCTCCTAGAAAAACATTTGCTTGAGAATCCTTCACCCTCGCCCTTGTGTAAAAATTCACCGAAATAGATTTTAGCAATATCTGCAATTTATATGGATCACTTTCTGCATCTAGGCTTATCAAATGGAGTTGTCATATATAATGCATATCTTTCTGATAATGCTATAGTGTGACTACATCTCGGAGCTCCGTGGGATTTGTACATTAGTGCACCATGTACCTATTTGAAGCACTTTGCATCGCAGTAATAGAACGTTTGAGTCTACCTATACATATGTTAGAATGTAAAAATACAACTTTTGAGCACATCAAAGCTATTGAGGCACTCACTTTTGTGCAATGGGAAGTAATTGCATTTATTTCTAATTATCAAGCTTTTCTTGTGAAGCCCATCTTATCTGAGTATTTCAATGCAATGCATGAAAGTTTATAATCTCCAAATGTGTATTGTGGCAAAAAGGCAAGTCTCTCAAGATTTATACAATGAGAACCCAACGACATTAAGCTTTCTACTTTTGCATTGAATCTTATCAAAACCAACTCTTGGAGATCAGAACATAACGTACATTTAATGCATTCCAAGATACAGTATCTTGAATTGATAGTTTATCAAAGACTTCCACTAGAGCCAAATTTTGACACATTCTCACTAAGCTGCTGATACAACACAGAAGGTTGTTAAGGAAAATGAAACTGGAAAGAAAGCTCCAGAAGTTGATCTAGATGATGATGAAGCAGATATTATTTCTAAATTTGCTATAAAGATAATGTAATTGAATATACTGAGCAGAAAGATAGAGTAGATAACACAGGAAATTAAGGAATGATAATATTCTGTCTCCAGCAATTGCCTGCATAAAATTCAATAGCTACAATAAGATGTATTGTGTGATAATAACAAAAAGAAAATTCATGGGAAACAGAGAGACTAACTTGAAGCAATCCTGCAGACGTAATCAGGCAATTATGATCCCTAACTGTATAAAGAATAGGCAATAGAAATGCCACCTCCTTTATGGCCATTAGTTGCTCACTCTCTAATTGATGTGTGGAATGGTTTTTGCTTAAAAGAAAGTCACGTGTTCCCGCAGCTGCACGTCAACAGCATGTAACAGTGTTGTTACTGATTGTATGATGTACCATCAACATGGTTCACGTGTTCCCGTAGCTGCACGTCAACAGCATGTAACAGTGTTATTACTGATTGTATGATGTACCATCAACATGGTTCATAGCATGCAAAATAATTGGAATCTGGAGTATAGCATTGTTTAATTACCCTACAATGTGGAGTCTAAAACAACAAAATTCTAGACAAAGAGATGTGAAGCATTGGGGTTTAAGTGTAAGGGACAGTATTGTAGGATTCCACGGGCCAGAAGTCTTTATCTAGGTAAGAAATGATACTGTTAATTGAAATGCTAAATTATAGCTCGTGCATTAATGATTTACCCTGTCCTTGTAGTGGCCTTAAAGAGTTCAATATCTAGCATTATAACAGGGTTTTTTTTTTGTGATTTTATACGTTTTTTGGCATGGTTTTTATATGATTTCATGGGCGTATTGTACGAGGCATACTAATCAGTGTATCTAGAGTGCACTCCGCATTTTGATTGTCTAAATTCCATATCCGCAATGGTTTACCCCCTTTTATTTTTATTCCTCTATTTCTTTTTAATAAGCCATATATGCAAGCATCGAGATGTTTCACTTTAAGGTTATTTTAGGGTTAGCTGAAGCATTCTCTGTCTGAGGTATGCAGGTGCTGAAGCATTCTCTGTCTGGGTTCTGTTTTCCGTGTGTGGCAGTCTACAGTTGCATCTGAGAGTCAGTTTTTTCCTCAAGCATCAATTCTGCAGAGTTCTTAGCGGGTGTTTTTCGGTCCAAAGGGGTCGGCCAGTAGTTGGGTTGTTTCTTGCCTCAAGCCCGTCAGTTCTCCCATTTATTTTCCATTTAGGTATATTTTCTGCAGAGTTTTTTCTTCATGGGTCAGCATTGATTTGCTTTCAAGATTGTACATGCATAGTTTGCCGTGAAACCGCTCCATTTTGTTCAGCCCAAATTGCAAACAAAGTAGTTTTTTGCAGAAATTTTCTTCAGGGGTCAGCGCTTAGCTGCAATTATTTTTAGTGGTCGTTTGCTTCACTCTCAGCTCCATTGATCTCTCCAAGCTGCAAATAGGTTAAAGCTATAGAAGGTTTTATTGTGGCCATTTCTTTGTGCGGGTTCGGGTTTTCTCAGGTGTGGCGGTCACTGGTTACATCGAGAGTCGGTTTTGTCCTCAACCATCAATTCTGCAGAGTTCTTAGCGGGTGTTTTT
Organism: Isoetes taiwanensis; assembly: GCA_021234155.1. Lineage (NCBI taxonomy): Eukaryota > Viridiplantae > Streptophyta > Lycopodiopsida > Isoetales > Isoetaceae > Isoetes > Isoetes taiwanensis. The sequence goes on from JAJEKV010000263.1 coordinate 407,798, forward strand.
TGGTCCAAAGGGGTCGGCCAGCAGTTGGGTTGTTTCTTGCCTCACGCCCGTCAGTCCTCCCATTTATTTTCCATTCAGGTATATTTTCTGCAAAGTTTTTTCTTTATGGGTCAGCATTGATTTGCTTTCAAGATTGTACCTGCATAGTTTGCTGTGAAACCGCTCCATTTTGTTCAGCCCAAATTTCAAACGGAGTAGTTTTTTGCAGAAATTTTCTTTGGGGCTCAGCGCTAATCGTTTGAGATTGTAGCTGCAATTATTTTCGATGGTCGGATTTGCTTGATCGGCACCCATTGATCTATCCAAGCCGCAAATAGGCTAAAGCTATAAAGGTTTTATGTGGCCATTTGCTTGGCAACCACATACCAAGTTGCAATTAGATTAAAGCTACAGAAGGTTTTTATTCCATTCTTAGTATTTGTGTATGTTTCATGGTTAAAAATTCTTATCTGTTGAAGAATATCTGAAGTCTTTGGTTTTCATGACCATTTTGAGTATTTAAAGTTCATTTTTGTCTGAATATTCTTGCCTGTCAAGCATTCTGTCTTGAAAGGATTTCGTAGATGACAATAAACTTAAAAGCAGCATATGTTGACATGGATTTGCTGCTTTTACAGGTTGTTGCATCATCGAGCAGACTGTACAATACTAAGCTGTTTGAGATGTATCTAAGTGTCTATTTCATAAAGGAATAAAGTGTGAAAGATGAAGTCAAGCTTGTTGCAACATACTTGATATTAAAATATCTCATTGGATACTATGCAGGAGAATTTGAACTTATCGCTGAAATCAGCATATCCAACTATCTATGGCCCATATGGAATTTATATTAGTGTTGTTGCACGGCTTGGAGCATTTTGTCCATTATTTCAAACATTCCTTTTCATCCTGTATGACTATACTCCTTCCGGCTTGTCAAATGATATTTGAAACACAGACTTGGGAGTAAGCATGGAATGATGCATTTGTTCTGCGGACTTGGTTACAGTCAGGGTTCAAAATTAGGAGGGTTCGACTCTTAAAAATACGGCCATTCCAAAAAATTTCCGATAGCCAAAAATATTCCCGGCATTTTTTCATGCCATTTTTGGAGAAGTTTCTAAGGATTTCTGGGAAAGTACACTATAATTTCATGTATTTCCGACAGCCTTAAATGTAAGCAGGCATTTTTAATGGGTAGGGCAAATTCTAATTTCGAACCCTGGTTACAGTTGGAACATAAACTATTATGGCTTTTTGCCAAATGGATTTTCAAATACGTCTTCCAAGAGATTTTAATATCCTCACAGCTCCAATGACAGGATGATGCTCTATCTTGCTCTAGCTCTACCTTCACGGTTGGATCCATGTTCGACGAATATGGCACCACCATTATTATGAGCAACATGCTTATTAGCGGTCCCACTATTGCATCAATTAACATTATCTATCACATGTTTCGCTATGATATAAAGTTTAAAGGCTTCAATATTGTATTTCTTTTCGCTATTTTAAATTTCTAATGTTTTTAATAGTGTCTATAATATCATTACAAATATTTTCTACTTCGTTCATCAATTCTTAAGGCCCCCAAGGGGCCAAAAAAACTTTAGGTTTACACAAACCATTACATCCAGCACTCTAAAATTAAATCCCTCTTGAAACCCCCTTTGGTTTGGGTGCATATTCACACGGGGTGTGACGTAGGGCAACGAGAGCTGTTGGATAGGCATATTCGCCCTTCATTCTTTAATCTACACCGTACATAAAGTTCCTCGTTTGTGGGGTATGCATGTACAAAATTTACATACTGTATAACAAGATTTGCAAAATACTATAAGATTTGAGGTAATATACTACATGGTGTTGATTTTGTACATCCACATCATTGTAATAATCATTTCAAAGACCTGGAGATCTGGATGCTCCTGCTGCAATGCTATAGAAGCTAAAACCGCAATACAAAATGGAGACTTTTCATGAATACGTAATATGCAAATAAATGCTGAACCCATGGACATTTTAAAGTTTTGATAGGAATAGATGTAATGTGCAAATGAATACTGAAGTTAAGATTGACAGTTGAATAGCAAGCTGCTAAGTTATATTGAAAACTATAAGAAACTAAATTTCAGGGCTCACCAGGAAAGAATCATTTTAAAGACCTGGATATTGGAGTGTTCATGTTCCTATGCTATAGAAGCTAAAACATACCTTTGGCAATACAAAAATGGAGCCTTTGCCATGAATAGATAATGTGCAAATAAATGCTAAACCCAGGGACATTTTAAAGCTTTGATAGGAATAGACATAATGAAAGTGCGAGTTGAAATTTGTAGGATTGCCATAGTATTGGTTGGGGCTGGTGGACTTTGAACGATTCCATTAAAATGCATTTGAATTGAGCAAATTTCCCAAACCCTTTTAGCTCTTCAAGAAGGAGAATGACACTGCATAAGAAAGCAAGGTCAAAATATAGTCCAATATGAAGAAGCCCAAAAGAGAAAATGCTCTGCATACTTTGAAGCAGATAATGCTTTCTTGTATCCAACTATTTGGATGAAAGGTGAGTTCTACTTGTTCAGTGAGGATGCCTCCTCCTAATTCAGGAAAAGCAACTTACTGTGGGATTGGTATAATCCCAAAAGGATTCCTTGAATAGTCAATATGTTGAGTTCCTTCCAAAGTCTGGGCCATTTTGGCTTCTTCTGATATCAAAATGATACAGATCTGCAGATTTTCTAGTCCAAAATAAGTAATAGGGCTGTTACAGATGGTATACCTTACTTCTTGAATTCTTCTTTAACGAAAACCCTTTTTAATATTACATGTACAGAGCTCGGGATTCCAATCCAAAAATGGTGAATCCCTTGGTTACACGAAGGGTCCCTTCCCTTTCAAAGATTTCTTGAAGAACTAACTCTTGCCTGCAAGAATGAGGAAAAATTTAGCTTCATAATCTTGCCTTTGTAAACGAATGCAGCTAATGTACCCTGTCACAGGAAGCTAAGAATTAGGATGGAAGACAATTTTCGATATGGGTTCTCTTAAGGCATGTGAAGGCATATACCTACCCTGCGACAGAACAACGCCTTAATACTTCAGATGTCGCTGAGATGGTCGTGCTTTGGGGACGCGCCTGGCCTTGAATATACAGCGAGAGGAGAAATTCCAAGCCCATTCCCATGTTCCATAAAATATGGATGGAAAACGAACTTCAAAAAACATGGTAATAGCACCTCATTGGTATACTTTTTGCCTTTTCTGAATGCTGCCGACGCCATGGCCACAACCTTCTGAATATTGTTGACGCCATAGCCATAACCTTCGTCCAGTGCAATGGACTGGCGAGAGGAAATTCAAATAGTCCCGCAGGGGACCGCAAGTGGACGGAAACGCCACAACATGCAGCGTAACATGCGGCATTTCTGGCACGGTTCCCAACTTCATCGCAAAATAAAAAAGAAGATCTTCATATCAAAACTCGAACTTGCTATTAACCTGGCACATGGGTATTTCCAGTTTGCTTATGCATTTTCTTGTTTGGCCAAACATCCCATATGCAAAAGAGAACACTATCTTCTTAGGAATTTCCACTTTCTATTCTAATCTCTTTAGAATGTGCATGAACCACAAAAGGCCGTAAACATATTAATGAGAAGATTTGAACGTTGACCATAAAAGGCAACAATATGGAAGGGCGTAAAAACTACTGCATCCTAATTTCCTAGAACTTAACATGAATGAAAAAGTAAAAGGGAAATTTACCAAAATAACCTTAATTATTGACTTATTTCCCAAAAAGCCCTCCGTATTTTTGAAATTCCTAAAATGCCCTTAATTCTTAAGTTATTTTCCTAAATAGCCCTTTATAATTTAAAAATCACTAGAGATAAGCCTATCATTCCAATAGTAGAAATGATCAAAGCCAACTAATCTAATGCTTTTACAAAAATCGTATTGAAGAAGAAGCTTTGTGGCCATCTTGTGGAGAAGCTGCGTCATACCCATCCAGGTTACTTGTAGAGCTCATTTTGCTATTGATATGTTGGAGCTATTTATCCTCCAAATATTGGACTTCTTGAAAATAATGAAATGCTGCCTCTACAACATGTCGTCCTCCTGGCAGGCCTAAAAGAAAACGAGATAAGACAGAAGATAGGGATAGTGAAAAGCGTGAGTTTTTGGATACAAAGGGCTTTTTGAGAAAATACTTAAGAATTAAGGGCATTTTAGGAATTTCAAAAATACGGAGGGCTTTTTGGGAAATAAGTCAATAATTAAGGTTATTTTGGTAAATTTCCCAAAGTAAAATTATTCTAATGAGTGGGTGAAGAGTAAAATTATTTTAATGAGAGGGGTACCTATATGTAAGCAAAGCGCAAATCTCCACAAAGACTTGCGTGTTCATACTTCCTCATCACGCACAAAGATCACATGCGTGCACAAGTAGTGAGAACCACATGTAAAACTCCACTTGTTATTTGACCTGGAACATAGGTATTTACTGTTTGCTTCGGGGTTGAAAGATTAAAAAAAATGAGAAGTGAAAGTTGGCTATAAAAAGACAAAAATATGGAAAGCGCGTAAGAACTACTGCATGTTAATGTCAATGAAGAATAAAATTATATTTTAATGAGAGAAGTATCAACATATAAGCAGAGGGCAAATCTACATGAAACAAAAATAGTAGTTCCAAGGTTAGAAGGCTAAAAATGGCGTGCACGAAGTTTGTTATCGCAATTATATTTATATTCCATGTTCTTTCTATAGATGCAATGAGCCATGGTTTGAAGTTCAACAATTCTAGAAGTCCAAGGACTATGAATGTGGTGTTTTACGTTCATGCAAAGGTGACCACACCCAATGCAACAGCAGTTCGAGTTGCAGGTCCAAATGGAGATACCACTTCCACTCAGTTTGGCACTATATTTGTTATTGATGATGTTCTCACACAGGGCCAGTCCAATACTTCTAAGGTTGTCGGACGTGGTAAGGGTATAGTCCTTGTTGCATCCCTCAACCTTTCACATGCTTTCTATGTGTGGAGCGCTGTTCTAGAAACCCCACGATACAATGGTACTATTGCTTTCCAAGGCACCGACAAAGCTGTCCGAAATGGTGAAATGGAACATGCTATTGTTGGTGGTACAGGTGACTTTCGCTTTGTATCCGGTTATGCTAATTTTACTCACGTTGAACTCCTTCTCCCAGACTCTGTTATTTTTGTAAATGCTACCATCTTCTGTCCACCTCATTCAATCTTTTAGATATCTGAAGAGCTATATATATGAGCACTATATCCTAAGCTATATTTTCATATTTGTATCTTTTATGTCTTGTAGAGTGCCATGTGGTTTTGCTCTAGTGGGTATTTCCTCCACTATGTCTTAGAATCTATGTATTTTGCATGTAACTTTTTCTCATAAATAAAAGATTACTTTATTAATCCAGCAGTAAAGCGGGCTTGAAGGAGAATATTGGGCAGGATTTAGTGAAAGTAAATGAAAAAAAAAGAGAAGATGGATGGTTAGATGGCGATGAATGAAAAATGAGAATACGAAGCAAAGAAGATAGCAACAAAAAGACTTCAATTTGTGATAAGCATAACGCTTGCATGTATAGTGAGATTGATAAACCTATGATAACTATGTTTTCACTTTCCTACCTACAAAAGCCCAACACATGATAGCGATATAGAGAAGAAGGTAGAACCTCAAAGCAACAAGGCTTTAAATATTTTCGCATATATCAAATGGGATATAGAGGCTCTCCAAAAGCATGTAAACAACAAAGTAGGTGTGCCATTTTGGTCTAGTGGCAGGATCTTAAACTGCTACACCCGAGGTCACGAGTTCAAGTATGACCAACATCGGTCTAGTAATGGAGATCTTAGATCCATTGCCCCAAGGTCAGGGTTCAAGTATGACCAATTGGTCTTGTGATAGAGACCTTAAGTATGACAAATTGGTTTGTGGTAGAGACCTTAAACATGCGATATGTACTAGATAATCACATGCAATGCAGCTCCTAGCATAAGGTATCAGACTGATAACATAGAATGTGATGTAGCTACGGTGCTCATCATGTGGTACAATCACATGCAAAGCAGCTCCTAGCTTAAGATATCACGGTTAGGTAGTGGATTGGCTTCCATGTGATAACGTAGAATGTGATGTAGCTACTGTGCTCATGGTATGATGGTGAACAAATTGACGTCTTTCAATAAAACAAAAAATAAGGTGTAAAAATAAGGTGTTGACGCACTGTGGATTGCCCTTCGAGCTATTTTGTAGATGAGGTCTAGAAGCCAAACTAATGATATGTGAAAGGTGCTACAGTTAGAGCTTTCATATGCTAGAAAGGCTACACGGAATTGAGTCCCTCTAGAACAACGTTGAAACCTTGCTAGAAGTTAGCCACGACATATTTGAAGGCCATGTGAACTGGCCAGTGTGTGCCTTTATAGAAGCATCCAACAAAGTGGCTTTTGTTTGCAATGTTTTCGACGTTTTAGACAAACATTAATAGCCTGGCCTTTGTTAATGACATCATTTTGGATCATGTTCACACTTTAATATGAAATTATTTTGAAGTTGGATTTTGGTTAGGCTCTAACCATAGGAGCAATTTAGGTTATTTTTTTCTTTTTTTTCTTGGAAGTGCTACACTACAATGTTAGGAAAAAGGTATCTAGCAAGGATATTTCAAGAAATCATAAATATAAGACGAATAGGAACACTATATTTGAAACTTTCACGTGGTTGATCCAACAAGCCATATGTATTTGAATTTTGAAAAAACACCCTATGTTGGCACATGTAGATTATGGTAGGGACTACAAATAATTGCGCACCTAGATTAGCTTAGAGAGTGCAACTATGAGTAGGTCTGACAATTGTCAATAGATTAAGAATCGTTATCACAATAGATATTAATTTGAACCTTTGTGCATTACATTTTGTGATTGTTTGTAATAGTTTTTAGTGCATTAATATATGGCATTTAGGGGACATATGTACCAAGATTTCTTAACATTGATATCTTGAATTTGCATCGTCTGTTTTTAAAAGGTTTGTTATGTAACTAGAGTCTAATTCTTAGAAATATTGTAAAGGCATATCTATTTGTGTGTATAGCCATATAAGCATGTTTTGATGTCGGGCCAATTTGCTATACAGAGATTGAAGAAGAAGTTCTTTATTCAACCAATACTCTCATATATAGCACAATAACAGGGTGTTCCAGGGGGGCTTGATATAGAAACACCAATCACTATCCTTGAGACCGTAGACCATACCCCTAAAACAATTGAATAAATTGTTATTAAAAAAAAGAAAAACAAGGTGCTGCGCACAGAGGGTTGCCATCCGATGCCTCGAGGGTATGTTTGCATATTTTTCAATGCATAGTGCTCCAAACTAGAAATAAATTTAATAAGGTCTTGCACAATTTTATAGCCTTCCAGTCTATCAGACCTTAAAATAAATATTTGAAAGGAATGCTTAGTAATTGCGTATGTTTGTTCTTCACTTTTATTTAAGGAATTAGATGTATTATTTGCTAGGGGAGATGTTGAGTGATGTCTTTTTTTTTTTTTTTTTCTTGAGGGAGAGTGGTGGTTGGATTTGAATATCTGGTAAAGCATCACTTGGCATTTAGTAGTCGTTGATTAACTTTAATAAAAGAAAAGACTAGTCTCATGCCCCCAACTCTAGTATTGAAATACAACAGCATGTAAAACTTACGAGGCTTAACTATACACAAGGAATTGTTTTAATCTCAGAATTAGAATAAGTTTATCGCCATTCTAAAGCAACTGCTATTCAATGCCATTCTATGCTAAACTTTTCATGATGTATAATCATTCATTTCTTGGTCATTGTCAACAGGCTCACTCAGATGAATTCATCTGATTCATTTTACCATGACACCATTCTGCAATAAAAAGCAATTCCAAATGTAAAAACTAGCCCACGCTAGACCCTAAACTAGTGAGGACGTAACAAGGAAGATGCCAAAACTCGATATATATAAGGAAAGGATGTGTCGCATCAACTGGAGAGTTTTTCTACACAATTGTGCAGACTTAATTTCCATAGAAACTAAATCTGTTTATGAATATATTTACTTTTTGCTTACAATAATACATGTGGACTTTCTGACCAAAGTGCATGGTTGATTACATGAAAATAATCACATAATTAACAAGATTTGCTGTAGGCTCGGTAATGAGTTGATTTGCCAACTAGAAAATGGGGCCCATTTAACGCTATATTTTACTCACCAAAGCCTGCTGTTGGCCCTTAAGTAACCGCTGATACTAAGCACGTGCTAGGTGACATCGGACCATAGCCTGAACACGTGTTACTGCTTTCTATATAGCAGCTTCCTTACGCTTTCTTCCAGCTTTCAACACATCTTTCTCTTCACTACTCGTCCATTTCCAGCGGTTTTGGTAGAAGACATCTCAACATGAAAACCCCTAAGACCAACACATTTCCGGCGCCAACGAAGAACAACTAACAATAGACCAAAGTAATCTCCTAGCCTTTTTGCGTATTTGATGACCCTTGAAATGTGCCTGTAATGAAAGTCAATATTATGTAAATTTAAAAAGCCCTATACATTATAAGGAGAACAAATTTGAAGTCACCAAGAAAGTCAAAGGAGGAAAGGCTCTAAAAGACCTGAATTTTAACCACCCGTTATGCAAGACCATAAAGTCTCTCACGGCCTTTCCGAACTTGAAACTTCCCAATTTGTGCAAACTTTGAATGCTCTTTTCGATGATGTAAAGCCATACATTGAAGTAGCATAGACTTCAGGTCCCTTCGTGACATCCCATAATCACTATCATATGTTGTGTCTATGGTCTCTTGTCGCCTCCTGAAAGATTCTTGTCGAAAGGTTGCATGAATCAAGCCAGCAGCCCGTGCTGCATTCCTCACAGCTCTCAGTGATTCCTGCAATGAATTCTCATCATTATCTCGAGTGTTTTCCAAAATATCTCCATCAGAAACATATTGGCCTTTTCTCCTGCAAGGACCGCAGAGAAGTTGTCTATTTCATTTGCTGCCTTCTCTTTTAATGTTGGAGAGGACAAATGACTTGTTAGTGACATCTCCACCAAGTACCCAACAATTCCACCATGACTACTACTGTCTGCACCTCCGCATCATTACATTAATGACCCTCCGCCGGCAGCACCTCTTCCTGCATATCCAGCAAGATCAACTGGTGTTTGTCCGTTTGGATGAGGTGGTGTTGGGTCCGTTAAAAGCCCAGGACCTGCTTCAACTGCTAAAAGGGCGACAACCACCTTTCCTCACATTAAACGAGTATTAGACATCTATAAACCCAATAAATTTTAGCACCCTATTCCAGAGAGTTACCCAAAAAAATCTACCTTATTCCAGGCAGGTGTAGTTTATATATTATTGGCGTTGCAATAGAAATGACATTTTTAGTTTCTGCTTAGTTAATCGGATTAATCTAGAAGAAAAGTTTAAGTATCTTATTGCACGATCTAACCTAGAAGAAATGTTTAATGGTTTCTCCATCCAAGTCTATAATGATTACATTAAGAAATGTCGTGCGATGATTAAACACCTTTCACTGTGTTTAATTACTATACAACAAAATGCTCATGCGGACCATCCCACTAGATTAGAATACAACTTCCACTGCTACCGCAGTATAAGGCTCCTGCAACCATAGTCAAACGGCCAAACAGGGCAATGATGATGAGGGTGGCTCGGGATCTTTCTCAAACTGTTGCAAGAAGTTTTTAGTCAAACAGCAAGTGTCCATTTAAAGCGAGGCTAACACTAATTTGATGAACATGCTAATATCGACTATACTTCTCCAAGAAGCCATTTTGTCACAACATGATAAAAGCAAAAGTTGTTTAAAATCGCATTAGCCATAGGATATGCCTCCATTCTTTGGAGGCTAGCATAATCAATCTGGAAACCCGAATCAATCACCAAACAAGAATATTAATGGTGATCACATCACCGCGACACAAAATACCCAAATTGTTGGAGCACGCCATCACCAACGAAATTAAAGTGTCTTGGATTTAAGATCTTTCAACATGTGACTTGCTCGCTTTTATTAAAAGAAGGGCATTCTTAATTGCAAGATATGTCCAATTTCAAAAGCATCTGACATAATAGCAAAGAATTTTCATACAACCCGTGCTAGTATGCAATCATTATCTGAAATGAACTATCAAACAAATGTAAATATGTCATGCTCTACTAACCGTCCTCGAAATGCAGCCCGGTGAAGAGCAGTCCATCCTTGCCGCGTCCGGAAATTGACACCCCTGCCGTGGCTAAGAGAGGGCTTATTGCCCAGTCGTAACCTAGTGCGACTAGGATATGAAGTAGACTCTGTCCTTTATTATCTAGAGTAGGAGTAATTTGCCCATGACCCGATAGCGACATTGGAGATCCATTCACGCAACCTCTTTTTTTCGGTAATATCGTAGTTACACATTCTTTAGAGTCATAGGCTGATGTTTGTAATGCATTATCCAGTCTGTATCTTTCGGCAACTTATCATCTGTATTGCACGATCCCATAAGGATCGTAGAAACCCTCATTTGTAGTTGCATGTCTTCTTGTTGGAAGCTAGTGAAAAGACTACTTTATGATGCTCTACGAAGCACTGAGTTGTGAAACGATAATGAAATTCCGTATTTGTTTGCAAGCAAGCACATCTCCTAGGGTGGCGTAAAAAGGGACTGTTCGAGTTATGAGGAGGTGCTTTACAGCGAAGAACTCCATCTTATTACAACTTCTTGAGCTCAATTCACCAAAAATGCATCACCATGTATTTTTACGTGAAAAGAGTTTGAGACTTTAAGGAAACTACCAGCTATAACCACCTACATCAACAACGGCACACACAAGCAAGTCAATAAAATCATCATTGTAAAGCATACACATAGATGAACATGGGAACAAAGAGATGTGTGCAAGGAGACAAGCAACATAACCAAGGAATATTTTATTCCAAATGATTGGATAAGCGGCCCCAGGGAAGCTGCAATTATTTGCTTGAACTTCTCTTTTGGTCGGGGATCGGTTAAAGTACCTCTGTTGATGTACAATATTTTTTAATGCATCATACATATTTAACTCATCTAATATGGCAAGAATCATAAATAAGCGGACCTTCCGCCATCTTGTCGACTAGATTCCAGATAGTTGCGACATTCGATGATTAATAGCGTAGCTTTTTGTTGGAGTTCGAAGAAGATTCATGGCACTCCTCTAAATCTTTGTCAAATTTTTGTGTCTCAAGAGCCTTTTCACATAGGATTTTCAAAAGTAAGGTCCGCTAAGGAAAAAGATGGCATGACGGCAGTTAGATATGCGAATGGGAATCAAATCACTATACTACACACATAAACATTAACTACAACCACTTACATCCGATCTTTATTTAAGTCCCAATAGTCGCTCTCTTCAAGTGTCTTTATGAGGTGATGGAAGATAGTTTTGAAGTTTCGCTCTTCTTCTAAGATGTTTAAATCTGGCATGTTGTCATCATGTGAAGATTTTGTTTCTCCTTCTTTCCGGATATATCGTTAAATGCGGTACCAATTGCCTTAGGGATCTTTGTAGCGGAGGTGTCAAAAATAGATGTGATACTGCATCCACGTATCACATAGAAGAAACGAATCATCGTCCTTATCGACTCCCCCGGACTTTACATACATCTTCTTCCCAAGGTGCCTTTGGAAGTTCCCCATTTGGCTGGTCTTTGGCTTGACCATCACGAATCACGAGGCTGCTCCATAGTGGGTAGAGTTTGGGTTACGGACATGCTGCTTTGTTCCATCGGCGGTTCTCAGGGCCTATGAAATAAGTGTCATTTCGCGAAGAAGATAAGCAGCTATCATTTGCATATGCTAAAAAAATATAATTTGCATATATGAAACACCACTTGAACAAAATGCGGTATTTAAAGCGTGCACGCTCATCATATAGCTTCTCGAACAAGCTGCGAGAGGACTCCACAAGATGGTGACTTTTATGTCGGGAGCGACATAAAATAACGTTCTTGAAGATCTGCGAGAATAAGAAAGGTATAAATCTGGGTATAAATCTCCTAATCCAACCATCTACTAACCAACCCAAAAGATCCATGATGATTCTTTGCATCCGGTGTCCATTCTTTGCATTTCAAAACTCTCATGGATTTTTTCCGGATGCAATAACTAACATATATGATTAACGGAGAGATCTGAGAAATTGTACTAGGAAAATTTGCAACTTCTGGTCCATGTACTGGTCCATGTAAGTTTGTTGATAGCAATGAGAATTCCAAAGTTACCTGGCGTACATCTGCTGCAAATGCTTCTGGTAAGTTACCATATGATCGAGCATCCGGTCTTAAATCGATAATCCGAAAGTCAATTGGGCGACCCAACATTGCCTTGTCTATTGCTCTCTAACTAATCAACGGGACTAAACAATGTTCCTTGAAGATATGTAGCTAAGGTCCGGCCTTCATCTGTCGAAGCCAGAGTCCTAAGAATAAAACGGCATCGATGCATAATAGACTCCAGGGAGGCAAAAACTTTCTTGGTTTTCATTGCCCTCTTTGATGCAATGTCTTTGTGTTTGTTGGCCTTTGCTGCTGCCGGACTTGGAGGGCTTGGCATCTTGGGGTCGCCATAGCCCAATGCTATTTCTATCTTCCCGGTTAGGTGGTTCACGCAGGAGCGATCCACAAACGCAAGTGACCGCCAGTTTACAGAGAACCATGGGTTTTTAACAGTCACAAGCATATGCTAGGTATATTCTAGCATATACCTGGATATGCCACAAACCCACATAAACAAGGGTTTGCCCCTAAGGTGCTATGCACAGGGGGTTGCCTTCCATGGTCGGAGGGTGAAGTGGCTTAAATCATACTTCGAAGTCATGTTTTCCATTGAACTTACTATGAAAAATTCCAACTGGCCTCATATGCAGCAGCTAAAATAGCTCTGAAGATGTAGCAGAAGTAGGCAGTGTGGTTGAACATGGTCGCTGCTTCTCCATTGTCCTCTGCAGTAGGCCAGGTTTTAGAAGAAAAAGTGGAAAGGCTGCCATTAGCACCATTGGATTCGAATAATGGAGACAATTTTCGAAAGCCAAGGAGTAAAGAAATCACTTCCAGGTACAAATCTAGCCTTATGGGGGGGTGTCCATTGGCTGCACACTTAAGCGTAAAACTTGTGTAGCAGCGAAATGAACACATTTCAAACTATAAGAACCACACAACAACATGACCAACAAGATAAGACATAAGGCAAGCTTTTTTGTATACCAAGGTGGTAATGCCAACTCATCTTGTGAAGTGCCGGTGATGAGGGTCTTTGTACCACCAAGGCTAAGGTGGCGCCACATAGGCTACCAAAATAGCCATTTAAGGCTGCATCACGTAATTGTCGCAAGGACCGATCTTTTTCGGGTAATGAAGGCTAATATTTCAAGTAACCCATTAAGGCTCAAAAAAGCATTAAGATTGTTAAAGAACACTATGACAACGCTTGAATCTATTTTAAGCACTTAAAAGCAGTTTCGATCAAATGTTTAAGCTTGATGTTTTTAGCACTTGAAAGCAGTTTTTCTCAAAACAAACTTGAATATAAACAACAATATTTGAAACCATTGATCTGCCTTGAATTTAGCCACATTGTTTCTACGGTGTCCTACAAGCAATCTAGCATGTTAGTAAACAATTTCAGTAATACTTGCCATAAAGAATATGCAGCATCCTCTTACTAGAATGCATTAAACTGGAAATGCCCAATATAATCAGACATGAGATAAAACCTGACATAAGACGCATCATAGGAAAAATTGAAGCCTAACTTTGAGTGCTCTAACTTAGATGATTGGATTGGCCCAGGCTATTCTTCCATATGGATTGAAGCCTCTGGTACATCTGGAGGTATTTGTATTATTTGGAAGGATTTTAATCATGAGAATGTTTATAACAGCCCCTGTAAACTTGGCAGTCTGTCATTCTTAATCATGGTGATCTTACATTTGGCATCATTAATATCTATGCATCAACTGGGTCAGAGAGAACACTTGGCTTGATCTTAATAGATGGCTTCTCTCTCAAACCTGTCAAACCTAGATTTTAGCTGGTGATTTCAATAATACCCCCACATGGGATCTTAAATGTGGAAAAAATCTTAATATGACTATTTCTGAGAGGGCAAATTGGGATTATCTTCTGGATCAGCATCTTTTTAATTATATCCCTTCCTATATTGCCAGATATACATGGTCCAATAAGCAAATTGGAAATGCTCGAGTATTCTGCACTCTTGACAGATTCTATATCAACAATCTCTCTAATTCTTTCTGGGACAATTGTATGGTTTTCAGTGATGAAACTACCTCTATCTCTGACCACCAGCCTCAATTCTTATCTACCAAGCATATCATTAGTATGAAAAGGTCTGGAAATATCCCTCTTAAATTGAATTGTTCCCTTTTAGATTCTGACAGATTCATTGCTGATTTTACATCTTTCTATAATTCTTTGCCAAGATTTAGAGCAGTTCATTCCATGAAATCCTTTTATTCTAATATGAAGCTCTCTAAATCATGGATTAAAAACTGGTCCAAGAATTCCCATGACTCCAAGATTGCTGAGAAAAACAATTATCTTCAGAGAATGAAAGAAGTTAGACTAAATCTCCAAAATGATCCTTTGAATTCTGATCTCCATAGGTTGGAGGAAAATCTTGAGATGTCCATTAAAGCTATTGAGGAACATGATGCCAAAGGTGCTGCTATTAGAAGTAAACTAAAATATCATTCTTGTATAGACAGCAGTAATTTAAAATTTTTTTACAAGGTGGCCAAAAATAGGGTCTTGAAATCCCAGTTATCTTATATTGTCAATGATGATGGATCTTCAATTTCTAGCCATACAGATATCTCTAACCTTTTCTATGGCAAATATATGGACATCTTTGCTAAACCATTGGACAATATTGCTCAATTCATTCAAGGTAATAAATTCAGGGATTTCTTGAACAATCTACCAAACACTAATCCTATTTATACTTCTCCTGACATTGAAATTCTCCCCTCTGAAGCCGAAGTTTCATCCACTATTCAATTTCTTGGGAAAAACAAAAGCCCTGGGTCTGATGGTCTACCTATTGAATTTTACATTAAATTTTGGGATATCATCAAATCAGACTTGATGCACATGATTCATGGTTTTTGGAATCTCAACCATTTACATCCCTCTATTTGCTCTGGATTTGTCACCATGATCCCTAAAGTTGACAACATCCCTCTATTTGCTCTGGATTTGTCACCATGATCCCTAAAGTTGACAATCCTTCCAAGTTTACTGACTGGAGGCCTATCTCTTTAACCAATTCTTCCTATAAAATCTGTGCTAAAATTGGCCTTGTGAGAATCAAGGGTCATCTCCAGAAAAGTCATACGCCTCACGCTTAATGCTTTCCTCCCTAATAGATTTATTCCTGATAATTATATTGCAGCTATGGAGGGTCTTCATTGGAATTCCTTAACCAATCAGAATTGCATTTTGTTGAAGCTGGACTTTTCAAAAGCCTTTGATATTGTAAGATGGGATTTCCTAGAGTTTGCTTTAATTAAGCTTGGCTTCTCTGAAAAAATCATTAAGCTAATTATAGGGCTTAACCAAAGATCTCAGTCTGCCATCTTAATTAATGGGTCTCCCACTAAATTCTTCAACTTGGCCAGAGGTGTTAGGCAAGGGTGTCCATTAGCTCCCTATTTATTTCTTGCTGTTGCTGAAGTGCTCACCTCTGCTATTCACTTTTATCAAAATGCAAATAATCTGCACGGTCTCACTCTCCCTGACAATTCTACTCTTACTATCCCTCAATATGCAGATGATACATTCACTTTCCTTAAAAATGATCCTCCAAATATTGATTCTTTCTTTAGAATCATTGACTCTTTCAGTGCTGCATCAGGAGTTTTCTTAAGCAGGGATAAGTGTGTCATTATTGGGGATATCTCTGAGGATTACATCTCTGGCATTAAATGCATACACTCAAATGATTCTACCAAACTTCTTGGCATGCCTTTGTCCTCGAATCCATCTATTAAAGGTCTTTGGTCTCCAATTATCTCTCAGATCAAGAAGAAATTGTCAAATTATGGCAGTTGTCTTTATTTAACTGGCAGAACTATTATTGCTAACTCAGTCATTGTCTCGGATATCTATTTCTCATCTGCCCTTCTTGCTCCAAAATCTATTTATCAACAACTTGAAAGGATTATCAGGAATTTTATTTGGGGCAAACATCATCTGTTAATTGGAAATCTATTTCTAAAAGCAAAATTCGTGGGGGGCTTGGTTGCAAGAATCTTCTTCTTCAAGGATATGCCCTGGCAGGCAAGTATGTTTGGAGATCTTTATTTCAATCTAATAATCCTGCTTCCATATTTATAAAGAACTGGCTCTCTTGCAGTTTTATAAAAGGGCATCCCTCTGTGTTGCATCAACTGCCCTCATCTGCCTTCTTTAATCTTCAATCTGGCTCTAACTCATCTCCTCTGATGAGAAATATTATTCTAGCTTGGAACTTGTCTCATAGAGCATTCAAGCATGTTGATCTTCAATATTGTCATCTTAGATCCTCTATTTTATGGAATCCTGCTTTATCCAGTGATAATTCATCTCCTCTGGCAATAATTCATCCCAGGATTTACAAAAAATGGAGTGACTTCAATTTCCTCACCTTAGGTGATCTGAGAGTCAATAATAGATGGATCACTTGGACTGCCTTTAAGCAGAAAATCAGGGGAACCATTTCTGACAGAAGATTATTCAAACATATTATTCAGAAAATCAATGGTCTGAATTTAGAGACTAACTCAATTTCTTCTCATGATTGGACCTTGAACAACAAACGTGCATATAAAGTTTCCTTAATCTACAAATTTTTGAATAAATCTGATTCTGCCTCTAAAGCCAAAAAATTCTGGAATATCTCTAATGATATCGAGCACAGATTGTTTCAAAATGTTTGGAAATCATACTTATCTCCAAAGGTTGAATACTTCATATGGCTTCTTGCAAATGGCAGTGTTCCCAATCTTCATTCTATTGCCAGACATCAGTCTACAAATGCAATTCCCATTGATTCTCATTGTCCCTTGCTTTGTAATGAAATTGAAGATATGAAGCATATTTTTATGTGTCCCAAATTAAATTCCTTCTGGAACTGGTTTGAGCTTCATTTTGCTATCTCGAAGCCTAATTTCCTGCTAAACTTCCTTCTAAATGATGATGCTTTTATTAATTCTTTATCTTTTATAGCATTATGGAACATTTGGAAGCATAGGAATAGATGTTTACATGGTAAGCATTCAGTTTCACGTACTTGGATTAAATTGCATATTATTTATCATCTGGAGCTATCAGCCACTTGTACATCACTTTGAGGAAAGATGGAATAATTTGGGAGTCTTCAATGGTCCTTTTAGCTTGTTTAGATTACATTGTCATGATGAATTTGCTAACAGTGACATTTTATCAATCAGATTACATGAACAACCTCAGGAGATATCTCACACATGAATATCAGATTTATGTTGAACAGCTGAATGACAATGAAATTGAGTATACAAAGGGTCTTTGGACAGGTCTAGTTAGAGGCAGAACTGATGTGGACATTCTTGACATTTCAGATAGAGATTGACTGGACCATTGAGTTCTGCAGAGGAACTTACCTGATGCATGAGTTGTGGTGGTTTTTGGATAGGTTTGGCAGCAATATGACAGAGCAGCAATTCGATTTCTACAGGGGTTGCTACTACTATCACAGGGGAATGGCAGATGCTTATGGTAAAGGCGTTAAACCGCCATACCCAAGGTCGGGTTCAAGCGCCTCGTTGTGAAAGTGGCCATGCAATGTAAAGTTGGTGGGGAAGGACCCACCAAAGCAATGTAAAGTGGTGGGGGCGGGACCCATGGGGGTGTGTTGTAAAGTGTCACATGTCCGATGGGGCGTTGCCTTTATAGCGTGACGTTAAAATCTCTTCTTCTTCTTCTTCTTCTTATTCTTCTGATGGCCACTATAAATTCTGACACTCTAATTCAGGAATTAAATTGGGGGAATAATCGAATCCTAATCATTCAGCCAGATTACCCAGCACATTTCAACTACCTTGACACATATCAATTCTAATCTGCCCTTTCCAATCCTATTTTTCTACCTTTGCCTACCTTCATATTTTGGCTCCATAAATTACTTTCTAAGTAGTCTGTTTATGGTCGACATCTACTAGATCTCGGCTATTAGCAGGTCTTTTGCAGGTTCTATCATGATCTTTTCTCATATGGCTGTCTCATTTACTGATATTCCAGCAGACATTTTTGTGGATTTTCAATCTACATTATTTCTATGTTTATTGTACTCACTGCTATTATCTACAGTTCTATTGTCATGTTCCCACATTGACAATGAACTCTATTGTACTTTTTTTCTATAATTAATGGAAAAAACTTCATTCTCTAAAAAAATAATAATAAAAAAAAAAAAATTTGAAGCAGATGGTGAGAACATAGAGCTGGCATTAGAAAAGGCATATAAATCTGCAAAGAACAGAGAGTTTATTTCATATGACAAAAGACAAAGGGAAGCTATCATTCCACATAATACTTATAGCCCTGTTACATTTATTTCTTGAACTTGTGGTTTGTGCCCTTGGCATGCAAGTAGAGGATTTCTTAGTTCAATACCTAGCTGGTCCATCGTCATGGTATGAGAGCCAAGTTGGGTGGTCCATTATGTTGCAAGTGGTGGATCACTTGGCTTGCAAGCAGGAGATCCTCGTGCTAAGAGCCAACCAGTCAATTCTGAGTTTCTAACATATATCAGGCCTGAAAGATTGCTGCTCTACATCTTGGCTAGAGCGCTTACCTTATTTACAAAGTTCTATTACAATGTAGTAAAATGCAAGGCATTTAGCATGACCTCACTGTATTGGGGAGTCGATATTTTGCTAATGCAACTCCTTAAGAACAAACAATAAAGATATGTTTTGTGTTGAATAACTATGTTCTTTTACTGCTATGCAGAAAAGCTTCAATAGCGTGTTAAGCTTTGCCAGCCACAAATTATTCGCACACCAGAATCAACAAATTGTGGAGAAACTACCTCAGGATGTTGAATCCCGTTTACAGTCCCTTCCTATGGAAGTAAGAGTTTCTTGCTTGTAAATATGTCATGTAGTTTCAAACATTGGCCAAAAAATGGCCAAGGCCCCAGTGGGCATTGAAATATATGTAGTAATAAGATTTTTAAACATTTCAAACCTTCCGTTATGTTTTACTTCTCCTGCTACACAAAAGTAATGGGGAAGGGGAAGGAGGCCATAGGCTAAGGCAAATTTTCCTAAGTGTTGCCTTCTAGTAGTGTTTGGAAGTGAATAAACGTGCTTGTTAAATCCCTTTCTCTGAAATGTATAATCAAAGAGCTTATGCATCACTTAGTTCAATATTCTAGTCAGGGAAGTTAAAGAAAACTCCAATCATAACACATGAAATAACCCAGAGCTCTGTTATGCATATATATGTTCTAGAATATCAAAGATGGTATGCATATATGGTTGATTACATGAAATACACAAGACAAGTTCCAGGGAAAAGATATGGACATACCTTTCAAAGGCACAAGCTCCGCACGGATGAGCTCAAGCTTCTAGTAGTATTTCCTTTGGATTTTGGAGTAGGGCTGCCCAGATCATCAACATGGTTATCTTCTTCCTCCGTCGTAAACTGGGTTGCACATGTGCGGACCTAGAACAGTCTTCGCAATATTCCATCCCTTCAATTAGAGCTCCTAAAACTTACCGCACTAAAACTCACGCATTAAAAGCGACATTTTGTTGCGTTGACATAGTCAATCTGCTAGCGGAACTAGGAATGCCTTCTTTAATTCTGGGAAGAATACAAAAAATAGTGCATCATAAGAGAAGTAACCGTTTGTACATTCTGCATACCATTTGAGAAGACAAACATGCCATGCGAAGAAGACGGCCTGCTAATTTCCTTAGCTTAAGGATTTCTTCAAGATTTCACGACCCCATTCGCTGGAATACCTTTCAGGCCTACTTGAATCGAATTTAAGCGCAAAAAATTCCTAGAAGTCCAACAAGAACCCAGAACCCGAGTGAGGCAGGCGGCCTTTGTGCGA
Organism: Isoetes taiwanensis; assembly: GCA_021234155.1. Lineage (NCBI taxonomy): Eukaryota > Viridiplantae > Streptophyta > Lycopodiopsida > Isoetales > Isoetaceae > Isoetes > Isoetes taiwanensis. The sequence goes on from JAJEKV010000263.1 coordinate 428,013, forward strand.
TTAAAGACCAAGGAAGAAGCTGAAGCTACAAATGAGCCACTTAAATGCGCCATGCCGGTTAACAGGTTGGAACATAAACGACCTTGATTCTGATGGTACAATCGGTTTGAGCGATTATCAACATATTATTCGAAGTATATTCCAAAGATATACTTTCGGGATATGCCACAACCCCATATAAACGAGGGTTTTCCCCCCTAGGGGCAACCCAAAAAGAAAAGAAAAGAAAAAAGAAGACACAGATTCAATAGAGAAAAGACATTGGTTAAAGCATTCTTATCTGGGTATTGAATTATTTTGGTAGTTTACTGGTTGCATTGATCAAAGCATTCTTATCCGGATATCGAATTACTTTGTTAGAGGTTCGAGTCTCCGTATCTCAAAATCTAGAACCTTAGACGAACCTGTATGGAGATGAGTCCCGGTACTTCATATTCCAAAACCTTCATCGAACCTGTATTCCATATTTCAAAATCATAGGTGCCCCCAGTCGTAAATGACTATAATTGAAACAAGAGGCACTCAGAGGCCCCAATATATGATCTAGACCATAACAAATCTAATGACTGAGGTAGTCCAAGGTGCACCTCATATAGAATATGTAGCAAAATAACAGGGGGTTTTTTTTGTATTTTTGTACGGGTTTTGCTATGGTTTTTATATGATTTGATGGGGGTATTCTGCGAGGCATACTAATCAGTACTTCTAGAGTGCGCCCCGTATTTTTTTCTTGAAATCCATATCTTCAATGGTTTACCCCCTTTTTAGCAGGGTTTTATTTTTATTTCCATGGTTTATTTAAAATTTATCCCCATTGTTTTGTATTTCTATGATTTATTTAGAAGTGGTGTGCATGCAGGGCTCGAGCCGTGCTACTTTAGGGTTAGCTGAAGCCATTTAGGTATTTCCTGGTTCTGCAGGCATAAGGCAGGAGCGATGCTGCCAAAATTCGAGCAAATCCTTTGCCTATGATTCTTCTGCAGGGGTCGATTTCCATATCTCATATTTCGTCTTATTTCCCGGCTTCTGCATTTCCAGCAGGGTCTTTGATTTGGGTCTATATTCAGATTATAAGGCCCTATTGTTCCAGAAAGGGGCCGCCATAGCCAGTAGAAGAACCAAGTCTTGGATGGTTTCTGCAAAAAAGTATGAGATTCTTAAGCAAATCCTTTGCCTACGATTCCTCTGCAAGGGTCGATTTCTGCAAGCGATTCCAACAAGGCATTTTCCATATCTCATATTTCGTCTTGTTTCCAGGCTTCTGCATTTCCAGCAGGGTCTTTGATTTGGGTCTTTGATTTTGGCAGGCGGCGTCTTTGCCAAAATTGAGTATGCGACAAAGGAATCTCTTCCTCGGCGGTGAAGACTTGGGCACCTCTCAACTATGCAAGGAATTATTTGGCGAGACATTCTTGAGCCTTGCATTCCAGCGGGTATCGGGCAAACAAAAAGCTGGGAGTGCAAGTTGGTTGTGGAAAACATAATTTACGAAAGCATCTGAAGTCTTATACTGCGATATGGCGGAAGGATATGGCGAATTTTTCCTCGGCCCCTCCCCTTTACGCTTCTTCCTCCGGAAGCTCTCGGGTTCAAAATCGGGTAAGATACTATTTCTTTCTTTTCTTTTATTTATTGACATAATCGACATAAAATGATCATTTTGTTCATCCCTTGCCACTGACCTCAAAACTGTTGGAATAGTTCTTCTTGGGGTTTTTTCGCTCATAGCGGCATGCATAATTTTACTTCATTTGGACTTGGTTGTGCTAAATGTGTTGGGAGATTTATCTGAGATCTAAATCTTAGTGCAATGTCACTGGTGCAATCTTGTGAGAATAGAAATAACAATGCGTGTAAGAGATAATATGAAGAATAAAGAGTGCTTTAGAGCCTTTCTCTTTCAAAAGCACAACGGATGGAAGGCTTGCAAATGTCCTAAGCCATATTTGTTCTTTTTACCAGGTTTGAAGCACGTATTTTATTCGGCAGACATCTATTATCTACTATGATAAACACAAACTAATTACGCCCTACAAGGCCATGGCACAAAGGTCTTTAATGAATTGCGGATCAATGGCTTAATGCCACCGACACATGCATGATTTAGGATGATCGAAAAAATTGTCCCAAGCTCACTTTGTCACCGAGATTTCAAGAATGTGTTGAGTTGCCAACATCTTTAGTAGATGCCACACATCGATTGTTATTAGATTGTTAAAGAAGACCTAATAGTGCCAGATTGGTTTCACTTATGAATCGAAGCTTCCTTGGGTCTTATCTTCTTTGGCCATTTCAGGTTGGTGCATCTATTCTTTGGTTTTACGTTCGGGCATATCTTCAGCCATGAAGGTTTTTGATCTATATCCATTACAATCCATTTCATTTGGATATGTTCTGAGAATTTAGCCTGCAATTTGTATGCATGCCATTTGTATGCATACCTATTTCTGGACATGTTTCTTCAACTAAGATTTTCCTACATATTTATTATGTGTATTATCTGTTAGCTTGGTCTACATCCATTTTGCAAAATTTGACTTCTTAATGCAAGCCTTGTATTAGTTGTGCGTATGGTTGAGGCATGCTTTTATTCCCTTTCAAAATATTTAGACTGAAATATTTAGGTTTCACATGATTTGTTTGCTCTTGGTTGGAAACCACTCTTTTAGAGATATAGTCAGAGGGACCATGCTTGCCTTAGGCACAAGAACCTATAGCGATGTACACAACAATCCTAGACAATTTTCATTGCCTCAAGGGGCAAAAAATTTTTTAACCTATAACACAAACCATTACATTACACGCATTAAAATTAAATTCCCCTTAAACCCCTTTTGTTTGGGTGCATATTCACGAGGGGGTGACGAGGGCAGCGAGAGCCCTTTTAATTATGTATTGCATGTACAAAATCAACACCATATAGTATATTGCCCGAAATCTTATAGTATTTTGCAAATCTTGTTATACAAGATCATAATTTCTATACATCCATACCCCACAAACGAGGAATTTTGTGTAACGGTGTAGATTAAGGAATAAGGGGTGAATATGCCTATCCAACACTCGTTGTTCTGGGAGGAGTCACCCCGTGTGAATATGCACCCAAACAAAAGGGGGTTTAAGGGGAATTTAATTTTAATGTGTAATGTAATGGTTTGTGTGAATATGTAGCACAATAATATGGGATTCTAGGGGCTTTGATATAGATGCATAAATCACTATTCCCGAGACCATAGACCATACCCGTGAAACAATTGAATAGGTTATTATTAAAAAGAAAAAAGAAAAAAAAAAAAAAAAGAAAAGCAAAACCTATTAAATCGTCACCAGACTTCCATCCTTAATACTCTGCAAAAATATCAAGTCGCAATTAGCAACCTAAGAAAATATATAGGTAATACCCTCATAGAAATACTATACCACAATCATATGAAAACTATAGCAAATGTTCATATAATTATACGTTTTGCGCGACAAACTATTTTTTGTGATATTTGTTCAAGATGTCAAATACTTCAAATCATATTCTATGTCTATATTTTTTTTTTTGGATTGCCCCTAGGGGGGCAAACCCTTGCTTAAGTGGGTTTGTGGCATTTTAGGTATATGCTGGAATATACCTAGGATATATTGATGGCTGCTCCAAACCTATTATTCCCTGTAACTGGCGGTCACCTGTGCGAGATAGGGCTTTTCTATAGGGATCTGCGGCAGTTTTAGAATCAAACACATACAAATGTGGTAATTAGGCCTGGATCTCCGATATAGATTCCTGATTTTTGCCGAATCTAATGCACATATGTGAATGACAAATCTGCGCAAGTCTGTGTCTGTAGGAATGTGCCAAATAAACTGGCCGCTGCCGAGAACAGATATTGTGAAGATGGTTCATGAACAAATCTGCTTGCTTATTCATAAACTTTTCAATCATAGGTGCTCAGATGCTCCAGATTTCAGCTACCAGCATGAAGGATCAAGAAAGTTTCACTGTCACCTTAACTGCAGGTATTCTTCTGCTACATTTCCTCTTTTAGGCATTTTCTTGAAGTAAGATTTAGATTTTATTATAAAATCTTCAATATTTTCTCTGGTGTAAGAAGATATGATGAACTGTGCTTATTCTTACAGAGAGTCTTTATTTGATTGGCTGCAAAAATGGGCATTTTAAAAGCCCCAGAGGATATCCAAGATTTTCTCCTATGCTTCGAAATGTTCCTTGCAGCAATTAGTCATATATATATACATTCCCATATAAAAAGTACGCAGAAGCTAATATTGGTGGCTCTTCTGGCATGCCTGGCAGTGTTGCTCATGCACTGAACTTCATGACGTGGCCTCAGATATTGTTCAGGTCTGATTTGAATAAAAAATAACAAATGTTCAACTGTAGTTTGCCCAACATATCATGATTATGTTCTTTACAGCAATAGTGGTGATCTGTGCCTATTGGTAAAGGAATGGATACTCTGCATTGACATAACAATATGTTTGGAGCTAGCAAATTGATGAAGCATATGCTGCCGAGCTATCTTCCTTGGATACTAGAAAATTGGGTGATTCAGGAGATGCGAAAGCTAGCAAATGATATGATATGTCAACTTTAGATATTTCTAAGCGACGCAAAAGCAATGCCTTTGAAATTACTCTAACACTCCAGGTTTTGTCAATATTTATTGATACCATTGTTTTTTAGACAAAAGATACAAATCTGATGCTAATTGTTGCTTCTATAGTAGGACTGACTATTAATCTATGGAATTCCTAAGCGACTGAAGAATATGGGAATATATTCTTTTGGAGGGAAAAGGTTCTCAAGCTTGCATTTGTCTTTTAAATATTGTGTTTTAAATGATATTTACTGATAAGACCTCGAATATTTAGGGGAGACGATGTAAGTTTGAAGTTGTTGTTGAATTTGGATTTTGCCACGAGAGAGCCTCCGGACCACAAGATTGCTTTCATAAATTAAAAGCAAAGAATACTTCCTTATTCAATTTTGTGAGGCAACAAATATCAAAGGTAGTTTAGTGATCAATAGAGTGGTACTTCAATGAAGCAAAATCTTTCAAAAAGGATCAAATTTAGAGCATCCAGAGATAGTTGAATTTTATGGCAAGAACAAATAGGAGGAACACACTAACACTAAAGAAGTTACTTCGCTGTGAAACAGGTAAATAGTAAGGAAAAGACTACGGGTAAGAACAATAAAATTTTTTTTTTTTTTTGAAGAACTGTGTCATCAATATATTAAAAGAATGGTAATGTTACAAAGCAAGTGAGGAGGAAGAAGAAGCGCCCCAAAGAGACAATGATACCCGACACTCCACAACAAACTCACGTGAGAAAAACCGCAACTCCTTCTTTGTACAAACCGACCATCACCATCTACAACACCCAAGAAGTCCCGCCAAATGGCAAACTTCCGCTCTACTAATCCCGGGAACACCAGAAAGCTTTGAAATAGCTTGTACCTGAGTCGAGGAATCAGAGAGGCTGCAGGCTGCTGAATCCCCTGAAAGATCCACAACCGCCCGGCCGCTTCCAAATCAGCCACACCAACCAAGCCACGCCGACGGATGCAAGGCTTGCGGTAGGCAAGCGGCCAAGCACCGAGATACACATGAAGCGACAAATCTGGCCGGCTAGTCAATCTCACGAAATGAGCCACGACCCAATCCTAGGCGTGCCGCAAGTGAGGGCATAAAACCGCACAATGCTCCACAATCTCACGATGAAGGCCACAACAAAGGGTAGAGGGCTCACACCCCCCTAACCGACTCACAAGGGCATTCACCACGATCTGTTGATTGCACCACCGCCAAGCATCCTAACCTTCGGTGGGTGAGTTTGTTTGACATTTTTAGACTATGCAGCTGTCAATCGAACGTTTTATATCCCATCATAGATAATATACTCTGGCGTCTTTATAATATACCCAAGTAATATTTCATGGAGTAAATTAGCATTTGTGGTTGGGTTTTATACCATCACTAGATCACTATGAGGAGCTAATTAAGATGTAGATGCCAAGGCATATACGAATGTTGAATGTCATTGAAGTAATTAAGATGAACTGAGATGGCACGTTATTAGACAAGCTCTTGGTCACTGTATCCCGCTAGGCAAGAAGACTGCCAAACCAGTCCTACCTTGGGCTTTATTTCAGACTCTGTAGCCTTTTCCAAGTGTTTCTCCATTTTTGCGTGGCTTGTTGACAGCATGGGAGGCGGTCAGACATCTTTTCTGGCCATGCCCCTCTATCGATACCCTATTGGAAACTCCATGGTGGTGGGCACCACTGCCTCCAGACCCCTCAGCACCTCCATTGGCAGCATCAGTTCATCCCCTTACACAAAGACGATGGGTTCTTGCAGATTCTCTATTCAAGCATGGTATGAGGCAGGTCGCCTACTGTCTTGGCCTGAATTTCAGGCAAAGTTCCTGCTCTCTCGTTGGAATGTATCTCTATGGGAGAAGGTCGCAGAAAATTTGCCTCTTATACTGCAAGTTGGTGTTGCTGAAAGGGTGCCATGGGACTGTCATGAAAATATCCACAAGGCAAGCACTTTGTCAGATTAGTATATCGCCTTCTTTTAGCACCACAACCCCTCCAATTGCCAGATGGGTGGCACCTACAACTTCCACAGCCCACTTTGTGTCGTACATGGCGATGTCTTTGGGATAGGTTGCTCCACCCTAAAGTCTCTGTACTGTGGTGGCAGGTTATCCACAGGTGCCTGCGGGTTAATGCCTTCCGACATCGCTATGATCCTCGTATATCTGCACTATGCCCGCTCTGTCTTTCAGACGTTGAGACTCTTGAGCATTGTCGCTTTGATTGTCCTGAGGTTCAACCAGCATGGTCCCCGCTACAAGGTTGGTTTAATAGTATATTGGACTGCTGATGCATCCTCTTGACGTCCTATCCCAACGTATGGCCTTCAGCTAAACAAAGGGCATTCCATGTTGGTTCCAGTTGGCTCCTATGGTCGATATGGGAGCGTAGCAGACACCACATCTTTCAAGGCATTAATTCATCTGCACGCGATGTTATTATGGTGGCGCAGAGAAAGATATTGACAACCTACGAGTGTTCCTCCCTTGAATCAGAAATGATGGAACGCATCTGGATTCAGTATCTTGGAATTGATTCTTATCATTAGTCTCCTATTCTGGAGTAAGTACATTGTGCTCTAGGCTCGTGCTCCTGCGGCATCTTTTTGTGCTTACACAGTTAGATGAAATATGTGAATTCTGTACTTTTTATCTGATTAATAAACTTCTTGGCTTTCGTCCTTCAAAAAAAAAGAAAAAGTTAAATATTTATGCCATCATTTTCACAAGTGGAAGAGGAAAAGAAAATGACAACTTAAATATTTACCTCATCATTTTCACAAGTGGACGAACTTATATGCATATAACTTATGGCATAGTAATTGTTGTGTACGTTCTTTAATGTTTGTATTATTATTAGGTGAGTAAAGATCCCATTGTTTTGTAACATTCGTTTTTGTCAATGGTTTAAAACAAAGCTTTATTTCCTACAAGATATTACAATAGGCACACATGGGATACATATCTTTAAGAAATCCGATAAGCCCATCTTTCATCTTTGCAATCTTTCACATTTAATTTGCAAGTCATAGACGCAGTTTTCATCTTTTATTTGCACACACAATTAGCAACATCTAAGTATTTTTAAAGGTAGCTCTAATTAAAGGTGTAAATTACTTTCGAATGTAGCTATAGATAAAGGTGCAACACACAATGAACAAGTTAAGGTCACACTAAATAATGCAATAAATCAAATAGGATAGAAGGCTTACATGGTGTTGTTCACAACACATCCCTTAGCCACAACAAGAATAGAATACAATGGAATACAATACACAAATGGACATGGCCACTTGCAATCTACAGGATCCCAAAAGGATCCAACGGCCATAAGTTATTCCAACTTTCCAAAATGCTCTAATGACTAAGAAGTTACTATACACAAATGCACAAGTTCCCAAATTATGCCTAGCAAAGATAGGCACCATAATGTTCGACTGTGCGTGATGCCGCAAGATGGCCAAGGTTCCATTCCAGGCTTAAGATTCAGGTGTTTGCGGTTTTTAGGTATGCGCAAGTGGTGGTAGATGCTAGGTGCATGTATCATTATCATCTACATGTTTTCAAGGGCCCAACAACGTTGGGCATCTTATTACTACATGTGCGCCCAAAACTACATGCTTCCAACTTATGCTCAGCAACGCTGGACACTGTTACTAGTTTGCTATAACAATGGAGTAACTCAGTCCCAAGAAAAATATTTGTATTTAATTCATTCTTACATATGCAGGCATGAATAAACTTACCTCTTATTAGGGCCTTGGGACTAGAACAGGTATGCACGGAACTTCTCCAGGTAATGCTTCCATAGGTAACAGCAGTTCTTTTAGAGGAAGAACAAACCACAAAACTGAAACATGGCACCAGGCTACATGCAATACTAATGTTTCACAAATGGCTAAGTGCTTGGTGGAAAAAGACACCAGCTGCATCAATTAATGATGTGGGGGTGAAATTTGAAGCCATGGCACTTATTAGTTTTATTATCTTGCAGACAGTACCTGTTGTACAAAGAATATAGCGAGTAGTTTTTACATTCTATTCTTATGTTACAGAGTACTTCATCTACTGATCAATACATTCATCTTAAGTCAGGTATAGTGGACCCTAGTTAGTAAAGAGACTTCATCGCTTCTTAAGCGGAACGCTAGATTAGATGTGCAAATTGAAACTATTAGAGTATTGCGTCTTCTTTCACATTGTAGCTCAGCATTCTTCTTTTGCCCTTGATTACATTGTAACTTGAAATAGTTCCAGATTATAATCTGTGCATATTTTAGTTCAACATTTCATGCATGCGATGACGTTTTTTGCAAGCTGTGTGATTTGCTGCAAAAATGTCCAATGGATATTGACGATCCTAGAGACTTTAATGTGGAAGAAAGATTAAATCTAGAGATGTCAAATGCACCTACCAGCACTTCAAATGAGGTGCTAGAATCTTTAACTGATTATCTGATGCAGGATGGCATCAGTACTAAGATAATCATGCCTGACTTCAAAGTATTGAAGGCACTTCATTAACATGACATCTTTTGTGTTTAACAGCATTATGCCCTTCGAAGAAGTCTACTATGAACCTTCATGTGTTTTGGATCAAGAGAAAGTGGTATTTATATCTTATTTGATGGAATAGGCACTAAGAATATAATCAGGGACAGTGGAGAGGAACTTGAGCATGTCATTGCAAATAATGGTGGGCAGGGGGTTGATGGTAAGGGAGTGAATAAAGATGTTGTGTAATACAAAACCTATAGTAAAGCAACGGAAATCTGAGAGTCTTGTATGGAGGCTCATAACCATGATTCATACTGAGTTGAGAAGTATTGAACAAGATCAGAGGAATTCCGGTTCAAGGACAGATGAAAGGTTGTTATTTCTTTTAGTGCATATATGTTCTCTATTCAATGAACTTCTAATAATGCACTTTTTTTGCATAACACGACTCTTCTTATATATGAATTCCTGACACTACTTTGCTGACTTGTGTTGTATCCAAGTTATTGCACGAATGCTTTGTTGTCACCTAACAAGGATAGGGAAACAATGAGGCTAATGTTGACTGCTATTACGAAATTAATAAGCATGGGGGCCCATCTCCGGGTGTCTAGACAATGCGCCAGACATCCAACAAAACTTACACCCACATCCATTCCAAATAGTTCTCCGGCATGTTATGATTTTGTTGTATTCCATGTTTTGCTGAATAACTTGAACAGATGCTCATGCAGGACAAAAAGGGACATTGTAAATTACCCAAAAAGATCACAAAAAAGCAGACTCATGGGCACCTACATTGCAGTTTGAAGCATTGTTATAGGAAAATCCTCCAGCAACTACATGGCAAGCTTGGAAACTAAGATTTGCAACACCACAGTTTTCTTTCAAGAAAAACTTGTAAATACTTCCTCCATACAATAACCAACCCTGACAACATTGCTATCCTATTGTTTAAATTCGGTTTTTCCGGGGTTCCAAAAATTTTTTGGAATTTTTTTTCAGGTTAATTTTCGAAGGTTTCAAGGTTTTTAGCTCTCGGCAAAAAATTCCAGCATTCCAAAAATCATTGTTGTGGCGTTTCTAATGATTTGCTGAATTTGGGTTAATCGCCCTCCAATTGGCGATTTTGTTGTGGCGTTTCTAATGATTTGCTGATTTTGGGTTAATCGCCCCCCAATTGGCGGATTCTCTGGCATGTAGGCCACAAATGATCTTCCGGATATTGCATTTGATTTCTGGCACGGATGATGGCAGTGTGACATAGAGAGTTTTGTTTACTGTGATGTTTACAAGGGTCCAGCGTTCCTGCCAGTGCCCTGGATTTCTTCTTACTAGATTAGTCATATGGAAGGATCGATTCTTCCATCATATTGAAGGATTGATATATGCATTTATCAATTTTGAAGGGGTTTCCAGCGTTCCTGCATCACCAAGTATTTTGCTGTTTCTGCATTCCTTTTTTTATTAGAGATCTCCTATGCTTAACATATTGCTTAGTCGGCATGGTGAGGTAGGGTCCAAAAACAAGGTAAATGAGAATTACCATGTACTTCGCAGTGGGCATGTTCAACGTTGGAGTCTAGAAAATGAGCAAGTTTGGAGGTACTGTTATCGCCGTAGAGTTTTGAAGAAGGGTGATCTTGGATATTTGGAGAACAGTAGTGTAAGTGATAGTTTATTTCATCTATTTGCAATATAGTAGCAGGATGCTGGGCTGCAAACCCATCTATCTGTTTTGAACTGTTTGCTTTAATTTTGGATCAACTTCTTTTTGTTTGAGCACATTCTTCTGAGTTTCGTGAGTTCGTGCATATATAAAGCAAGGCATTTCTGGTCTGGAAAGTTCATGAGCTACCTCAAAGTGGTTGGGTCCCTGAAAAGACATGGTTACCTTCCTCTTATTTCATAGTATGCTGGGCACTGAAAGACAAAGCATTGTTCTGATTCCACTCCACCTAAGTTGCAAGACAATTTTGATGATATCTAAATAAACCCTAGACTGCAGTATCCATCTTCTTCAATTTAGCGGAGTATTTGTTTGCTGCAGACCTTAATTTTGACAATCCTCTCTGTTCAGACATACATGCCACTGAAACATATTAGACTAGAGGCTTGAGCGCTTTGATTATCGATTAGACAAAGCTTTTCAACCTTTATATTTGAACACATTTGGTATGTTTTCTAAGCTTGATCATTTCTTTCTTGGCTCTTATGTTCCAAATGAATGATTGTCCATGTTTTTTGCGACCGAGATGCTATGTTATTCCAGTATTTTATTCATTTGAAGAGCACTAGGAGTGGTGAGTTTTCATCTTTGATTTTGCTTTTTGGTATGTAATTTGAGTAGCTCGTTAAACTTCGACTAGACACATAGTCATTTTGTGCTTGATGTAAAGCGCACGTTTTTTTAAAACATGCATGTTCAGTTTAGTTGCAAAAAGTTAATGCTACCCAGTTTAGTTGTTAAGAAGGTAAGCATTAATGTTCATTTTTTCTTTGATTGATGAGGTGAGCTACATCTTTTAAAGTAGCTATAGGTCTACACTAGATTATCCTCTACAGTCTGGACCACTTTTATCCGCCCATCATGTCTCCCCAATTATAACAGCATCAACATTGTGTTTTATTTAACTTCAAATGTAGCTTTTGGGATCTATATATGTAGGTGCTTCTCATATGGGTCATTAGGCATTGATTTGAACAAGCTGCAGCCAGCCTAAACACAGGGGAATTTGGACCAAATGGATTTCTATGCTGCTATACTTTACGAACACCATATATTAACAAAGGGCATTGTACTGTATGTCTTTCTCTTATATTTATTTGCTCACATATGCAGCATGTGAACAAATTCAAAGATGATAGAACGGACTCAGACATTATATTTTAGTTTCTGTTGTTTTTCTCGCGTTTGCATGGCTTTTACTCTTTTGCAGATCGATCCATGTAATCTCAAAAGAGCATGAGTGCTTCCAGGTATTGTTATATTTTCCTTTATGGTACTCTTTTTTAGGTTCTTTTGGAGTTGTTAACAATACCATACAGTTAATTTCTAGAGCTTTGTTCCATCTTCAATTCTGTCTGTAAGCAGCGTTTGATAGCTATAACTACTTGGGACGTTTGTTTGAAACCTTATTTTAAACTCCATCAAAAGGATAAGCGCCAATCAGGCAGCCCCAGGCTTTTGTTTTGTGCTTCTAGCATATCCAGTTCTATGATTAACTTCATTGAAAAGCATGTTGTTCTACATACTCTTTACTGTTCTACATGTTAGAGTCTACAGTTCCTTTTATTTTGCATACCACTTGCCATCGTATTGGCTCTCTGTTTGGATCTTACATTTTGGTTATTTCCATTTCCATTGTTTTTACAATGGAATGCATTACTATCTGGCCTATAACCTGGGTTATGTTCCAAACATCTGATCTTTGTTGTGGAAGTTGTTGGAAAGGTTAGATGCATAAACTTAAACTCAGTTGCATTATCTTTTTAAATGGCCGAACAATCCTTTTAGCACATGGAATCACTCTGTAGATACCCCGTTTCATTGGTTCTATTGGGGCTGGCTTGGGTTTAGAAAAGAAGGTTTTTTTAGTATTCGGTTTTTAATGGCCTTTGGGGACATGTGTATACGTATTATGTCTTTCATACCATATAATTCTGGCCCGAGATAATATACACAAGCTTGAAATTTAGCTCAAATTCTTGCAAGCCCTTGGATGGGCCTAATTAGTGGAATGCTTAACTGGAATTCAAATGTATGAAGTTTTGTATTTTCTACACATTAGTTGACATATTTCAGTTTAGAGATTTGCCATCCTAAGGTATGGCTTCTTTATACATTCATGCCTTCTTTATGCATTTGTTGCTATTGTCTCGCAATTGATAATACATGCTGGCTACACAGGCAGAATAATGTAATGGCTTTTGGGGACATGTGTATGCATTATATCTTTCATACCATATATTTCTGGCCCGAGATATGTACACAAGCTCAGCCAAAATATGAGGATCTTTAACAATATTATGCTGCTTATACAAGAACACAGATCAGGAGCAAAAAATCAAGCAATACTTCTGCATAAGAGCCGCCAAAATCATCTCCTAGGTCCTGAGAACCTTAAGCAAAGGTCTTCAAGCACTCTATTAAAGCACCGCCACAGTCGGAGAACAAGAAAAATGAGGCGCCATAGCCGAAGACGGCCGGAGACACAGAAGAAAGGAAGGAAAAATAAAAGACCATCACTTTTATATGTGATGTGGCCCTGGTGACATGGCAGAATGCCAGTTAATCAAACTTTTCGTAAGGCCAAAGGTCCCTTGGGCCATTTTCTGGCCTGTCAAGATGGCCTCCGCGTTCCACACGTCCGTCACCTTTCCAGGCCATCGGCCATCTTTCCAGGCCAGAAAATGGCCTTTCTTATACAAAATAAAAGCTGCAATGAACTGCTCCTAAAAGCACAAGCTACACAAATGACTTATGTACAAACCCCTGCAGTTATATGCTGACAAATGAAACAAAATATAAAAAATGTGTTTTGGACAAGCTTTACATTAAAGAAAATATAAGTTGCAATGCATCTGTATAAAGTTGATTCAAATTCATTCTCCAACTGCAATTCCATTTTGCATGTGATGTCAATGTATTCCAAATGTCAACATACAAAATTGACAGGCATTCACCGCTCTTCAATACCTAGATGATCTCATCAGCTGTGTTAGAACGAAGCATGGGGTGTTGAAATCCCTCCGTGAAGCATATTCTTCATTGCTCCACAACATGGCCTAAAGCCAAAAGGCTTTTTGGCCAGTTCCAATGGTCAGAATGTAATTACTTGACACTCCAAAGCAGCTTATCTTCCAAGATCACAGAATGTAAGCTTGTCTTAACGTATGCTTCTTGCTCATAAGACCAAAGGCCATGTTCTGATTGTTAGACGTTTGTTCAGATACAAATTTTCCTGAATCTAACAACAATGAAGATATTAATGTACAACACATATGTTCCAGGCTAGAATATCAAATAGTTCTAGAGATGTTTTTCTTCGAAGGAAATATGGAACAATAATAACCATTGGCTTTAAATTATGTTATTATTCCTTCAATATTATTATGCAGAATAAGGCTCCGCGTTTTGCGGAGCAGCGTTGCCAGAGTCCAAATTTCAAATCGTGGCACAACCAAACAAGGGCTTCAATCCGTCTCCGATCTCAACTTGAATGCGAAAGTTATTGCATCCACAAAGCTTTGGGCAGCCATAGTCAATGGCTGGCAGGTTGATATACACAACTCTAGCTTTCTTTATTGTAGCTAAGGATCTTTCTTATGTGAGCCAGCCAGCACCCTGTCTGCTGCAAATCTTTCGACTCAGCCAGCCATCGCCCTGTCTACTGCAAATCTTCCGAGTCAACTAACGTTAATTGGCTTTTGAGCACCTGGAGAATTAAGGATTTCAATTGTTCTTCCAGGCTCGCAATCCTAACTACTTATCCTCAACAGTCGCCAACTTTTTCGTGAATGCCTAGTGTCAGTGGTGTGCTGCTGCATCATGGCTGCAACCATTAACCTGCTGAGTCGAGCTTGCAGACTAAGCCTTTACGTGGGTCTCCTTCCGCATGGAAGAGGCTTCTTACTTGCTCCTACTATTGAGTCTAGGCCGTTTGTGTGGTGGGCCATCTGTGTGCTCCCCTCAGATGAGTTTGTCAGGTGACTGGGTCTGGGGTCTAGTTCTGAGACAGGGCTATAGCCGAGGCTTGATGGGCGTGGCTATCATAATTCCCACCCCTAGGACATGGGAATGCAGCTGTAAGGGTTCTATGGGTGCATGGGAGATTTGGAGTTATAGGATATAAAAGGAGATTAAGGAGCTAAGGGGCTATTAAAGATTCAAAGATCAGTTTTAAACACAATCGATGCCTGCCCTCAGTGCTTGGCACCGGGGGAGGGGAGAGGGAAGAGGGTTTGAGGGGATTCAACCTTGTTGGGGGAGGGAGGGGGGGGGGAGGAGGGGAAGGGGGTCAATTCGGCTCTTGCCGAATTCTTTTTGGAATGGGCTTCAATTGAATATAAGACTTAAAGGAGGTTAGGAGCTTCTTAGAATGGGCTCGAACAAAAGGTAAAGGCGACTCACCACATGCCCTTGATGTGTGTTAGGTCTCGTGAGAGCTACAGGTGCAGTCGGACCTTGTGAAAGCTACAGGTGCGGTCAAAGTCATGCGATCAAACCTTGTGAGAGCTACAGGTGCGGTCAGGGTCATGTTTGACCAAGGCCTAGAGACAGGATGTGCCCAGAACAAGCAATAAAGGATCTTTTGAGAGCTACAGGCGCGGTCAGATTGGTCCGGAGAGGATGTGCGCGAGCATAGACAAGGAGAGAGTGAAGCTAGGGGGAGAGAGTGAAACTAGGGGGAAAGAGAGTTTTGGGAGGCTATAGAGAGAGAAAATGATCAGAATTGACCTAGAGAGATAAAGTGGCTTGAGGCAAGGCATTAGAGAGAGAAAGTGATCATAATTGACCTAGAGAGAGAAAGTAGCCCGAGGCAAGGCATTAGAAAGAGAAAGTGGTCGAGAGAGATAGAGGCAAGGCACTATAGAGAGAAAATCTTTCTAGAACTCCTAATCTCTATAATGAATGATGTACCTTGTAAGCTAGGAGGAAAGAGAGTTTCATGAGGTTATAGAGAGAGAGAAAATGGCCAGAATTGGCCTAGAAGGAGAAAGTGGCCTAGAAATGAAATGAAATGAAATGAAATGGTATCACGTCTATGGAGACCTCACAGGTCTAGAAGACGATAACTTAACAGTTACAACATGTATTCTGGGAAGTTCATATCACTGGCTTCCACAGACTCCTCTCTGCAATCAGATTCACTCTCATGTTCATCTAATAGAATCTGAAAATGATCTTTATATGTCTTTCTACATTGCACTACTTCTATAATAAAAGATTCAATTACATTGGCATTTAATGCAAATAACTGTATTAGAGTTTTTGCCTCAATACCATATCTGGCTCTGATCATCGCATATGCAGGACAGTGTAATTGTACATGATCTTCGTCTTCAACACTCCAGTACCACATATCTTATATGTGCGCAGCTCTCGAGGGATTCTCTTCCACCTTCCTACTTCAACACCCAGTCTATGCGAGTTGAGACGCATCCGACATATTGCATGCCTTTTGCTAATCGAGATGTCCATTTGTACATGTACAGCTTGTGTAAGCTTTGGATTTATCATCTGCCGATAGGTGTTCATCTTGGTATGTGGATTTAGCCATAACTTTTCAGTCGTCTTTTGTTTGACTAGTTTTCTGATGTCTCCATCATAAATCATTGCATCTTCAAAAGAGACATTCCATCTACCCAGCCATTCCTTAGCATCTCGAAACCACCCTTGCTCAATGCTGGCATGCATTGCACGATGCGGAAGTCTAGTAATGTCTTGTTGCTGTATCTTCTTCACATATCTAATGCACCTCACCATGGCTTCTCCCTCCATCGGCATAAGGCCACTCTCTGCTAGCATCATAGGATAAGGAACTTGTGCTTTTACTCCCAGTTCCAGCCGCAAAACTTCTTGAGTACATGTCCAATGTCTTCCCATAGTCCTTTGGGCAAACTAGGCCCCCATACCTCACTGCCATATAGAACTACAGATTGCACCAACACAAAATAGAGTTTTACCTTCATAGGCCATGACCATAAGTGGATCCGTCTACAAAGACTTTGCAGCGCATATAAAGCTTTCAGACCTCCTTCAATCCTTTGTGATATACATGCATTCCACCTATGATTTCTGCGAATAATCAGCCCTAAGTATTTGTAAGAGTCACACTTCTGTACATATTCTCCATTATATTGAAACTGGAAGTCCTATTTAAGAGCCCCTACGACCATGACTTTTCTTTTGTCTAGTTTTACCTGCATTTTTGTTTGAGCACATAACATGGATAATGCGTCAAGGTGTTTCTGCATATGTGCATGGGTACGAACAAAGATCACCACATCATCTGCATACATCAATAACCTGATCATATACCCCTGAATGTTCGTACCTTCTCCCCCATGAATTCTGATCCATTCTTCCAGACTGTCTATGAAAAACCCAAATAAAGTTGGCGACAGTTGACAACCTTGTTTTATGCCAATATTGCTTAAGATTCTCTCTGGCGCTTCTGCGGATAATGGGCAAGATAGCTGCACTAGTACTTTTTCATAGAGAATAAGTACCGCTTCTCTCAAGTTTTCTGGCTTAGAGAGAGAGAGAGAGAACTGGCCTAGAGAGAGAAAGTGGCTAGAATTGGTCTAGAGAGAGAAAGTGGCCTAAAAGATAAAGAGGCAAGGCACTAGAGAGAGAGAAAGTCTCTTTAGGACTCCTAGTCTCTATAATGAATGATGTACGTTGTACTGCAAGAAGAACTACCTACCCCCAGGGATGCCTTATCTCCCAAGTTGCATCCCTGCTAAGGTGCAAGAAGATACACTCCTAGGATGCCTTGTCTCCTAAGTTGCACCCCTACTAAGGTGCAAAACACACAATGTTTAACAAATAAATCTTAGGTAACAAAATTGAATTAAACATTAAAATGGCTGATAATCATGCACCATTCCCTAATGAAGCAAAGCTTTAACGAAAAGGCAATTTTGGAAGCCAACTTCATTTTGTTAGAGCTCTCTTGAGACTCCACCAATCAAGGTCAAGCAATTTTTGCCTCTAAGAAACATGCCTTGCAGGCTTTTGGAAAAATGAGCCTTACTGCTCCAAATAGCCTGCAGCTTATGTCCATGTTTCATCCCAGCCTCTAACTCAGGCTCTGATATGAATGTAGTGATCTTTGGATCTGATACCCAAACTAGCATCTAATTGCACTGTATCGCCCTCGGAGTTCCAAACTCCCACACCAATGCAGAGAATCCATGGGTCTTCAAAGATGCTTTTAACTAATCACATGGATCTCATGGATAGGCTGCAACAGAGTTTTTCTGAAGAACGATTCCCTTAAATGTAACAGTCTCTAGCTCTACCAAAACAATAAGGCATGGCACTATTCTGCCTCACCATTGAAGCCCTTGACTCCTCTTCTCGTGATGCTTGAGCCCTTGGATCAGAGATAACGCCCCAGGATAATTTTTTGAAGAATTCTTGCTAAGAACAAAGATGCCTTCTCACTATAGTGAACCCCCTCTAGAATCTCCAACCCTCGACAGACCTCGAGGACCATAACCTTCCCACGTAACAAGTGGTTTAATGCTGAGTGAAAGGAACACAAATGCTAACTCCATCAGTTCACAAACCCTACTCTATGCCCACACATGATCAGACAATACTGCCTTTTCCTTAGGGCTAGGAAAACCAGATACATCGGTCCCATCAACAGGAAATGTTCTTCCTCCTAGACCATCATCCCAAAACCTTCTAGCGAAGGGTGCTTAGAAAGTCAGTACAGCCTATAGAAAATATCACTCCCGAGCAGTGAGGGCACTACCTGCAGCAGCTCTACAATCCTCATGGTCCACAACTAGTGTTATCCCTATAGCAGGGCATGTTGTTGAAAATCACAGAGGCAAATGTTGACCAGAACTTATAGCATCTAGCTAATGGAAAACCGCCAAACCTGGGTGGAATGCAGGCAAAGTTGCTCAAGTGGGCATGATTGTCTATAGTACTGGTACTAATTGCCATGTTCAAGGGGGAGTTACATGAGGATTTTTCTCCGCAGTGGACCACTACCAGAGTTGTCCCCATATACAAGCCGGGTGACCCACACTACCCAGTCAATTACCGAATAATCATGATTAGTGCAGTTGCAAAACTGCTAGCTGAAATTCTCAAGAGCAGACATGCGGGCCCTCATTCGGGCCAGCTTCAGGCCGCGACGCTTAACCATTGATCACATCTTCATATTGCGGACCCTGGTTGAGGACAGCAGGAACCATCGGCAAAACTTATATTGTTGCTTTGTGGACTTCACCAAGGCTTTTGACATTGTGCCTCAGAAAGAAGTTGTGGGCAAGATTGTAACAGCTGGGGGTCCCTATAGATCTGCATAATGTAGTGTATAGGTTGTATGAGACATGCTCAACCCGGTTGCAACTAATAGGCCAGTCATTTGATAGTAGTATCGGGATCTGCCAAGGATGCCCTCTCTCTTCTACATTATTTGGGATGTACATTGATCAAAAGAGCTGGCTTGTTGAAAATAGAGGTGCTGGATCTCACCTCCTGCACCAGATCACAAGGCAGACAATATATATTGATGACGTAAACCTCCTAGCTTACACTCCGGCAGACATGATTTCTCGATGTCCTGGACATATTCTGCCAGGCGACTAACATGCAATCAACCTGGTAAAAACAAAGGTGGTCCTCATATCATCCTCACATTAGTCAAGGGCCTCCTTCTTCCGTCATTAGAGGCAAAATGTGGAATTGACACCCGCCTACAAATATTTGGGAGTGGAGTCTCCCTCTACTATGCACTGGGATACTTTCATCCATTTACGAGTGACAGTGGGCTGGGAGGCACGGTATGCAATGAAGAACAGCAGTCATATAGAGGAGCTATATGATTGGGTCCATCAGTCACACCTGTTCAGGGTCTTGGTGGAACCTGTCCTTTTATATGAGGTCAAGGTCTGGAGCCTCGCGGTGTCCATCGCTATCTGGAATGACTTGGAACAAGTGCAGAAAACCTTTTTAGCTCCAGCATTGAGGGTGAAATCCACTGTCCCATATCAAATCCTATTGCAAAATACAGACTTCTTGCCCTTTCGGAGGGCGGCCCTTGATCATCACATCATCTACTTCTAGAGGGTGGTCACTACAAATGATGCTCATCTTCCTAACCTGGCATTATACCGTGCAATGGGGCCACAATGCCTTAAGGCCTACTGGAAGGAAAAGCGAGCTCAGTGGCTTGCTAGATGGAATGTGTGAGAGCACACATGTATACAAGTACACACAGAGGCAGATCGCTATAGCTTGAGGCAATATCTTAACACTTGCTTCCTCGACAAGCTCTTGGATGCCAGCGCTCTTGAACAGATCAAGAGAACACATTACCAGCGCCACATAAATCCCATATTGGAATGGGGCCTGCAATGCTACCTGCCTACCCATCTGGCTATGAAAAATTATAGACTCATTGCTCCGCATATGGATTAGGATCCATGCTAGAACATGCTTTATCGATGCTGCCAAATGGAAGCCGTTGAAGATGAATACCATACCCTTTAGAGCTGTCCAACATATGATCAAATCCAGGCATGCCATGCGGAGTTGGTCAGGCCTGCACAGCCACTACATGTGATATTGAGTACGACTCTAGTACGAATGCTGGGATCATACCTTCAGGAGGTCATGGGGATCAACTATGTCCTCGCACACTCATCTTACTTATACATACATATATATTTCGTGATATGTATCTTCCGGTCTGGTGAAAAATGTTTTTGGTTTTTTTGTTTGAGTGATTTCCTAAGATTGTTTATCTTTTGGTGGCCGGAAAATATTTCCGTGCTTCCAAAAATCGGCAAAAATAGTTTGCATGATTTGGGGTTTATTCAGATAGGGATTTCTAAAATGGGTCCAGATTTGGGATCGAGGTTTTTGAAGTCTGTTTCGATGGATCAGGAGGGGTGGAATAATCATCTCATATGTTATTATGCTACCCCTAAAAGTCGCGAGCAGAGGCAACCCTGGTCACGGTAAACCGGCCAATCAAGCATCTGGATTCGCCTGTGGCAGAACAAGTATGGTTCACCCCCGAGCTGCTATTTCAATCATCCAACATGGAGCTTTGTATTCAATTAAGGTGCGTTTATGGACTGCAATGATTGCTGGAGCTTGATCGAATTGTTGTTGTAGTATATTGCTGGTATGTGGCTTGCCAAAAATCTGAGGTACTTGGGAAATTCTGAATAGGTTTGTTTATTCGTGTTGCAACAAAGCATTTGCAATACATTTCTTCTCTGTTATTGCTTTGTTGCCCTTTTTGGCTGCTTCGACCCTAATACAGGAGTGTTTTGTATATCTGTCGTGGTTACAAATAGAATTATAGAATTATGGAGGTGCCATCGTAGGTTAGAAGTGTAGTCTGAGCCATAGATTTGAGCCATAGATTCACGCAGGCCCTTTTCTAAAAGCTGCCCAGCCCCTTTGTCTCTGATAGGAGAAGAAATGACTAAAGACAAAACTCTGAGCTCCAAAATGCTTAGTGTCGAGAATGCAGCAGAGCTGCAGTCTCTCTGAAAATGATAATCTAACTATAAGGTCCCTTGGTTGTACATTTGACAATTTTATCTTCTTCTAGGCTTGAATATCTTAAATTGTTTGTATTCTTTCTTTCTAGCACTCCATAACATGTTTCAAATCACGCAAGAAGTTCTGGTCCACATTTCTGCACATTAGTATACAAGTTTGAAGTTGTTTTTCATAGATTCACATTTAACTGACTTTGACTTTGGTGTATCTGCATATATAGGGACCTGTAAAGGGATGCGCAACACAATGGCAAGGGGCTTTACAAGCGTTAATGCAGGTAAATCTTAAGCTTCCTCTATAAAATTAAAATTTGTTGTTAATGAAGCAGTCTATTTAGATATAGGCCATATGGCAGTGGTTATGAGTTGTCTACATCCCTTTTTTTAATAATTGATAGCTCTCTTTTTGGCTCTCTTCAAGATTTCTTTCGTGCATGGGAAGTGATGGAGTTCACTGTTTTGTAGACTATCTTTAAGTCATTTTCGTTTTCAACTGTGAAAGTTTCAGCATAGCAATGCAGTTCAAATGCAGAGCATAGAATGTCATGCCTTGGCAACTTTGGTTCTCTGCCAGAGGTTCTAGAATCCAGTGGAATTTAGGCACAAATCTCATAACTGTTAAAAAGTGTTGATTTCTCATTCCCATTCAGTGAAGTGATCTTTGATCTATTCTATTCTCAGATATGCAAGATGGCCATTCAATCTTGAAAACACTGCATTGTACATAAGGCTTTGCATCAATTGCCTTTCCATGGGCTCAAAGCACTTATAGTTGGAAATTCAAAGTTTAAGTGACCCTTGAATGGACTCACTATTTGCAGAGCAGAGCAGCAGGAACAGGTAGGGTTGTACAACTGCTTGCTATATGTTGATCTTGGCTATTTTAACATTGTGAAGCGAGATGTTGCTACATTAGATGAAGTAATAGGTGAGTTTTCATCATTATATCCACATTGTCATCCATGCAATTGTCAACAACTATTAGCAGCCTCATGGTGCCATATTTCTGTCAACAATAGTTACAGGAACTGTTAATCATTTAGTAGAAAGGAAGGATGCTAATGATATCCAAACAATGTGTTAACGGAAGTACTAATGCCAGGAGGTTTGGCGTTTAGGTATCCCGGAGTGTGGCGTGAAGTACGTGCAGGCGTGGCGTTAGGTTCCTGCAATACACTGGCTTAGATGACTAAGGCGCCCATGGGCTTATGCAAGTCTTTTTATATGATAGATCTTCCCTATTATTGCATCACTACGAAAGGTGGATGATGAAAGCCACAACTTCTATAATGGATCATAGTTTCTTAGAAACTTGACAAGCTTTGAGGTAACATACTAGGCATCGTTTATTTATGAGTGGAAGAATATACAAGGCCAATGGACCCCTTTGTACACTGGCTCCAATCAGATGACCTCTTTAAAGGGAGTATTGAGAGCCAACTTTGTTAAGGTGAACATGAACACTAGGAGGAGTTAAAAGACCCTTTTTAGCTCAGAACTACGTATTAATTATAATTGTCAAGTTTCAAGTCAAACAAAACTTATTTAGACCTCTTTTAGCTACGTGGATTGGCTCCAGCATTTTGCATGGGTGCATGTAAACATTATGTAGAAACACCTCTACTGTTTGACATACAGAACGCATGAAGTAAAGACTAAAATCCTGTGAAGATGCAACCTCAAGGTACTCTTCTATCTTAAAGGTTTCAGATGTATTTGTGTGCAGACTACAGGTGATATCATCTTTGCTTCATGTCTGAAGCATAAGTAAATGGTATATCTGGAGCTCCCGGGTGCTTTTGAAGGAAAATATATACTGTTGAATGTAATTAATATTCATTACTTGGTTTTCCAATTATATTGCATGTTGATATGGATCTATCATGCATATATTGTTGCTCTTCTATATGCATATATATACACGATGTCTCTTTTATTTTTATGCATGAATATGATATGGAAGAAGCTTTTGCTAGCTGGTTATATGTCGTGCAACTGTGTCCAGTGATTGGCAACTGGGACTTACATATCTTGAAGGACGGCTATCACGCCTACATTTAAGAGCTATTATGAGTATGGTAGCATGGATGTACATGACAACACAGATCAGGCTTAGCCCTGTAATTCCTGATAATATGTTTATCTGGATAAACACCAATCTTACTATCTTCTGTTTATCTCGAAGGGAATGTGTTGCTACATTTTTCCTTCTAATAAGGTCATACCTAAAGTAAATGGTTAGATAAAGGATATAACCATCAGACTGGCAATGTGCTTATACTAAATTTTAGATTTTATTTAGACTGCTCTTGCATCCAATGCACTGGACACATTACAGATAACATAACAGTAGCTTTGAGACAACAAAATGTGTCTCAAATAGATCTCTTAGCGAGAGCCCAACTTTTCATCATGAGGAAAGCCATGCTATTACAGGTGTGAAACAGATGGTGCCCTACTTCTGAGGTTGAATCTAAACTTTTTTACAGCTTAGTTCTTTGCAGACTTATCAATGGGCAGTTTAAAGTAATGGATGGCTTACAAGTTAGCTCAGGTGTCTCTTCTCTGAGCTCCAGCCACAGGCTCCATTATCATTACAAGCATTCTTGAGGTTTGGATTATCCTTGCTAAAATTTGTTGCTTTTGATTCTCGAGTTCCCTCAGTGGGCATGTATTTGGTTTACATCTGATATCTATGGCACTTTCAGATCTGTTGCATGATGATTGTAGTTGTTGCATGAAACTAGGAATGCCCATTGCATGCCAACTGCAAAAGTCAAGACCAAGTGCATGCATCTATTGCTCGCGATAGATTTATTTGAAAGTCCCATTTTTTTTCAAACTCGAACGCCATTTCTGTTTTGGCTTTTGCCTCAAATGCCACTCCTGCATGCATTTGGGTTCAACGCTTGCATTTGGTCTAACCTGCGCCTTCAAATGTCGTCAAACTTACTCCTTTTGAAACCACCTCAGTGTTTAGAAGCACTTCAATCTCGACCCTCAAATATCTGCTGGTAAGTTCGCATTATTCTTTGAATTGTTTTTGTTTGACTATCACTTCTGAAGCAGATCATTATTATAAGGGGACATGGCCAAATGGAATGGATATGCTATGCACAATTCCCTATCCAGAAGATATTCAGAAGAGTAATTAAGGTGGTCTGCAAGGATTGAGGTTGGTATAGAAAAGGCGGCTCATACCATTTTTGGAGCCAACAAAAAATGCTCATTTCTCTGCAATTGACTTAGATCCAGTTGCATGGACCAGGTGACTAAGTTGGGCTGCTTAATCAGACCCAAGAGATTGGCCACAAATCCCAATCCATGAGACATGAGAATTTCCTTGCTGCTATAGGTTATAGTTAGCACATGGATTTTTATTACCATAGTCATGAGCATAATACATCCTAAGAAATGTTACTGTTTTGTAGGCATATTCTGCACCTCCTTATTTTCAATTGAAAACGATTATGCATTCTGCATTATGCATCTTCGTCATCTTCGTTTTCTTCTTAGGGGAACCATTTTGTTTCATCGTAACGAGTCATTTTAAAGGTAAAATAATGGATCTGTTATTATGTTATTACTGCACTTTGTTTATCTAGATCTATTATTTAAATTTGCCTCAGCTTGGCATTTATGGCTAGAGATGTTCCAATCCAACTTATATTTGTAGACGGAAGGAACCTTTTCTCTGTTAGGTACTCTACTTTGTCTTCATATGTTGTTGGGACTGGCTTCAATGGGTACATGGTCGGTAGGCCAATGAAAATTGTGAGAAAACATTTAAATTTATTAGCTTTGCTAATGATTATCAACTTCTCAAGTTTGTGAAAGAAATTTTTAACAACTGAAGTCCATCACTAGCAGCCTTGAGTAACTGTCAAAGATAAATTGTATTTCCATGGCTTGGCCAGTGACACTAGCGAGCACATGCACAAGTAGTGAGATGCATGGAATGAGAAATGAGTTGCAGCTGCTATTTTGATCAAATGCATGAAATTGATTTTGCATATTTTTTTCCCTTTAATCGAGCATGCTAGCTATTTAGCATTCAGCATTAATGCCACATTGAATGTAGGCAAATGTTGTGTGACTCAAGATCATACATTGTACACGTGCATTTAATTTGCAATTCTTAGTTCTTAGGGTGTTGTATAATTCAAGCGCCATTCAATTTGCAATTGTTAGTTCTTAGGGTGTTGTATAATTCGAGCGCCATACTAGCTCTTTAGCATTCAACATTAATGCCATATTGAATGTAGCCAAATGTTGTGCAACTCAAGATTCATTTGCAAATGTTAGTTCTTAGGAAGGAAGGAAGAAAATTTTAACGTCCACGGAACCCAATCGGGTTATGGGACCAGAACAAACAAAGGGGGCATAAGCCCTAACAGCATCAGAGGGTCAAGCCCAAAAAAGTAGAACATGGGGTCCAAGCCCCGTTTCAACACGTAAATAACCAAATCGAGAATGAAACAAAAAATACTGAGCTATACAAGAGTGCCCATGGATCGGATGGCCACCGATCTCGAATGATAGCTTGACCTCCCCTATAAAATGCCCACTTCCGTAGTGGCGCAGCCTCTCGACCGCGACATAACTCTTCTTTCCGCCCACAGAGTCTTTGGAGTCAAGTCTTCCGGGCCGGAGAAGGTGGTTCCTTTCAAATGGTTGCCATGTCGCCGGGATGTGCAATGGAAAGAGCATCTTGAAAGCGCACCAAGAGGTGGCGAGGGCGGTCGAGACCAAGATCGCTCCAACCGGCCGGGCGAGACAATACCATGTGCTTGGATATGCATCACCGGGTAAAAACTGTGGCGGCCTCATCTGTAGCAAGAGAATCACCGTCTCCTCGAATACCCACAATACGTAGGTTCAAGTATGCATCCTCGTGCAAAGTATGTGTGGATCCTCGTCTGTTGTCATCATCTTTAGGGTGTTGTATGATTCAAGCACCTTGCGCATAATCCAAGTACATACTCTTCAATCCTACTTAAATGTATACATGTTCTAACAAGGCACGAGTATTCGTCTAAACATTTTATCGTAATTGCGCATAGAGGCATACTTTTAGCTAGAGGCATACTTTTAGCTCCAAAAACCAACAGTGTTGGAACTTCTATTGGTGTCGTTATAGTGAACTACATCGAACATAAAGGTGGACACAACCATCATGGTGGTGCATCGAACATAAAGGTGGACATAACCATCATGGTGGTGCATGTACATTGTAAGAAGGCTGAAGGTATTCTCTTGACATTTATACTTTATATTATGCATTTGACTACATAGTCATGTTTCTATTATTATGGTTCACAAGGTTCATGTTAGAACATAGCTATATTGCATATTCACACGGGGGGTGACTCCGGGCATCGAGAGTTGTCGGATTGGCATATTCGCCCCTTATTCCTTAATCTACACCGTACGTAAAGTTCCTCATTTGTGGGGTATGCAAGTACAAGATTTGCTATCTTGTATAATAAGATTCGCAAACTACTATAAGATTTCAATAGGAATACTATATGGTGTTGATTTCATGCGTGCAAAAATACAATTATGAGGGCTCTCGCTGCCCTACGTCACCCCCCGTGTGAATATGCACCCAAACCAAAGGGGGTTTAAGGGGGATTTTAATTTAAATGTGTTGGATGCAATGGTTATATTTATTAATGTCAATGGTAGTTATGTGTTGGTTATTATACTAAAATTTTTTGGCCCTTCGGGCCAAAAAAAAAAGACGCGATGAGAATATAAAAGACATTTAAAACATAAAGATAGTGTAGGGTTGCATCTTGAACCTTGGAATCGAAATATGCACTAAGGATTTAATATTTGAAGTGTACTAGATATTTAGAAGCTCACCTTTTAGAAACTTCTTCAAATACATTAGCTTGAACATTAAAAGGCTCAATAGAGAAGATTAACTAATCTAGTAGGATAACCATTTGAAACAAAGGGTATAGCAAATTCACCAACAGGTATACTCAGAGGGATGCTTCTAAGAGAATTTATATTTCAAGGCTTTACAATGAATTTGACCCAAACACTGACACAATTCTTGTTGTAAGAACAACCAAGAAGCTTTTCTTCATGAACGTTGAAGTCGGCAATTTTGGACCAGCTTACATCAACCACATCGTGGTATCTTAATGGCTCCCAAGATAGTACCTGCACAAGGGAAAGGACACGAACTGAGACAGATAAAAAGCCTCTGCAGAGAGTGAGCTTGTGTGTTTAATTATGAGGAAGGAAAATATCGCGACCAAAGACGAGGTCACATGACAATTGCAGCTATGATTATTAAATACATGATTCATGGAATTGCATACGTGAACTCTAAACTTTTTCGAGCCAAATTTACAATAGCAATGAATATCGAGTAGGAAATAACCTTGAGATTTTCATGTCCGCCTGAAGCAAACTTCGCCATCGGGATCAAAACAACATTGCACGAAGCCGGGAACCTAAGCAAAGCAAAAACTTCTTTGTCGGGACGGGTATCTCATGTTACACGGTCTTCAACCAACTCTAGAAATGATATTACTTACCTCCGGTCCGGACGACCCAATAAGCTCAAAAGTTTCGAGGTCATAAAATTTGACAGTTTGTCAATGCGAACACGGAAAGGATAAAAGGAAAATATTGCTTGTAAGATGTTATGAGTGCAATGCATAAGGTAATAATACCGATGCAAGAAGAAATTCGAGGATGAAAATCCGGGCATTGAACTTCGCCATCGTGGTATTTAAAATCATGCATAAGCTTTCCCGCCGTTAAGTCCCGCAGCTGCATCGGTTAATATGGACACCCTATTAGACATGAACAGTCTAAATACAATTATGTGGGTGTCATACTTTGACAAGATTATCCCGGCTTCCAGAGACAACCCAACGACCATCCGGACTGAACTTTATGCATTTGATGCCAACGGGTGTGTCCCTTGTAAGTGTGGATGCAACCCTTTCTCCTGGGATGTCCCGATTTTGAGATTTGTATCGAGGGATCCGGATGCAAAAATTCACCAAACGGGTGAAAGTCCACCGAGATGCAATTTGAACGATGGCCCGTGAGCGTGCGGACAACCGCAAAGCCAAGTTTATAGCATTTAGGCATTTTGGATGACCAATAAAGCTATTTCTGAAAGTAAAGAGGAAAGAGTTTGTCCGGCTATTACTTTTAGCCTCCTCTAAATCCCAAAGCTTTATTGTCCCACTGGCGGTAACTGACTACCAAAGCCTCAAAGAAGATCAAACGTTCTGATTCTATCGCGGCTTGAATGCCCCGATAGACTCGTGATGATCCCCAAAGGGAAGCTTTAATCTACGAATCAAGTATGTGCTACAAACTCTCCTCGAGATCCAAGTCAAGGGGCTACATACATTTCCTTACGAACAAATAAAAAACGCGTCTCATCAAGCAAAAAGATGTTACAAGACACACTCTTAAAAACTTTCCGAATCACGGACATGAATCGTATTTCATGTTGTAGAAGCTCCGTTTGGTGGAAATATATTCGAATCAGCCAAGGAAGCCCCATCTTGTTTTAAAAATCAAGCAAAGATCAAGGAACCAATGGCCAAGCCACAAGCCGCAAAACCACGGATCAAAGGGGGGAAATGTCCGAAATCAACATATTGAAGGCCTGCGAGCTCAGATCTGATGATTCTGGCAGATAAAAGAGCTTGGAGCCGGAGTATAAGGCGGATCGAAGACGAAGAAAAGGAAGGATCTGCCCGTTCATGGATTGGCAAGCATCTGCTTCAAGCACTCAGGTAGCTCTCTGCTGGAACCGGTTAAGCGCTGCCCAAATCCAATGCTGCTTGAATCCGACCCACATAACCACGCCCTTACAGCAAAAAACCCTAAAATGAGCTGCTCGAGCTTTGCATGTCGAGCAAAATAAAATATAATACGAAAAATAAAACTTAACTGAAAAATACTACATATATGGGTCTACACCATTGAAAAGAGGCATTAAAATTAATTCAAGCGTATGCAAATACAATGGGCACTCTAGATGTACTAATTAGTAGGCCTTGTGTAATACGCCCATCAAATCATATAAAAACCATTGGAAAAACCGTACAAAAATACAAAAAAAACCCCCTGTTATTATGCTACATATTTGCATAGAGGAAGTAAATTTGTAGGTACATGTCCAATTGTCAACATAAAATATGCATAATGCCCCTCTTTTGATATGATGTCCAATGCCAAAACAGGTTGAATACAGAAACAACGACACTATTCCAGAATTAATGCACCTCCCTCTCATTTGTAAGATTAAAAAAATCCATAAGCCATCTGAAACAAGAAATCTCTAATTATCCAAGTGCAATAAGAGGCAACTTCATCTACAAATACAAGGATTTAAGTTCAATTTCTATAATACTTCCTTTCTCTTTCAAAATGTCTACAACTTCAAGCCTTCATGTGTTCTTTTGATTACCCTTTGCAATTTATAGCCATATAAATAGGTTTGAAAACCTAGAGAGATGCTGCATGTCGTTGGTTCTACCTCAATATGAAAGTAAGGAAGTTAATATGTGATGTTCTCTGTTGTCTTCTTTCCTTGCTCTTTCAAATTCAAACAAATACGTTTTATTTATCAAGGAACAACGTTCGTTGTCCTTCCACAGTTCAAGTAACAGACAATAACAACATAAAGCAAAAGAACAACCTCAAATAAAAGCTTTATTTTACACATGCGTCCCTCTATGAATGTTACATTTCATCCACATCGCCACATTGTATTGAGTAAACCTAAAGATCACCTCTTCCACAAACCAAATTAAACAAATGTTGTATTTGGAATTTATACATCCATGCTACACAATGTGTTGTAGCTAAAGCCCGGCAACGCCGGGCAATGTTACTAGTATTTGTATAGTTTGACAATATTACTGCCACAGTTTTTCCCTCGAAAACCTTTTGGGACAGAGGCTTTTTAATTCAAAGAGTAGAAAGTCTGATGTGCTCTTTTATTGGGTCTCATACGCCAATTGGTCTCGTGAACGATAAAAACCATTTTATTCTATTGTATTCTATTATAAGAAGTATTACCCTAGTTTTAGACCAGAAAAAGGCCTAAGGGTCGATTCCTTCATATGGATCCTCCCTAGGTCGATTTCCTTCAAGTTTCAGTGGCAATGATCTGCCTATAACCAAGCTTTTGGCTTCTTTGTGCTTAATTGGCCCAGTCAATTGTGCCTTGCTATGTCGCCCATTTGAATGGTTTATTTAACCATAGCTAAGGTATTTCTTGTTTACCCTTTTATTGTCTTACAGTGAAGAACAAGAGTGTTATAAATGCCATGAGAGCAATGCTTAAACATGCTGGCCTGCCAATGCTATGGGAAGAGGTATTGAGAACAATAGACTTTATGCAAAATAAGCTGCCATCATCTAGCATTGATGGAAATATACTAGATCAGCTATGGTAAAATAGATATAATATGCAAGATTATCAAATGCTAAAAGCATACGGATGCTTGGGGCATGTGCATGTACCAAACGTAAGAAATTGAATGATAGAGCTGAACTGGCATACTTGGTTGATGAGGAATCTAAAGCTTACAAAATGTATGTATTAGGCTCCCACAAAGTAGTTATATGCTCGGACGCAGGCCTGTTGGAGGCGAGCTGCTGTACTCACCTTGGAGGATTGATGTTGGGGTGGTCAGCTAGCTTCAAGGGAGTTCTTTCGAGCTCGCCACCGAGGGGCAGGGGGGCTATTCGGGAACAAGTGGCGGGGAGTATTCCGCTACACATACCTATAGTCCCTCAGGATGATGTGGTGGTGCAGGTTTGGAAGGTTCATCCGGATGTTGTGTCTTCTTGTTTTGTACGGTCTTGTTACCGCAAAAGGCCGGGTTATTCATGACACTCTGCCCCCCAGGCAAGTGGTCTCCGCAGCTTCAGGGTTCTCGATGGCGTTCGGTTTGAATGTGGACATGGAGCTCACTTCCCCCGAAGGTTCGAGGCTCGCGGGCGTGGTGGTGCCGGCCAGATCAGGTAAATGCCCTTATGAGTCAGTTTAGGCGGGTGTGAGCTCTCTGCCTTTGTTGTGGCCTTCATCGTGAGGCTGTGGAGCATTATCCTGGTTTTATGCCCTCACTTGCGTGCTGCCCGGGGGATTGGGTCGGGGGCCTCGCTTCGTGAGATTGACTAGCCGCCAGATTGCCGCCCCTCGTATCTGGTGCTTGGCCACTCTTGCGGCAAGCAAGCCTTGCATATGTGCGTGGCTTGGTTGGTGTGGCTGATTTGGAAGCGGCAGCGGTTGTGGATCTTTCAGGGGATTTAGCAGCCTGCAGCCTCTCTGATTCCTCGACTCAGGTACAAGCTATTTCAAAGCTTTCTAGTGTTCCCGGGATTAGTAGAGCGGAAGTTTGCCATTTGGCGGGACTTCTTGGGTGTTGTAGATGGTGATGGTCGGTTTGTACAGCAGTAGAGTTGCAGTTTTTCTGTGAGTTTGTTGTGGAGTGTCGAGGTATCGCTGTCTCTTTGGGGCAGTTCTCTTCCCTCCTAACTTGCTTTGTAACATTACCATTCTTTTAATATATTGATGACACAGTTCTTCAAAAAAAAAAAAAAACAAACACACACACAAAGTAGTTATAAATAAGGACGTCAATTTTGATGAGCTCACACTTTATAAACACAGGTTCAAGAAAGAAGACATGGTTTATAAACCACAATCCATGGATGACAAAACTAATATTATATAGATTGAGAATCAGATGAGGAAGATAATCAGGAACATGAACCAGGAAATACAGATGGGAAGAATGAAAAAACAAAGGATTTGGATTTAGACATAGAAGCTGCAGATGTTGAACGCCAAGAAGAAAGGGTAGCAAAGCAGATTCAACAAGAGTCCTCTAATATCTCGCCACCAATTGCACAAGAACATGCTGATACAAGTTAGAAAAATAAAAGGAAAGGAGAGGTTGAAAGTTTACAGGAAATAATGAAGCTTGATCCTAGAACATATGGGAGGAGTTTAACAGGAAAAAGTATGGGGTAAAAAAAGCATTCTCCATCGTGACAATTTTGGAACCAGACATACCTTCCAATTATGAATAAGTTACGAATATCATGGAATAAATGGAAGAAAACAATGCAGGCAGTAGAAAATCAACATCTGGATACATTGTAGTGCTTGGAAAGAATATTATTGCTTGGCGGAGTAAAAACAAAGTTCTTTGGCTATATCCCCTGCAGAAGCCGAATATGTGGCAACATCACTTGCAGGGGAAATAATGTGGTTAAGATGGTTGTTAGAAGAAATTGGATACCCCATAAATGTTCTACCATCTTATACAATGATAGCATGAGCTGCATGGCAATAGCCAAGAATCCAGTATTTCACAAAAGAATA
The DNA here is from genome assembly GCA_021234155.1 of Isoetes taiwanensis. Lineage (NCBI taxonomy): Eukaryota > Viridiplantae > Streptophyta > Lycopodiopsida > Isoetales > Isoetaceae > Isoetes > Isoetes taiwanensis. The sequence continues at coordinate 460,777 of JAJEKV010000263.1, forward strand.
AAGTTTTTATCGTCCATGGATACCAATTGGCCTATGGGACCCAAATAGGAGGCACAACAAGCATATTACTGTCCGGGTTAAAAAAACTCCCGCCGCCCGCCCCGAAGGGTTGTTTTGGGAGAAAAGCCGTGATAGGAATAGGTTTGTTGTCAAACTGTACAAATACAAATACAAATACAAATATATATATATATATATATATATACACTTGCTGTCTACTAGGATCTAATCTAGCAACTTGCTTACTCCAAACACTAGCACTCACTAGAGCTTGAGAAAGTCTCTTCCGGGCTACCTGTGCCCATCCCAATCGATCCCCGGTATTATTACAATTTTTCTTGTTCTAAACTAGAACACAACACTTAAACATTTAGGCTACCTAGTAGAGGGCTGATTTCTCAAGCCCCAAAACTATGTGTCCTTAATGAAAAACTGTTGCAAGAGATTCTTAAGCATAAATCAACACTTAACATTTAGGGATGTTTAGTCGAGGGCTGATTTCTCAAGCCCCAAAACTATGCATCCTTAATGAAAAGTAGTTGCGACAAAATCTAAAGCATAGGTACAAAGTAGAGAGAGTAAATTGCAAAGTAGACTTTTCTTTGAAAGTGTATAGTTAAAACAATAACTTGTAAAACGATATCATACAGCTTACATTTTTTCCAGAAGTTCCATAACCTTCCACGTTAACGCCAACCCCGGGTAGCAAAAGCGTAGACAATTGGAGGAGAGAACCCGCACTGACCAATCATGCAAGCGTTAGCAAATAATCCCATTGAACGATGCAAGGGCCAAAAGGTACATTGGGTCTCGGTTTATCGATCACCAATTGTATCCTTTTGCCCCCGAGAAAACATTAACAAGAAAAAGAAGGAACCGAAAATCTTGAATATCACGATGGAGTAAACTCAAATCGAAGTTTAAACAACCATATTCGGTCAAATGTGCTAAAAGAGCACATCTAAATAATCGATGATTAAAGCATATAGTCCAAAGTAGCTTCATATTCCAAAAAAAACATAAACAAATATAAGTGTTATCATAGGACACAACATGTATTTCCTGTCAAGGCTATTGTTTCTAGCCAAAAAAGATAAGTATAACTCCTATCTCAGTGGTCAAACACCCCTTGGATAATAGGGTATGTCCAGCATAATGTTTAATTCAGTATGTTATCACACAAAGAAAATCATAGTCTTGTAAAAGAACAATCATAGTTTCAACACTCAACTCTTTATGCCTCAATACTAACAAAAGAATTGTGTTCACCGCCGTGATAAATATTCAAAAGAAAGATAAATAGTGTAGACAAAGTTTGAAGAGAGACAAACTTAAAATTTTAAGATCATTTTGATTCACAAAGCAGATGAGTAAATAAGCAATTTAAAATAAGCAAGAACCTGAATTGTTTCGCCTCCAGATTCTATGGATATTTTTATGAGAGTCATTAGAGCCTCCGTCAAGTAAGATCCATGACATTCCCTGTTCCAAATCCTTAGACTCAGCTTAGAGCTAGCTTAGAGCATAAACCCATCAGTAATCAGCATTTTTGAGGCAAATAGGTGCCTATTTCATTTGCATATCGTGGCAGGCAACAAGTATTGTTGCCTCGTCGCTGGTGTCCCAAACATATCCGAACTCGGGTCGATTTTGGTACGTGAAAATATAATATAATGAGGAGCTTGTCTCTTATGCATATTTCTAGAAATTTTTAAAGTGTAAACAGATGCTAACCTTGTAGACATGTAAAATCTTGTTTTGCCTGGTTGAGTCAAACAAACTAAATGTCATTTTGCTTGTCCATTCTGTGCCATAAAACTCAGCCACAGAGCTCAGACAAAATCGAATTCCCCTTTGTATCATGGTATCACCAATTTCGGCCATCTTTTTCTGATCAAACTGGCCAGTAACCGCTCTGTCATTTTTGTGTTATAGCAGTGGCTAATCCGGGTCTCCATTCCGCCATGCTTTTAAGCCGGATATGGCTTCAAAGGTCAAAAGCTTGCCAAACCGGGCTATGTCATATCCAAAACTTGAGTTTGCTATCCGCCATTTAAAAGCGAACTAGCCGGCTCAGGCAACATCCGAAAATGGAATCGCCAAGTGTCTCTGCAGACCGGCCAACACAGTCTTCAAAAATAGGGTTCGTAAGCCCTAAGACCATTTCCTTAAGTGAGCATAAATATTCACAAACATTAATATTCGTATGAATGTAAAAAAACCTTTTATGGACCAACATTTTGGCAAGTCCATATCCCCCTTTCAAGATAAAGGACGTCAAACCAACATGCAATAAAATCTTTTTTTAAAGTTTCATGCATCCCTTTTTCCTAAAGGGTTGCATGTGGCAAACATGCATGCTTTAAAGAATTCTTTTATAATAAAAGTCATGTAAGCATATGCTCATGATATTATGTAAAGGTCATACTATGAAACCAAATTGACCTTTAGGCATTTTATGCAACCATATTGCACTCATAGTTTTTCTCTCCTCCCATATTGTGTAAGAGCAAAATCCCATACTAAAGTCGCAACACATTAGGTGGTGCCCAATTGTGGTAATTCATAAATCAAACCTATGTCTTTCCCTAGAAAGCCATGTTTATGATCTCCAACATTTTTACAAATGCGGCTACATGCACCGTCCATAAAACCTAAAGGGCAATTGGCTTATAATAGCAAAGTATTTCCCCGTAACCAACCTTAGGGATGAAAACATATTTATTTTGCACTACCAAACAATAATAGATGTAGATGCAAAATAAACACCATAAATGGCATCAAGTCAAAGTTATGGGAAAGTGAGCTTTCACTTATGTTCCCATTAAATGCTATAAGGCATGTCATAAGCCAATAAATATGAAAATAATTAAGAGTGTCATACCTATCATTCCAACCTTCATTGTATCATTTTGCATGTTAAATAGATAACTATGACAACCTTTGAATAAATCAAGGTCACATTTGGACCACTTTCCTTTACTCCAATGAAGTATGAAACATTTGTAACCTTGGCCAAATTGAATCTAAGGTCAAATAGATCTTAGACATATTCTGCAAACCAAATTGCACTCAAAGTTTTAGTCTCTCATATTTTGTAAGAATATGAAAAGCCTATGCCTAGGCAAAGGGCAATTGACAACTTGCATAAGGAGCTTCCCATCGATGAAAAGTGGAGCGGGGAGCTTCCCACTATTCTAGGCATGAAAGTACAACCCTTAGACGTACCAATTATATATATATGTATATATATATATATATATATATATATATATATATATATATATATATATATATATATATATATATATATATATATATCAGATTATATATATATACGATTATATAAGCTCCCCTCTTGTTTGTAACCCGAGGTGTCGCCAATCGAACGGTCCGGATTGTGAGATCCTACCGAGAGGAAGGCATCGCCATCATCCCAAGCACCCCACTTAAATTGGGGCTTCTAATCTTAGCCCTTGAATTAGGGCATTTCATCCGGGTCATTCAAATTTTGGCATATCTACGTTATGTGCAATGATTGCACCGGCCATGACTTCTTCGGCAATTGAGCGATCAAGCCCGGGCGAAATCCATCGCCCAATTGGCAATGCTTTGATGTATTTTTAAGTTTTCTCTTCCCTTTCTTATGGATTTGGCGATGGAGCTTAATTTCTCGGTCGGTTTGGCCCGAGAGCGTTGAAGCGGAAGGCCAAGATCCTATGCCATGCCTTTTGTTTTTCTTACCTTTGTTTTCTTACAAGTCTTTATATGGCGTAGGTACCACTTAGGGGCGATTGGGTTTTCTCTACCCGTTATTATCTGGGCTCGACTTTAAGTTTTGGGAGTCAGCCTTGCTCGCTACCTGCCCGTGAAGGTGAGTTGCTCGTAACACTTTTCCGCATTTCTGAGTCAATGCAAAGCTGCAAAATTGTAGTGTAAAACTTATCTAAGTTCAAAGCAGATGTGCTTCTCCGAGGATACAAATGGATACAACACGAGATGGGCACTTTGCTTGGTGAATGAAGTCTTTCCCTTTGGTACGTGTACATTCTAGCAAGAGAGATTTGGTAGTTGCTTTGTCGACAAATTGCGGTGAAACCTGATTTTGCTCATGAAGTTTTTTGTTCTAGATGGCATGATGCACCATATTAGTTTTAACTAGAAATCTTTAGCCCAAAAACGCAAGAAAATTGTACTTTCATTATTCTTGGCCGGCTTTGCAAGTTTTTGCACATCGCGGATCGATTTTTCTTTTGCATCATGAAACAAATAACAAAGGTTATAATTGATCACTTCCAACCCATTCCATTAAACTGCCATGACATCACCCGGCAAATGAGGTCCACAGATCCACTTTGAAAGAGGTCGCTATGACATCACCGGGCAAATGAGGTCCACAGATCCGCTTTGAAAGAGGTAGGTTAAGACCCTTTTTACCACACGCGTAAACTTGTGAATTCATCATTTGTGAATTCATCATTTTGTCTATTCAAGATATTCTTGATTTGCCAATTGGACTCGATGGTGGGCGTTAATTAGCACGTTGTTTAATGTTATAATCCTTTGATCCATGTTATCGGTCCTTGCGTAAAGGTGGATAGCTTGTTGTGCCGATTCTGTGAGCCGCAGGCTTTGTGCGGGCTTTTATTCATTTTCACGTTTCAACGACACTCAAGAAACGTGGAGATGGCATCATAGGTCTTGATAATTTCAATAATTATTACCCTCGTTGCTCTTAAAAGAGCGAAAGCGAGAACCCCAAATTGGTTGGAATGTAAATGCCCACGCCTAAGAGTCTGGTGACTTTGCATCATGTCCAAATATCCCGCCCCATCAAGCATGCGGCAGATACTCCTTAGACAGTCCATTAAAGCAACCAAGTTCCAAGAACAGTAGGTGTTAGCATCCACGAGCCAAGTAGTTAGATGTTCCTCGTGCAATGTGTTGGAGCTGTTCTAAAACCCGAGCGGATTCTTCTCCAATATATGCTTTACCAAATAGAGTATCTCTTCTTAAAAATTCTGCCACGCTTAGCAGATTTACCTTTAGGCCCGACATATTTAATGTGTCTCGATGGCATCTTTGTTACCTTTTTTTTTCATCTCCGATTGCACCAGTGTTAGATTGTAGATTAGAAAGCCTCATATTGCCTTGCAAGGTGCATACAGAAGATCCATGAGCGATCTATTTTGCAAAGAGCTAAATTATGTAACTGGGTATCAAATCAGGTCGAATATGAACATTGTTTCCTTGCATGTAACTCTCCTTCTGTTAGAGTCTTTCCTCTCCCCATCTCTGCATTTGACCAATAAGTGTTCCATAAACAACGGGAATGAATAGAGCATTGTTATGTTATGGTGTTTGAGCATTGTTATGTTATGGTGTTTGGTTGTGAAAGAACATACTAACCATCTTAGTTGGCTCTTATCTTTCCAGATTTCGAGGCGGATCAACTTTGTAGAACGAAGTTTTTGCTTCAGACCTACCTTCATCATTTTACTGCAGGTATATGGAACCTCAATACGAAATTTGTAATCGAAGTTTATGCTATTTCATGCTTGCAAAATCCTCGCCTTCCACGCTTTCGCTAAAGAGGTCATATCCGCGGATGAGTTGCAAAAGTTGCCGGCGTATTGAACAAAAGCCTTATGTTTCTAGTCATATATATTATCGTATTACTCGTAAAAGCTGGCTAACAAGATTATTGGATATGAAATCAAAGCAAAGGAGCAATGCATCATGGCCGCTGCGAAGGTGTTGATCTTTTGGTTTCAGGAGTACATTTTTTTCTCTTCGCATGATTTTCTTCACTGTATATATTTGTCGCCGCTTGTTCAACCAAATTCTATTATGTATTCGCTGCTATCCCTCGATAGGGGTCCAAAGGTTCTTGGGCACCGCAGTGTGTGTTTGATCAAAGGTTTCCGACATACTGCATAGGTAAATTGTTTCTACCATATTTTTTCAAGTATGATGCAAGACATCTGATTTATGTGCAAATATGAATTGGCCCTACTTTGGTTAATAGGATTCTAGTCCTTAAAAAGAAAGGTGGAAATTTCGATTTAGAGCGAGATCATGGTTTTGCACTTTGGAAATCATTCCAAAGATCCGGGTGGGTAAGCAAACTGTTCTCGATTTAAGATTTGGCTAGGAAGCAAACTTGTGTAGACATTCAAGGGCACATGATAAATATTTATACGGATTAAATATCTCTACTGGGATTGCTTTTAGTTGGGATATATTTGGTGATTAATTCAATGTTCTAGGGAATAGAGAACAAAGGGCAAAAGCTTTAAATCGGCTTTATTCTTCTGTTTATTCTTGGTTTGTTTTAGGTGTGTAGTTCGCTTAGGAGCTATTTGGTTTATTAATGGTTAATCTTGCAATTTTGTGAAGGGGAAATGTGTTGCGACTAAGGTTCCGTGGAACCGAGGAGCTAAGTAAGATATTTCGAGAACATTGTCACAAAGAGGAAGCTTCAAAATACAAATCGAAAGCATGTATGGCAACGCACCAATTTTTTGCTTTAGCAAGGGCTTTAAAGCCGATTTGCCACAATCATATTTTAATGTTCTCGGGTTCCTTGCAATAATGCGAGAAACGTTGAGGTATGGCATTGAGTTTGCTCATGTTTTTTTTAATGGGTTATGGTCCTTTAGATGCGGCAACAATTCACTGGCGAAGATTGTAGCGTTCTCTCCTGGAGCCCTTAAAAGTAATCCTTTTTTTGCTTCTACAATTTTTCCGATGCCTTTTGTTGCAACTTCTTTGTATAATGGCGACAAAAGTGTATGTAGGCATTTGTATTTTCCTGCCCATTGATTGATTTTGTCTAGCTTTTTCAGATGCACTTGTGTTTTGAGGTCAAACGGACAAGGTCTGGCTGAATAGTATATGTTTTATCGACGAACAATCATTCTCTAATCTTAATTCTCGGAATGGGTCCATTCCGCAAATTCTTTTGGTTTCTTGCAAATTTTGGCATTGGGTTTTCCATAACGGAACATTTATGTGGGTGCAAGGCCTTCCCGAATCGTGATGGGCTTCCTACTTACAAATTTGATTTGTTAGCAATTTTTTTAGGGTCAGAATCGTGCTTTTTCTATTTCAAAGGTGGAGACCGAATCGCATTGCAATTATTATCCACATGAACACTACGCAAACAAAGCGTTTTACATGTATGTTTGATACATAGGTATACTATTAGCCGATCTCCTTGATTGGTAGGAATACGTTGTATTTGTGGCGTGATCATGGACCCGTGGTCCGTGAAATTGGACCATTACTCATGTGGATTGGTCGAGCCAAATGGCACTCTAAAACTTACAAGCGAAGGACATGGGTATTGCAAGCTTGAGAAAGCTTCAGGTTGTTAGGGCTGCAGATTCTTTTTGAGTTCTTCTTGTGCTTCAATACTAACTTTTGTTTGATGTCTTGCGGGGTGATTGATGAATATGAGCATGTGACAAGTAATTTCCGGGTATGATGTTCTCGTAATGTCATCCATGTTTACTTTTTGACGTTGTACATCCATGATGCTACCATTACACAACCACCACCATAGAAAAAGTTGCAAGATGGTAAAATGTGTTTTCGAAGAGAAGGAAAGCGGCATATAGCCTCCAAAACTTTGCTGATAATGTTTGTTAGTTGGAGGAGTTATGCATTTGTCGATTGATCTTTTGAGATGCACCAATCACTTAATTACCAATATCTTGCCTTGTGACAATAATAAGATAATCTTCACCTTGTTTGTGTTGAAGAAAGTGGTCGTTTTGTACCACTGCATATGGAATGGTGTTCGGCGTCCATGCTTTCTCTTTGCACGAAAGATCCGTCCTGAGACATGTGATTTGTTAGCTTAAGTTTTTGCCAAATATGACGTGGAATATAGGGATCAAAGGCATGCCATCAGAGTGACTGTTTCTGTAAAGTTGTCATCATCATCGACGTCCGGACATGCAATTGAATGATAATTTTTATGAAAGTGTCAAGCTGAAGCCCAAAGAAAAAAGTATGACAGCATGTACAATTTTCAGTGGGTAGGATGTTCTTTATGCTCGTCCCGGATCTTTTGGCCTTAGAAAAGCCAGCTCAAAGAAGCCAATGAAAGATTGTTATAGTCTCAACCTATTATTATGATCATCACTAGAAACTAAGCCCTATAGTTTCTACGTGTGAAATGTAATTTTGATGATGCAACTTTTATGTGAGCTATAAAAGGCGGGACGCTATCTCTCTCTATATAGTTGCAAATGTAAAGCAAGTCTGTTAACAAATAGATTGGAAACGTCTATTGTGGTTCTTTACTTACCCTTCACTTGAAGCATTCAACCCGCTTGGAAAATCTTTGTGAAACTAAGGAGAGTTATTCTTTAGTTAGATCTTTGAGGCGTGGTCCGTATTTATCAATCTTGAAAAACCCCATGGGTGTGCTAACGGTCTCTTTTGCTTTAGATTTTCATTTTTGTACTTAAAACGATCTTTGACTTCGAGTTTTCATTTTGATTTAAGATAGAGAATGTGAGCAAAGCTGACAAACATGCTAAGGAGGCCATCAACCTTTTAAACTATTAAGTACACAAGCATTAGAATACTAGAAATAGTTGCAAAGATGAAAACAAGGAGCTTTTGCACTGTGGGTTGCCTGCAGTATGCATTTATATAAGTTAAATTTAAAACCTCGATACTTGCTTGTGACCTATGAATGTAGAGCTCTTGATGTTCATTAAACATCTTCACACATCATAATTTATGATAATAATCTCTGCATCTCCATGTTGATGCAACTTCTTTTACAAATTGTTCAATAAAAGCAACTACCTGTAAATGCAGCTGCATTGCTTTATTGCCCATACCAATGGACGTATTTCCATGGCTTAAGAGATTAAAAGACATGCGAAAAAGAACGGCCATACAAACATCATGGCATAAATATCCTCAAGCATATCATACGTCATCTCAAATCTTTTCTGTTAGAGGACTTTCTATATGCTCAAAAACTAAAACCAACAAACTTTGTGCGTTCAAAAACTAAAGCCAATAAACTTTGTGGATAGAACACTCTTTTATTAAAGCTATTGTATTCAACATTGTCCTACCTTGCAATGACACTTATAAATTCTCTTTGTTTTTTATTTGCATATACTTTACCGGTCTATTTGCATATTTTATTTGTGTGCCTTGATGTAGGAATATTCCCTATTTTATGCCAAATCAGTGACCTGAGTTTTCATGTCTAAAACAAAGTTGCCGAACTTATACGCTATTTGCCGTCACAACCAATATAAAAAAAAAAAACCATTCCCTAGTCGCGAGACCGCAAGGCCAAAGGATGTGAACCTCAAAGCTTAACGACCCCTAAGGATCTTCATAAAATATTTGAGAATCTAGGGGAACGTTTGTGGAATATTAGAGTCTAAGGAATATGCATAAAGTTGACTTCATATTTGACTATATCTTGTTGTTTGATCTTCACTTTACAATTGACTTTCACGCTTGGAGTAAATCGTGATGGGCTTATTGAACCGACTTTGTGTTTGACCTCCTCTTTGAAATCGGTTGTGGATTTTAATGGGCTGCCCATACAATCGAATGTGTACATTCAAATTTAGTTTGACTTTTCTATTTGCCTATACTCGATATAATGCAGTCTTTAATTTCGAACTTCCATGCTAAGATGTTATTTGTAAATTCCTCATAGAGAAAATTCAATTACAAATGTCCAGTCGACTTTACACTCCCTCATAGTACAAAGACTTGTATATATATATATATATATATATATATATATATATATATATATATATATATATATATATATATATATATATATATATATATATATATATATATATATATATATATATATATATATATATATATCTCTTATATATATACAATTATTTGATGGGTCCTATGGGGGGTTGAATGTGGGTAGAGATTAATCCTATCCGTCTAATTTTTTGAGGTGGCACTTAAATGGCCCTTGGATTTGATGGGGGGCATGCATGGGCCATGCATGGGCCATGCACCCCATCCATGAACCAGATTGATGAGCACGTGTGAAATCTTGGCCCTTGATTTTTAAAGGGAAGATGCAAGGAAGGTCCCTTAAAAGTGCTTTTTGGTGCGAGTCAATCTTAACCAGTTGGATCAAAAGGGGAGGGAAAAATCCTAACCATTAAATTTTTTTATTAAATTGCAATTTCTTTATTAAAAAGAGGTGAGGTGGCACCCTTATTTAATAAAAAAGGTAATGAGGTGGCATCAACATTAATAGGTGGACTTTCTAGGAAGCTTTTTTTTATAATCGACTTCAAAGGCCGATAACTTGCGATGAGAGGGGTCGGATGAAGGTGAGACCCACACCATTGGATTCTCCCTGCCGAGGAACTTTCCAATGAGTGGTGCTTTGGCATCGTTCCCTCGCGATTGGAGCTAATGTGATCGAATATTAAGTTTCTTTTTGGAAACTTAGAATTTTCTGAGAATCTATCACGAATTTAAAAGAATCTAGGGAATCTCCATAGGATTTTAGAGAATTTAAAGGAAGCTCAAGAGAATCTTTGGGAATCTATGAGAATCGCAAAGGGAATCTTTGAGATTCTATATGAATCTTTATGAAACCTTTGAGAATGTAGAAGAATCTTCATAGAATCTAAGGGAATCTAGGAGAATCTACATAGAAATATGAGAAATCTAGAGGAATCTTGAGATGATCTTTGGGAGGCTAGGGGAACCCCAACAAAATTAGGGAATTTATGGGAATCTCAAGAGAATCATAGAGAATCTAGTAGGATCAAAGTGCATCTTCATAAAATCTTTGAGAATCCTTGAAAATCAGAGAATCTAAGGAATCTACATAGAATCTAAGGGAATCTATATAGAATCTAACAAAATTTAGGAGAATCCACATAGAATTTTGGAGACTCTAGAGGTTTCTTGTGATAAGTTCGAAAATCTAGAGGGATCTTTATAGAATCTTAAGAATCTAGGGAAGCTTTGTGGAAGCTTAAGGAATCTTTCATTAATAAGTGTGTTTAGTAGGGGAATCTCGATAGAATCTAAGAGAATCTATATAGAATCTTGGAAAATGGGATAATCTTTGAGAATCTAGTTGAATCTTAAGAGAATCTTAAGTAATTTATGGGATTAAGAGTATTTAAGAGAATCTTCCTTAAATCTTTGAGAATCTAGGATATTTTTTCCTGAATCTTCAAGAATCTAAGTGAACCTTTATAGAATCTTCATTGAATGGCTCAGAATCTAGCAGAATCTAAGCGCATCTTCATAAAATCTTTGAGAATCTAGGGGAATCTTGATGGAATTTTCAAGATTCTGGGGGAATCTCTATAGAATCTAACAAAATCTAGGAGAATCTACATAGAATTCTAAAAATTTAGAGGATCCTTGTGATAACGTTTGAAATCTCGGGAATCTTTGTAGAATCCTAAGAATCTAAGGAATCTTAGGGAATCTTTTACACTAAGTGTGTTTTCTCGGGGAATCTTGATAGAACCTAAAGGAATCTAAGAGAATTTATATAGAATCTTAAGAAATGTAGAAAATTTGGGATAATCTTTGAGAATCTAGGGGAATCTTAAAGAGAATCTTAAGTTTGGATGGCTCAAAATTTGTGTACTCCTTATAGTACACTCACTTGTATATATCTATACATTATTAAAAATGTTTTGATATACAAATTGCTGCCCCCATTTGTGCACCCCTGTATACATGTATACAGCCGGAAAAAAATTTTCCGGCCAACTTGCCCCTTTTTTGTCCTCCCGCAAAAAAAATTCCAGCAACGTCCCTTCATCTAGCCATTTAATGGGTTGGGCTTTTGAATTCAAATTTCGTGGGAGACTACGAAGCCTCCCTTAATAATGAATTACGAAAGCCTCCCCCTTAATGAATTCCGGCCTTCTCCCGGGAAAATTTTTTCATTTCATCTTCATCTTCTCAGTTCTGTGCAGCGTCTCTTTCTACCGCCTCTTTGTTGTGCTGCAGGAAGAGTTACAAGGCTGAATCCAAAGAATCCGGAGGATTTGAAGGGTAACTACATTGACGATCTGCATTTGCATGTGTTACGCTTGGTCAGCGCTTTGTTTGTAGGAAAATGGCGTTCAATCGGTCTAAAACGACCGGGTTCGGCAAAATGCCATGCCCCAATGCCGCTTTTAGTGCCATGACTTTAAGCGTGGAATCTGCAGACGATACTTGGGAAGAAATGAGCCGAAATTGCCTGCTAAAATCTATGCTAAAAAATGCGCAAATTGCCTTTCGGGCGTTATTCCTGGCGAATTGGTTGAGAGACTCGCTCCTACACTTAAAGTTGGCCATTCTGATCTTCTCATCTATTAAACCTTTATTGGCCATGTATTCTGTGAAAACGACTTCTCAAGAAACGCCTAAACATCTTTGAACTGTCGACTTTTCCATTCGCGGTCAATAGTAGCATCTACCAGCAGATTTAATGGTCTCTCTGTTGCTTTTGCATTTTCAGGGCTAATAAAATTCCAGATGCATCCAGCATTATAAGCATTTGGTTCCTTTTGCTTCCTGTCAAGCATTCTCTTCTGAAAGGACTGGTTTTATTCTCTTGGAAGTCGCTAATGTGCCTCTCTTAATATCTAGAAATTGCCTTCTTTTTAGTGAGCCCTCCTCCATTATAATTTCCTCCCGTTGTTACTCTTCAGTGGCTCGAAGAAAATGTTGTCCCTTTCTGTAAAAGCATTCGTTCTTTAGCAAGTTCATGAACAAGCAACAAAACAAATTTCTGGTCATAATAGCTCATGCACTGCTGCAGAGTAGTTAGATCTATCAAGAGGCAATGATAGATCATTCTAAGCTCCTTTCCTTTCTGTTTACAGACATAGCTATAATTGTCATAGCTTTTTAGTAATTGTTTTTAAACTGCAGGTTCAAGCCCAACAGAGAAGATCATTGAAGCCTGGCGTTTTGTGAGGTCCTGTGTAGCCGCAGATCAGGTATCTTTGATTTGAAACATCAATTGAGAAGTCAATTGAATTCAATTTGGCTTTACCCTTTGATTTTGATATAATATATGCTGTCTCAAATAGCGAGAATTATGCGAACATATGCGTGCAGGGCAAATAAAATTTTCCGGCCAACTTGCCCCTTTTTTGTCCTCCCGCAAAAAAAAATTCCAGCAACGTCCCTTCATCTAGCCATTTAATGGGTTGGGCTTTTGAATTCAAATTTCGTGGGAGACTACGAAGCCTCCCTTAATAATGAATTACGAAAGCCTCCCCCTTAATGAATTCCGGCCTTCTCCCGGGAAAATTTTTTCATTTCATCTTCATCTTCTCGGTTAAATGCGGTACTCTCTCTTTCTAGCCTCTTTGTTGTCTTTGCCAGGAAGAGTTACAAAGGCTGAATCCAGCAATCTCGGAGGATTTGAAGGGGTAACTACATTGGCGATCGCATTTGCATGTGTTTACGCACGGTCAGCTTTGTTTGTAGGAAAATGGCGTTCAATCGAGTCTAAGCGACCGGGTTCGCGACTATACCATGCCCCAATGCCGGTTTAGTGCCATGACT